>NW_020769422.1:1970062-2276936 GCF_900518735.1 Pseudonaja textilis | reverse complement strand
TATTCCTACCAGCTTTGCCTCTCCTCAGAATCCAGAAAGAATGAATTGATGTTCTTGACACCACATAGTCACGTTATTAATAATACCCTTAATGGTGATAATAGTGTTCCTTTTGTAGGCAACAGTGAAAATCAATTAAATTCAGAAATGGATCATGACATTAAGGTAAAATAATTTTACAATCATTTATTTTATTTAATATTCTATTATCTTTTTGTGCTATTGATTTTGTAAATTGGGGATCCAAGATGTACTATAGTGTTTTGTTTTTCATTTACTCAGTTAACTAAATAACTTCCAATTTGCCTACAGATTGCCTTTCACAAGCACTATGAAATCTAGCATCTGTACTACTGGATTTAATAATTTAAAGATCCCTAGTAAACTGTTGTGGCAATACCTTTGTTAAATTATTGTTGTTTACAATTACATAAGTTGTGTACAATGGAAACATGCAGACCTCTAAAAGGGACAAGGCATTGGATAATCCTGAATGGTATGTCTAAAGAGCAGCTACATTGCAATTTAATCTAATTCAGTTAAGATAATATCAATGTTGCCAGCAATCTTTCTCTCTGTTTCTTAAATTTTGAACATTAGATTCTTTACATAGTTTCTTTGTTCCTTCCATTAAACCTAATGGACATTTTGGAAAGATTTTAAAGAGACTGTAAGCCCGTGAAAGAGAAATAAATCTCCCTTTAGATTCTAGGGAGCAAAACTACCACAGCAGGGCCAATTGCATCAGTGAAGGATATCAGATTCATAGTGCCATATTTTCTTTCATTTTATGTTGCAAATTTCAGCAAAATATATCTATCTCATCAAACTTAGGAACTTTAGGCTTGTGATAGAATCCCAGAAGCCAGAAGCTTTCTCAAGTTTTGTTTTGTTTTAAATCAGAGAAGTTTTCAATGCAGGGATAAAGAGTCTATTTGGATAGTGATACGAGTGGCGTGTAAATTTAATAAATGATAAGTAATATTTAAAAATTAACATTACATTCTCTCTTTATTGTTTCCCCACCAGCCCTAACATGCTGAAACCATAGTGTTGGAAAGCTTCAAAAAAGAGATGTAAGGAGCTAAGTAAGAGATATTTTTCCACGCATCTAAATGTGGAGAATATTTAGAGCAGTTCTAGAGGTGTAATCTAGAATCCCCCTCATTGCTTGCAAGGAAAAGCAGTTCAAGCCTGGAAAGTTCTGTTGATAGTTGGTTCTTGAGCACCAGACTCTATTCCTGTTCTTCTCCATGTATTTCTCCATAAATTATCATATTTATATAGTAACTAAATTTATACATTCAAATATGCTATATTTTAATTTATTTTCAACATTTCTATATAAATTTTTGTAATTATTCCTAAATTTATATCCATAAGTCAAGAAAATCAGTTTTTTTACAAATCTTTTTTGCCACCCCAAGCCTGTACTGTGGGTTTTCAGTACAGAACCTGAAAGGCTTGGCAATGAACTGGTTCTTAAGATTTCAAAAGTTATAGTGCAGAAGGGCCTTTATTTCACCAGTGAAATAAAGACAAATTTGAATTTATTCCCCCCACCTGTGTGGGAGGGAGATTGGACTAGATGACCTACAAGGTCCCTTCCAAGTCTGTTAATCTGTTAAAAAATGTACCAGAAGTGTCAAGATCATCCTAATGTATAATTATGCCCATTTTTAATACTAACTTCCTGTCCTTTATGTTTTTATGACAATAGATATTTCTATTCAAATTTCATGGGTAGTCACTATTTACTATACTGTAGACAACAAAACTATATATCAAATTGGCCACTGTTTTTGGTTAGGCATAGATATGTGCATGTAATTAGATTTTCTGTACTTGATTTCTAGGTCCAGCATGTACTATGGATTTTCTTGTAGTGTCAGTGTCACTTTCTCCATTATAATGTTTCTCCTAAAGAAAATGAAATTGTTGGCAAAAATGTTATGGGCTTCTTCATAAGTATGTTATACAGCTTAATTCTAAAAAGCTACTCTTAAACAATCTCATTCTTTAGGCAAAACTATTCTATATATCGAGATTATATATGGGAATTCAATCACTGTTAAATCAAGATACTACAAATTGAAATTCATAATTAAGTCTTTTATTTTTACTATAATGTAGATTCTTCAACAGATATATTCTAAATTTTAAGGCTTTAATTTCACAAATATAGTTTTTAATTATAATATTTTCATATGCATTCTTGGGACTAATTCCAATTTATTTCATAATCATGAAGTTCTTTAAATCAAATTCTTGATACATAAAATAAAGATCAGAATGAAGATAAATGAACTCGTAGGAAACAATTGTGTGAAGTTATCAGCTGTGACTTCAGGACTAAGAAATGGAATGAAAAATTAATCTGCAAAATTTAGCAGCTTCAGAGTATGAAATGTGGAGAAACTAAAAACAGACCAAACATTTCAGTTGTAAGACACTATCAGTTGAACAACACATATTTTCACTTTCTGGCAGCTCTCTGTCAGTCTTCAGCCACAAATCTCCTTGGTATTTCTTAACAAAATAGAAACAATAATAGCAAAATGTTCCTAAAACCACAAAAGAGAAGTTATTGTTTTATTTCTGTTTATTAACATCTACCAAGTCAATCCATTCCCTCATTCCTCAAGAAACAGAAAAAAGGTCTTTGATAGGAAACTGCAAAGGATTTGGCACTGGGAATGAAGAAGATAACTGATTATATCATCCACTTTGTTTCTTCAAGCAAGTCTCCACATTTTGCTTTGGACTATTAGAATGGCGCATCACAAGGATAAGGAAGAGAAATGGGCTCAAAGAAGAGAGTGTAGCTTCAATTGTGAGATTATAGCTACATATTTGATTAAAAATTAAAGAACTGAAGTAGAATTCACTGATATTAATGATCATGCTCCTACCTTCCAGTCAGAGAAGCTGAGAATACAATACTGGGTTCCAAATTTCCATTGTTAGACGCTCAAGATCCTGCTTTAGAAGTCAATTCTGTGCAGGTGCACAAAATCAAATGTGGAGAATATTTCTTTCTGAGTATACAAACAATTTTGTTATAAATATATTGAAATATACAAACAATTTTGTGATAAACAATATATTGAAAAATCACAGTCAAAGCTTCTGAAATATTCCACATGAATGCAAATGCAGGGGAAATGAAAATTGTAGGAAATTAAGATTATGAAAATTCTGTACATTATAGCATTGATGTTCAAGTTCTGGATGATGAAGATTTATTGGACAGATCAATCCATATTGTGTTATAGATCATTTCCATTCCTAAAAATCCTCCATCCATAATTGTGATAATTGTGTGTTCCAAGCCAGGTCTTCATCCTTGGAAACAAGTGGTAGTCGCTTGGTGCAAGATCGGGGCTGTAGGGCAGATGAGGAAAAATCTCCCACTTGAAAGCATTCAGGACTTTTCGAGTGCCGTAGTTCAGCCATTTTTAAACTTAATGCACCATTGGCACACTCCACCTTCAGTGATGATGTTGTCCCCATACACTTCACACAGTTGCCGAAAAATTTCAATCGGTTTATGGTTTTTTGCCAACAAAAACCTTATCATTGATCGCACCTCATAACTCGTGGGATTTTCAATTGCAGCACACATTTCAAACATTTGCTGTGAAATAACGGGCAATGATACGAACCTCCCACTAGCACGACTAGATGCAGACTGAGCAGCGGACGCACAGACCAAAGATGGCCACGCTAGCTCCGCCCCTTCTTGCTACAGATGAAAATGTAATCTATTTTGTGGATAACCCTCGTATCTATAAATGTGGTTTGAGATTTGCAGATGCTATGTAAAGTTCTAATGTAAGGTTTGATAGAGAGTCCTGACCTCTCTTTCAATAAGAAAAATAAAATAAGCAAACTAAAAAATAAAATAAAATAAAATATAAAATAACCTGGACAGCCATTGAATGTGGAAATAAACTTTGTAAACAGAGATTCTTCTCCATCTATTAAAAAGAATAACAGATATTGCCATTAATAGAAGTCGGGTGAAGGAGGAAACAAACAGAGCAATCTTTTCAAATGAATCCACTGATGAACATTCATTAATTTGGCTACAAAGAATGAAGTCAACATTTGATCAAAATCAGTCATGCTCGTCTAAAAATAGGATCATGTAAGATCAATTAGCGTAGGAAAAATGTGGAAAGTACTAAGTCACCCATTGCTGAAATACTGGTTGTCTTTAAAAATTACTGCAAATAATATTATATTTAGCAAGATATCTCTAAATATTATCTTGAGATAAATAGTAACTATATTTTGTAAAGCCTAAAACAGTGTGGAGTTTGATGATTTGGAGGTATGGAGTTTTGTGTGATTGAAAATAGTACATTGACTATTTTTATTTGTAAGTTAACAACAGACCAAATGCAAAGTTATACAATTAGGAATTAGAGAAGATATGGTTAATAATATGGTTAATATTACCTGGTTTGATATTTGTTGTTGTAATCAAATAGTTTAGTCACTTCTAATTCAATGTGAGCTGCTGATTTCACATGACTGCCTGACATTCTTCACGCTCCTCTATGCTGCTCTCGACCAGTGATCACATCTTGCCACTTCTTTCAACTCTTTTTCAAACACATTCACTTTTCCTAAGCATCTGGGCCTTCTCCGGTAACTTTTGCCTTCAAATTATGTGTCCAAATTGTTTAAACTTTACCTTTATTATTAGTATTTCCAGTGAGCAGTCTAGTTTTACTCTCTCTCTAGAAGTTATGGAAAAGAGCCTAGAATAGTAATTATAAACTGGTCATTTATTTGTTGGATTTTTAATCTGTTTTTATTATTGTTATAAACATGTCAAAGCCACAAATATACATAATACTCCTTCCTCCTTATTTTCCCCACAACCACTTTGCGAGATGGGTTGGGCTGGGCTAAGAAAGAATTGGTCCAAAGTCACTCAGTTGGCTTTCATGCCTAAGGCAGAATTGGAACCCATGATCTCCCACTTTCTAGCCTGGTGTTTTTACTACTAAAGCAACTGTGGTGTGATGTGGCTGCAAGAAAGACAAATGCCATTTTATTTGCATCACCAAAGGTATTATTCAATTTTATTCTGCATTAATCACAGTCCATCTTAAATACTTTGTCCAGCCCTGAACACCATTGTTTAAGAAGAATTAAAACTGAAACTGGTTTAAAGAAGGGTACTGAGGATGATCAGGAACTAGAAATGTTCTGAAGAAACTAAAAATCTTTAGTTTGGAGAACAGAAGACTAATAGTTGTCATATAGAAGACCACCAAGGCCAGTACGATATTGTGCCATATGGCAGAACACTTAACATTTCCATAACAATGAATTTAAATTGGGGGGGGATGATTTTGATTGAATATTATGAAAACCTTTGTAATAGTAAGAGCAATTGGGCAATAGGATTGATTGGTTGTCCTTTACTGAATATTTTTAAACAAAACTTGGGCTATTATTTGTGGAGGATATTTTAAGTTGGATTCTGGAACAAAAGGTTGAACTTAATAATCTAAAA
Organism: Pseudonaja textilis; assembly: GCF_900518735.1. The sequence goes on along the minus strand of NW_020769422.1, from coordinate 2,271,403 downwards.
TGAATCTAAGGTTTCCAACTTTATAATTTTATAATTTTATGAAATTCTATATCACACTGTTATCACATGATGTCAGTCACTCAGAATATCCAGACTTTGGAGTAGTTGTGTTATTTAGTGTTGTTCAAAAAGGCAGTCTATATGTATTTTTCTGTTATTTTGATAATTTAAACCTAAGAATATTTTCACCATGGTTAAGAAGCTGCCTATGAGAAATCCACAGGCAGAATCTGAATGCAGAACTTACCACTTCCTTTTTAATGTCTGTTTTGTATTCTAGTACACTGGCATGTAGCATGTTCCCATGATCTGTCCAATTGCATTCTTATTATGATACTTTTCAAGAGTAACTTCAAAATATGTAAAATTTATTGGTCTTTGTTGTTCACAAAATGGAACATAAAAAAGAAGGAAGTTTATCAAAATGAGCATGGTGCCACATTATTATGATATTTTCAAAGATGGAAAAACTTGCAAAGGCAAACATTTTGTTTGATCAGAGTTACAGTATTTTGGAGAGAGGTATTTTGGGTGCTACTGTGTTTGGAATCAGCAATATATCCTCCAAAGGGGATACTGTGTTCTAATCTTTTTAAAAAAAGTATTTTTGCATTACGTACACATCATGCATGTGTACGCGCAACACATACTTACAGAAATCAGTAGCTATATAAAAATTGTTTAATGGAGTATGAGATTCTAGAATTTAAAAGACAAATGTAGAGTTTTGTGGCATCTTAGAGATTAATTCATTTTTGTGGATCAGGATCACTGCCCATTCAAATCTTCCTTTTTACCATCTGCAGCAGATTAATACAGCTACCTTCTTTATATCTTTACAATAATACATTTAAGCCTTCTCAGTGAGAGAAGCTAGAACCTTGACTTTTAAGGTGATAGTGCTGACATAATGTTTTCAGGAGCCTAATTTTATTACATTTTGATAGGTCCTTTTAAAAAAAGTACAAATTAACATAATCCAAATAACTGTCATTGTTAGAATTACATAATCCCATGCAATAAAAGGGAAGTTAAAGTCATATTCAGTGGCTTGCATGAAGAAACAAATGGAGAAATAAAATAATACCTTAAAATTCAAACTACACTTATTTTTATGAGACAAACAATCACAGTGAAATAGCATTTCTATTTTGGAAATGCTATCCTAATTGGATAGGAAACTATTCAATGCAATTTTCTGACTGATCCTCAGAGTGTCACTGTTGGACAATGTGGCATGGGAAGAAAAGCTGGTGAGCCAATGATGTTTCATTGATACTTTTCTCCTATAGTGTTGCACATAATGGGCAAACAGCAGAGCACAGAAAAATACAAATGTAATATTTGCAGTCTAAACAATTTAAGGAAAGAAGAAGCTAATTTTTTATATAAATAGATTTCTTGCGCTATAAGGAAATTTCATCTGATCACTACCAGTTGCAGGGCAAAGGCAGAAACTCTGCAGACAGCTGGATGGATAGAAAGAACAAAGACAATGGAAGGGCAGCCAGAAGGCAAGTATTGCTTCTCTTAATATTATCATATTCCTACTATACTGCTTCAGAAGAAATTGGCTTTTCAATACCTGAAGAAATGACTAAGGGATCTGTAGTAGGGAATCTTCTCAAGGATTTGGGACTGAATATCCAAGAGCTGTCTAGAAGAAATTTGAATGCTGTCTCTGTAGATCAAATGCATTATTTCAGTATCAATGCCAAAAATGGAAACCTCTATGTGAATGACAGGATTGATCGGGAAGAACTATGTGATACAATTCTTCTTTGTCTTGTTAATATGGATGTAGTACTTGAAAACCCACTGAATGTTTTCCATATATCAATCACAATCCAGGACATCAATGATAATGCACCCAAATTCCTCAAAGACAATATCCATTTGGAGGCAAGTGAACTAACCTTGCCAGGTACAAGATTTCAGGTAGGAAAAGCAGAAGATCCAGATGTTGGCCTCAATTCTGTCCAGAATTACATACTGAGTCCAAATCAATACTTCTCCCTGGAAGTTAGAGAGAGAAAAGATGGACTTAAATATGCAGAACTGGTGCTGCAGAAACCCCTCGATCGGGAAAGTGAACAAAGCTTTCACTTGATTCTTACCGCCCTGGATGGGGGTGAACCAAGGAAAACTGGGACTACCCATATATGGATTAATGTCACTGATGCCAATGACAACCCACCCATTTTCACTCAAGATACATATACAGTTAATTTGAAAGAAAGTGTTCCAGTTGGATCCCTTGTGCTTCAGGTGGAAGCCTCTGATAAAGATGAAGGGACAAATGCCCAAATCACATATCATTTCACCAATTTACCACCTACTGCAAAGGACAAATTCAGCCTGGATTCTTCAAAAGGAACTGTCATTCTTAGTGCCCTACTGGATTTTGAAGAAATAAAACAATATACAATGACAGTGGCAGCAAAAGATGGGGGCGGTTTAATAGCACATTCCAATATTGAAATAAGTGTTCTAGATGAGAATGATAATCCCCCAGAGATAACTCAAACCTCTGTGTTCAGTCCAGTTCCTGAAGATTCGCTTCCTGGAACACTGATTGCTCTCCTCAGTATAAATGACAAGGATACTGGTGATAATGGAGAGGCTACTTGCTATTTGCAGAATAATTTGCCATTTAAGATACTTCCATCATCTAAAAATTACTACAAGCTCCTTACAGACAGACCTCTGGACAGAGAAAAGGCATCTCAGTATAACATTACAATCACAGCCATTGACAAAGGAACTCCTCCATTGAGTGCAAACAAAACCATCGTGCTGCAGATCTCTGATATCAATGACAATGCTCCTGCTTTTGAGAAAGCTTCCTACAGCATCTACGTGCCAGAGAACAATCCTTCTGGTGCCTCCATCTTCCAGATTCAAGCCTTTGATCCAGATCTGGATCAAAATTCACACATCACATATTCAATCCTCACCAGCAACATTGAAGAACTTCCCATCTCCTCCTATATCTCCATTCATTCTGAGACTGGCATCATCTACGCCCAGCGATCCTTTGACTATGAGCAGTTCAGGGAATTCCAGCTGCAGGTGAAGGCCCAAGATGGCGGGAGTCCCCCTCTCAGCAGCAACGTCACAGTCAGGGTGTTTATCCTGGATCGGAATGACAACAGCCCCCAGATCCTGTCCCCTTCACCAGACTCCAAGGACTCTGCCCTCTTTGAGATGGTCCCTCGTTCAGCCGAGGCAGATTATCTGGTAACAAAGGTGGTGGCCGTGGATGCTGATTCCGGACACAACGCCTGGCTCTCCTACCAGCTGATTCAAGCCACAGAACCGGCCCTCTTCACTGTTGGCTCCCATACGGGTGAGATCAGGACAGCAAGAATTTTTATGGAGAGAGATGCTGTGAAACAGAGACTGGTCCTTCTGGTGAAGGATAATGGACAACCGACTCTCTCGGCCTCTGTCACTCTGAACCTGGTGTTTGCTGAGAACTTTCAGGAGGCTCTTCCGGAGATGAAAAACCAGGTGAACAGCTCAGAGGATCAGTCCGACTTGCAGTTCTATTTGGTAGTGGCCTTAGCGGTGATGTCATTTTTATTCCTCTTGTCAGTGATTCTGGCCATTGCCATCAAACTGCGGCAGTCAGGAAATTCTAGTTTCTTACCATGTTTTGCTCCCGTTTCCCATTCCACAGCTGGAGTCATATTTCCACCCAATTTTCAAGATGGGACTCTGCCTTATTCCTACCAGCTTTGCCTCTCCTCAGAATCCAGAAAGAATGAATTTACCTTCCTCGCACCAAACATTCATGTTGCAGAGAATATGCTTTGTGGTGGAAAAAGTGAAATGCCTCTTTCAAGCAATGGAGAAAGCAATTCGCATCCTAAGGTAGAAAATAATGAAAAGGTAATATTTGTTTTTATTGCTCTTCCCATAATTATGTTCCTTAGGAAACAAACAAACTATTTACAAACTATTGTATAAGATTTAATTTAACTCTATGTAATATGACAAACTATTTTAAAATTAAGGCATAAACTTAAACTCAAAATCATGTTAGATTGTTGCTATTAGAAAATAATAAGTGGTAGAAAATATGGAACAAACATTATGATCAATTAACACTGTAAAAAGGAAAAACAGGAAAGTATTGATATACAGATATATAAGTAGGTATTGCTAAGATAGCATAAAAAATATAAACTGGAATCTTTTAAGCTAATTTAGTTAACTAAACGTAATAAATCTGTTAACTATAAAACATTATCTATTTTCTTTTGCTACTTTACAATCCTTGATTATGTATACAAAAGACATAAATTAAAAAAATAAAACAGAGGAAGTAAATAAAGTGGAAGACAATGTAGAATTTTGCCTTGCTAGTTCTGCTGATTTTTTAACTATAAGACACATATGATTTTGTACATATTCAAAGCAAAATCTTGCAACTGGTATCAAAATATTATCCAACAATAGGTGAAGGTAAAATTCTCTGGATTCCTCTTTAAACCTTTTAGTAAGCAGAATTATCCTATATCTGGCTTCACCATAAAAAGGGCAGTTTAGAAGATTTTGTAAATAACTAGACAAGTCATGACCCATTTTAGAGGTATTTCCTTATCTAAACAAATAAATAGAATGACCATCGGTGTAAGCAATAGAATTTTCCCCTTCGACCGAAAAGAATGAACTTCTGAAAGCTAGATATTTCAAAAGGAATTCTTTATTGAAAGGAAGTGAATCCAGTACTAGTCAAAGCAGAATCTAAGATGCTTCCAGGCATACAGTAATAGATAAAGGGAGTTGGAGCCCCTCCCCTTATTTAGATGTGGATTTATTCAAACAAAGAACCAACATGTTCATTCCTCCCTCCCCTTATCTGGGTACGTATCTTAGAAGAGTTTCCCAGGGGTATCTTCCAGAGCTGGAATTTTTATGGTCCCTTCTCCTCTTGCTATCTCTCCAAGAGGTGACAAGTTTCTAGACATCTGGCTCCAGTCCTCCAGTTGTATATCATGTGCAAGTTGTGCAGATTCAATATAAGATTTAATATATTCAGGTTACATCAAAAAAGATTACTTGTACCAACTCCCCCCCCCTTCTTCCATTGAAGAATGGCAGATACATGGATCTGACATACTGCCCTCCTCAAAAATTTGATAAATCCACCTGGAAGACATAAAACATGTGTTACATTTACAACTTAGGATGGTTTTTGAGGGTATTTCAGGTGGAACTTCCATAGTAATGCTTTTACATGTCATTTGGCTACCAACACATTTTCTGAGGAAGGAAGGTGTTTCCAAGCTACTAAATATTGTGTGGATCCATGGTGAGTGCGCGAATCAAGGATATCTTTAATTTCAAAATGTTGTTCCCCATGTACCATAATAAGAGTTGGAGGTGTAGGGGGAGGGTCTAAAGTTTGAAGTGATCTCTGGTTTGAGTAGGCTACAGTGAAATACTGGATGAACCTATCTAAGTGTTTTGGGAAGTAGAAGCTCTACCATAACAGGATTAATAATTCTGGAGATGGAAAATGGCCCAATGAATTTAGGTCCCAGTTTCTTAGAGGGTTGCAACGATTTTAGGAATTTTGTGGACAAATATACGTGGTCCCCAACTTTGAATGGTTTAGGATCACAACATTTTTTGTCCACTTGAGCTTTAAAAGCTGCTCTAGCCTCTTGTAAGGCTAGTCTGACTACTGGCCAAGTGGCTTGCAAATTATTAATCCACTCCTTAAGGGAGGGAATTTCAGGTTCCTTGGTGGGTAGTTCTGGCATGGGGTTGAATTCTTGGCCTGTGGCTACCTGGAATGGGGTGAAACCAGTGCTGCTGTGGACCAAGTTGTTGTATGCTACCTCTGCAAAAGAAGGAAGGTCAGTCCAATTGTCCTGTTGGTAATTAATAAAGCATCTTAAATATTGCTCTAATGCGCTGTTTGATCGTTCTGTTCCATGGTTAGTCTGGGGGTGATTGAACGATGACAACCCCTGGGTGGAGCCTAATAGGTTTAAAAACACCCACCAAAATGTGGATGTGAATTGTACACCCCTATCTGAGATAATCCGTTGGGGAGCTCCATGAAGGATGTGTATTAAATGTGTATCAAAAACATCTTTGCCAAGGTCTTGGCTGTTGGGATCTTTTGGCATGGTACAAAATGAATCTGTTTTGAAAAAAGATTAGTTACAACCCAAATAACAGTATTTCCTGCACTTTCAGGGAGCTCCACTATAAAGTCCATAGAGATCTTTTTCCAGGGTGCTGAAAGTTCTGCCACTGTTTGTAAAAGTCCAGGAGATTTTCCTTGTCTTCTTTTTGCAGCAGCACAGATGGGGCAACTAGCAACATAGTTTTCAATGTTCTTTTTGAGAGATGGCCACCAAAATTGTCTTTTGATGAGGTGCAGGGTTTTTACAAAACCAAAGTGTCCCACTATTTTTGAGTCATGGCAATGTTTCATGAGGTCCATCCTCTGGCTGGCAGGGACAAAAAGTTTGTTTTCTACCCAGGCTAGACCATCTTTGAGTAAGCAAGTGTTTTTGTTAGCCTGGAGCCAGCCGTACTTAAGTAGTGCCACCTTGAATATTGAAGTGGTTGCATTGTCAGTCAGTGATTCTTTCTTCTCTTGCGCCCAGGTGATTACTTTGGCTGCAAGTTGGGTTGGTTGGATCATGGGTTTTATAACTTCAATCTTTTTGCTGTTGTATTGGGGTTTCCTGGACAGGGCATCTGCCAAAAAAAAATTTCCCCCGGGAGATATTTGAGAGTGAAATTAAACCGTTTAAAATATTGATCCCACCTTGCTTGTTTCTATGGAGTTTTCAGGGCTTCTAGATTTTTATGATCAGTCCAGATTTCAAAGGGGATTTAGTTCCCTTCTAGGGGCTGCTATTTTTGGTCGATGAAACCCCTTTTTAGATTTTTATCGATAAATGCTCTGAGTTCTTTTAGTTCTCTCGGGAACATGCAGTACATTTTCGGTTTTGGAAGTTTAGCCCCTGGTAGGATTTCAGTGGTGCAGTCTGTGGTGTGATGGGGTGGGAGTTCATCAGAAGCCTCCTCACTAAATACTTGGGCTAAATCCTGGTACTTGTTGGGGATGTTAATGGGTTCAGCCGGGTGACCAGCCATGGCTGGTTCTCTGTTCTCTGTTCCCTTTCTTTTCCTTTCCTCTGGGCTGTTTGCAAATGCTACATGTTTCTGGAAATGTATGGTTCCTCTCTTCCAGTTTATTTTTGGATTCTATTTCCATAGCCATGTGAGTCCTAGGACTAGTGGCCCTTCCATTCATGGTGCTATAATGAATGTGAGCATCTCACTATGGTTCCCTAATCTTATTTTCAATGGTTCTGTGGTAAAACTGGCTGTTTCCCCTCCCCCCCACTATAGTTCCATCTAACTGGCAAAAAGCAATGGGATTTTTCATTTTCTTTAGTTGGATTCCCAATTTCTCTGCTAGGGAGGGGTTAATTAGGCACCGGGTACATCCCAAATCCAGTAATGCTACAACTTCCTTCCCCTTCCCTCAGCTGGGGATAAACAGTCTTAGAGGTAGAGTGAGTGGCTCAGTTGGGTTGCTTACCAGCAGGTCATCTTCCGGATCACTTTCGGACTGGCTCAGGTCTCCTCGGGGCATTGGGGGTTCTTCCTCTGCATTGAGGGGGAACAGAACTTCACAGCTTCTCAGCTTCTCAGGCTAGTTTCTTTTCCTCAAGGGTTAGATCTTCCAGGTTTCCCCCGATGGGTGGTCTGGCTTTCTGGCAGGGGTTTTCGAACAGCATTCTGCTGCGCAGTGCCCCTCTTTTCCACACTTAAAGCAGCCAAATGGCTTGGGGTTTGAAAAATTCCTGCTTTCCCTGGGGTGAGGATCTTCTCCAAACTTTGCCACTACGATACTGGTTACAGGTCATGTCTATCTCTGCCTCCTCTGCCATCAGGTACCACTCATGCAGGAGGTTTGGGGCCCCACGGATCAGGCAGACAGTGTGCAGGTTGTCATTGAGTCCATCTTTGAACCAACAGACTAGGATATCTTCTGGCTAGTCAACTCGGGTATCTCAGTAAATTCCTCGGTGTACTCAGCTACCAGACAATGGCCTTGCTTTATGACTCTAATGCGGTCACAGGCTTTTCTATCGGCGAGGGGATCTTCGAAGCGGTGGCATAGGGCTGTCATAAATCAATCGAGATTCCTCAGTTCTGGGGCATTGATGTTGTGGAGAGTCACTATCCATCTGGCTACTGCCCCTTCTAGGGCCAGGGTGACAACTTGCACTTGGGCCCCCTGGGTCGGGAAATTCCACCCATATTCTTGCATGTAGGTGAGGACTTGCACCAGGAAAAATCCCAGTTTCTGGGGGTCCCCATCAAATTTTACCCCCAAGGGCGGGATCTTTCTCTGCAGTTTTATGCCTCTGGGTTGGCCAGAGTTAATCCCCTGCTCTGGGGCAGCAAGGGGTCGGGTACCTGGTATAGCTGCTGGTCCTCTGACTTGTTCCAATGCCTGATCATTCTCATCTGGATCAGGGGTGACAGCTCAGGTTCTCTTGATTTCTGGTTCACTCGCTCTCCTACGTTGGCGACCTGGTTCATCCCTCACATTGAGGTCCTCCAGGGCTTCCCTCATGAGGTGATTCATGTACCGTTTCAGTTGGTCATCTGCCGGTGGTTCCTCAACCCATTCTTCCTGATCAGAGAGGGCCTCCAGCTCCATTTTCCACCTGGGTTTATGGCTACCCTGAGTGAGGGTTACTCCCTTGGTTCTTCCGTCCCAGCTCTTTCCTATGCCTGTAGATCACTGGGGCTTTGTGGAGTTTTTGCAGGCAGTTTCACTGTCTTCAATAGGGTACACAAAGTCAGTGTCTGGCTGGGTAATTGTTGAAGTTTCCCCCCAGCATTCAGCTTCCCCATGCTCCTTGCTATATTCAGACATTTTTGCAGATCCCCTCGGTAGAGTGAAATTAAAAAAAAAAATCCTCTCTGGGTTGACCTCTGTTGAAGATTCTGCTTTATGTAAGCAATGGATTTTTCCCCTTTGACCGAAAAGAATGAACTTCTGAAAGATAGGTATTTCAAAAGGAATTCTTTATTAAAAGGAAGTGAATCCAGTACTAGTCAAAGCAGAATCTAAGATGCTTCCAGGCATACAGTAATAGGTAAAGGGAGTTGGAACCCCTCCCCTTATTTAGATGTGGATTTATTCAAACAAAGAACCAACATGTTCATTCCCCCCTCCCCTTATCTGGGTACGTATCTTAGAAGAGTTTCCCAGGGGTATCTTCCAGAGCTGGAATTTTTATGGTCCCTTCTCCTCTTGCTATCTCTCCAAGGGGTGACAAGTTTCTAGACATCTGGCTCCAGTCCTCCAGTTGTATATCATGTGCAAGTTATACAGATTCAATATAAGATTTAATATATACAGGTTACATCAAAAAGGATTACTTGTACCAACTCCCCCACTTCTTCTTCCATTGAAGAATGGCAGATACACGGATCTGACAACAGGTGGACAAAAAACAATGGAAGCAGGAGCAATTTCTGACTTTTTGCTGTGTTCCTCATTGACTTTCCTTATAAGAAGTTGGCAGGGAACATTGGAAATAACAATCACATGACTGGCTGACCATGGCAACACGGCAGCACTTTTTTGGCCAACAACTTTTCCAAATTTCAATCCCATGGGAATCATGGGTGCAGGGTTTTGGACAAATTCTGTAAATTTGCCCATTGGAAGTTTGCTGATACAAAAGTTGTTTCTCTATGATGCACCAGTTTGCCCAATTAAAGGCTACAAAGAAACAGGAAGAAGAATTTTAGTAATATATAGATTGGCCAGGGCACCAATACTACTTTCAACCAATGAGTGACAGAAGTCTAAGGCTTGACCCAGCTCTTTCCAGTGTTCCATATCAGCTATCCTTTCATTAAGCATTCTCATGTCATCTAATATCCCGTTGGCTTATATATTCAGTCTTTGATAATAAATGTTTGTTCACAAACTAATTGTCATCATTATAGTTACTCATTAACAACAACAGGAGCAATCCTGTTGGGGTTTAAAATAACTCTGATCTAGTTGTTAGTATCCTGAATCAGGTCAGGGTTTCAATATTTGGCAAGCCTATTTACAGTTTCAGTTACAGTTTCGCCATATATCTCAGAATACTATTATAGCCATCAGAAAAGCTCATTGAATCTGTTGGTTATAAAATGGTAAGGTGGATTCCATACATCATTTATACTAACTATTTGGCAGGAAACAATGTATTTTCTACTGGAGTTAATTTCCCTTCTTAATATCTGTAAAATCTTGGAATGGCTGTGGAATTCTTTTGCATCTTCAAAATGGCATAGATTATTTGAACCTTTGAGTTCCTATTGCTTTGCAAAACAACTGCTAGATATTTATACTTTAAAGTTGTTCAACTGCATGGCTATTAATTGTTCACAGAACATAGAATCATAGGACTGGAAGGGATCTTGGAGGTCTTCTTTATCATACCTTTTGTATGATAAAGTTATCACCTAGGCTTGTGAGGAATATGTTTGATCTCCCACTTCCTGCAGTGTTTGTTTCCCAGTTGATGTCAGAGTAGTTAAATTCTCCCTTTACTACATTACTATTGAGGTGTATTTCCTGCACACTTCAACTAACTGATTAGTGAAGAGTTCAGCTATTTCCTCTGGCTGGTTGGTTGGACTGTAGTACACTTCTATAGCAAAGTCATTTTCACAGAACATAGAATCGTAGGGCTGGAAGGGATCTTGGAGGTCTTCTTTATCATACCTTTTCTATGATATTATTATTATACTATTTACCCAAATACTTTCAAGAAAGCTTTAGTCCCTAGTATTGTGTATTTCTGTGGAGGTGTATTAATTCCTTACATACAATGCAACCTTGGTGAGGGGTCACAGAGAGGGTCAACCTATTTTCCAAACCATCTGAAGGCCAGACAAAAAACAATGGAAGGAAATTGATCAAGGAGAGATTCAACCTAGAAATAAGGAGAAATTTTCTGACAGTGAGAACAATCCACCAATGCAACAACTTGCAGTCAGAAGTTGTGGGCGCCCCATTACTGGAGATTTTCAAGAAGAGACTGGATAGCCATTAGCTAAATGGTATAGGATCTCCTGCTTGAGCCACTGGGTCATGATAGTTTGGAAAAGAAAGAAAGTGTTGGATATATGAAAGCACCACAGTTGCTACTGCCTTCCACTACAGTTCATGCAGGAGTATATATGAAAAAGTCCAAGAAACAAGCAGATAGAGGACTGATGACTGATAGTGAAATCAGTGGGCTAATCCAGGTTCTCTTGCCAACTGTGACAGAGCTATGGTATTCAAATGGGAACAGCTATTCCATTGGTTACTTGTTCTTACTGCTAGGAAGTTTCTTTGTAGTTCCAGGTTGGATCTCTATAATGAACTTCATTGCTTCTTGTCCTAACCTTGGGAGCTTTGAAGAATAAGTTGACTCCCACTTCTCTATAGCAGCCCATCATGTACTGAAAACAGTTATCATGTCACTCCTAATTAGCAATAGCACTCAGACTTATATATCCCTTCAAAGTGCTTTCTAAGCATTTTACAGAGTCAGCATATTGCCCCCAACAACCTGGGTCCTCATTTTACTGACCTCGGAAGGTTGGAAGGCCGAGTCAACTTTGAGCCAGTGAGCATCGAACGCTTGACATTGAATTAGCTTGCAATACTGCATTCTAACCACTGCACCACTATGGCTCCTAATTCTTCTCATTAGGCTATACATGCCTTCCCTTATTCATTCCTTATCCTACAGACCCTAATCTTGTTAGTTTCTCTTCTCTGCACTCTTTCTAAGGTCTCAGAATGTTTTTTATTGGTATTGACCAGAATTGGAGGCAGTATTCCATTATCTCTAGTGCAGTATAAAGCAGTCCTATCACTTTTTGTGTCCTTCATGCTATCCCTCTGTTTATGCAGTTGCTATTACTGAGCCAGGTAATGCCTATTCTATATCTCTGCATTTTATTTTCCTGGCTAGGTACACACCACTGAATTGCATCTTGTTACCTAGGCCTCAATGTTCAAGTCTGCCCAGATCCTTCTGAATCTTGAGTCTATCCTGCAAAGTGTTACCAATCCTCCACAACTTGGTATCATCTCCAAATTTGATGAGCCGACCCTTTTATCTAGATCATTTATGAAGGTGATGAAGAACACTGGCCCAAGACAGAACATTTTTGGTCCGCAAATGCGCAGTCATGCTTCTAACCCATAACCAAATTGGGTTGCGGCCAAAATCCTGGAAGGGATTACGGTCATAACCCTAGGCTCCACTGTACGGTAATTGAAGCAAGAGGATGAGATTGGTTATAATTTATGGTACATACATATTAGTCATGAAGAAAGAATGTGAAAAGTAGTAAACAACAAAACAAGGTAACAGAAGAAAGTATTATCATTGGTCACGCTGTCAGATGTTTAGACTGATTTGGCATTTTTATCCACTATCAAATCCTTACAAGGACTTGGGAAAGGCAGATATTGTTGATAGATAGCATTTAAAGATAATCCCAGAATGTAAAATATTCCAAGTAAACATACCTTTTGCAATTGACTAAAGGTGATTTTGTTGATGCCAATGGCATTCAAGGGCTGCTCCTGATATTTTGGGATTGTACTCAAGGCACCTATTACTATTGTTACTATCTTTGCTTTCTATTATTACCTTTGCTTTGCTTTCTACTTCTATTTGTAGGTCCTTATATTTTGTGATTTTCTTCAGTTCTTTCTCTTTTATTCTGCTGCAATGTCCACTATGCAGACTTTTTTAAAATCTTTTTTACTGACAGTTGTTAATTCTGCATTGTTATGTGGCAAATACTTATCTGGTTGAATTCTAATGTCCTAGCATACTTTAGCTTCTTCATTTTCTACTACTTTGTCTATTTTGTGGTCGCACCATTCATGTTTGTAGGGAAATGTATTTCTTGAGGAAATTCCAATATAGTAGGAATGCTGGTAGGAGGGAAAACAGAAATATTGCTCTAGAAATATTGTATCTATCTCCCCCCACTATTGGCTCAATTGCAATGTAGCTAGCTGTCATCTCACTCCTCTAAATCAGATTACCAGATCAATAAGATGATAAAAGTAAACAAAAAATCTGGCCACAATATTGTCCGGAAAAATAAATATAAATTCTGGCCAGTTTATCCAATACACAGTCAAGGCTCTTTTTTCCTCCACCATCCTGCATCCTTTATTTTATTTAGAAAATTTATTGGCCACCTATCTTAAAAAGGGTAACTCCTTTTTTAAAAAAAATATTTTGATTATGCATTTCCCTTTATAATACATCATATTTTCAATTTTTACATCAACAATCCACTCTTTCTAAGTCTTTCCTTCACCTTCCATGCCTTCCCTTCTCCCCTCTTCTTCCCTCTTTCTTTCTCTTCCTTCCCTCCACTTCCCTCTCCTTCTCTCTCTCCTTCTCCTCTCCTCTCTCTCCTTCCCTCTCCTTCCTTCTCTTTTTTCCTCTCCTCCTCTCCCTATTTTATTTTTAATATACATCTATATTATGTGTGAACAGTGTTGATTCTGAGCACCATTCATATTAATACAATTTACCATAATATTAGTATTCTTTATCACAATCAAATATAACCCTCTTTATATTATTTAAACCTTACATAAAAAGAAGATATCTAACATCTATTAACCCTTAATCTTTCTATCTATTATTTATTAATCCAATATTGATATTCTTTATCTCAATCAAATGTAAAAAATCTTTTTATATTATTTGAGCTCACATTAAGAGAGAGAAAAACGCCTAGGATCTATAAACCTTTAATCTTTCTATCATTTTTTTTAGCTCCATAAGAAAAAGAAAACAAATTTTCCCCTATCTAATTTATTTCTGCTTTTCCAACTTACAATCTAGCTTCCTTAATATTTAGGTAGTAATACTTTCTATCCCTCATCTCTTGCCCTCAATAGTGCTTCAATTCTTATGTTTTTTTATTCATTTTCCACACTCCTCATCTTTATCTTCATCTATATCTTCCTTATTTAATCTAAACATTTCTCTGATTACATTCTTGTATTGACATTTCTCCCACAAATCTGCCCATATCCCAGTCTCCTTATCCACTATATCTTCTTTTTTGCTCATTTGTTGATGTTATATGTGAAAATTTACCTTATACACCTAAGAATATAAAGAACCAGACTGGCTCCATATTTTTTCTTAATCTGACCTTCTAGAGATCAGAACATTTATGTAACTTGTTATTTTGCTAAAGTTCTGTAAGGTTGCAAAGTATTGTGTCCTTGGCTTGGTTTGAGATTCATAAGAGGTTGCCTTGACATTATACGGTTATTAATGATCTATTGTGTAATCTTTTAAGTGAAAAACAGGAACGTTGATGATAATGATGAAGATGAGGAAAGTTGGGGAATTTCCATGGAAGGAACATGGGAGGCGTTATGAAAAACACCCATATCTTTCTCATGAGAATCTCTATAACTTCTATGTGTGAAAAACAGGAAGTGTTATGGAATCTTTTAAATGTGATAATCCTATATAAGGATGTGATTACTGGAAGGGGGTGTCTGTTTTATTTTCTTCAATCTTTCTTCCTTTATCAGCTATTGTCAGTCCTATTTTTTGTCCCAGTCCTTGATATATCTGTTGGTTTGTCCAATTCCTCTGTTTTTTCCACTCCTTTTGCTTACCATTTATCTGATCTTCCTCTTCATTGGGTATTTGCTTCATTCACTCATTTTTCTGAACCATATTTGTTCCTTGTTCATATTCAATTTGCTGGTTTTTTTCATCTTGTCTTTCTATTTCTATTGCAGCACTGGTCAAAAGGGCCAGCAGAGATTATATTACCTGAGACTTCTCAGAAAACAACGAATGAAAAACTGCTGGTGACCTTGTACCGCTGCACCATAGAGAGCATTTTAACATACTGCACCTCTGTACAGTTTGCCAATTGCACAGTGGCAGATAGGAAAGCATTCCAGAGGGTTAATGTCATTGCCCAGAAGATCATTGGTTGCCCTCTCCCCTCTTTGGAAGAGCTTTATAGCTCTCACTGCCTTAAGAAAGTTCAAAACATTCTCAAAGATCCATCTCATCCTGGGAACCCTTTTTTTGAACTATTACCATCTGGCAGACAGTACAGAATAATACAAACAAGGACAAATAGGCTGAAAAACAGCTTCTATCCCAGGGCAGTAGCTCTTTTGAATTCTGCTGTTTAGTGCAGTGTTGGTGTGGTGTCAGGGGTTTCCGATTCAATGTGTGGAGGGTGAAGGATGTGTCTTTGTGTTTATTTTCATGGTCATGGTCATGATGTGTACTGAAGATGGTGTTTGATTTTGTTGTACAAGGTGCAATGATAATAAACTAAACTAAACTGACCTAAGCTAAAGTATTATTTCCACCATTTCAAGGGCAGTTTGATCTTTACTTATTGTTCTTTGTAAGATATTTTCCATTTTCTCATCCATGCCATCCATTAAGACTTTAATACTTTTGAAGATCAAGGTCACCTCTTGAAAAAGTCCACTCGTTTCTACAGCTGTTCCTTCAACTCTAGTCATAGTGATGATAACCATTCTACAATAAAAAATCTCTATCCAGATCCAAAGAAGTCCAGAGTAATAGGGGTATAGTTTGTCTTCCAATTGTCAATGGCGCTCTCCTCTCAAATTTCCATGCTGCCTTTTTTTCCAGCAGCTATTACTTACAATCAAAATCTATTTATTTCAAAACCAAGTCAATTATTTAGTTAAGCCAGGTCCAGCTCATACATTTGGATTGTCCAATAACCAGTTCCAGTCTTTAAAGCTAATCTAAAATCCAAAATTCAATGCTTTCAGAGGAAAACCTCTTATTTCTTCCTTACTCCAGTTTTTTTCCAGGGCTGAATCATTAGTTCAAAGTGCCAGTTAGCCATGAAAATTACTCTTTTGAATGTCCTTTTTTTCCTAAGATCGTCACGTTGGGGATAACTTTTAGTAAAAATCAAGCTTAATCTCACAGTCACGCACTGTTTCTCTACTCACTCCTGCTCTGCCTTTGTTGTTTCAGTTGCCTCAGCTGGGTGATGGCCATGATGGCTGCCACTGTTCCATGCTTTCGGGTTTAGAGAGTTTTCTCCAGGTCAAGCAGGAGAGTTGCTGCTCTCCACAACCCCCAGAGCATCCCTCTTTCCTTTGCCTCCCCTCCAGGGAGGCTTTGGCCCCGTTAGGAGCCCTCTGACAGGAGTACTCGGTGCAGGATTGCAGAGCAGCAATTCCTGCCACTGATACCCCTGCGACCGGAACCGGAAGCCCCCGGTTCAAGGTTCTTCATTGGGATGCCGTGCAATTGCCAATGATTGTTTTTTTTATTGGAGAAAGATATTGGAGGGTTTCACAAACAATAATAGTTATCTGCCTGGTTCTGGTTCTGTCATTGTACAATGGCCAACTGATTTCCTGAAATCCCCTTATAATTCAGGAATAACTTAGCTTTTTTAAGTCTCTGCCTATTTTTTTTGTCTGGTTGTAGTGACTTTTACTTCATTTCTATCTTGTATTATTTAATTTTGTTCTTGTGTTTTTGCAGCTTGGAATGCATACATAAATAAAATGTCTAATATATGATCTTAGGACAATAAATTTTAGCACTGTTCCAACTTCATACTTTATAATGATTGATGGAATAAGATTTTTTTCTTCAAATTCTGTTGTAATGAGATTTGATTCTAGAAAAAGAACTGTATTTCTAGAAAGAAACATTTTAATTAAGAAGAAAAGTCCCTTTGGTACTAAAGGATATTTTCCTTACAAAAATATTGAACATGTCTGTTACATCAAACTTTGTTCTAACTGTTCAAGATTGTGTTGCTATGCTATCAACTACCCCTCTCATATTAGAGAAGCATTTTCCTCATTTAGTTATACAAATTATTTGTGAGGATATCTCTATTTTCATAAGTGCTTTTTCCGTATGCTTTTTAAACTGAAAACTTTTTATTACTTGTGCCTTCAAGTCAGACTTGACTCCTAGTAACTGTCTGAACATGTGTATGTAGTTTTCTTTGTAAGATATCAGAAGTAGTTTGCCATTGCCTTCTTTTTAGAGCTGAGAGAGAATGACTAGCCAGGTCATCCAGCTGAGCGTTTTGCCTAAGGCAGGATAAGACAGTCTCCTGATTTCTAACCTAGTGCCTTAATCATTACACCCATCAAACAGATCCTCATCTGTCGATGTACTTAATAATTATTCCAATTAGTTTGTTGATGAGAATATCATGTTTTATCAAATGTGTTGTTGAAATGATTGAGTCCACAGCATTCCCACAATCATCTCTGGAAATGAGATTTATCAAAAACAAGGATTATTTTGATAAATCTATTCTGATCTCTAAAAAAAAACCCACTGCATTGTTAAGTTGCTTACAGTTTCCACTATGATCTATTTCATAATATGTTCAGATAATGTGAATATAAGAAGAAACCTGCTGATCATAGTCCAGCATTTATTTTTTACAAAGGACAAACAGATGCAGGAGATGAAGCTAAAAAAAATGTCAACATATAATATGATAATTTATTTAATATTGCCATCTGTTTTCTTCTGTGAATATTGATCTACCTCACATAGAAAAGAATAGAATCTGGAAAGGACCTTGGAGGTCTTCCAGTCCAGCTCCCTGTTCAAGCAGGAGAACCTACACTATTTCAGATAAGTGACTGTCTAGATTCTTCTGAAAAATCTCCGGTGATGGAGCACCCATGATTTCTGAAGGCAAGCTGTTCAACTGGTTAATTGTCCTCACTGTTAGGAAGGTTCTCCTTAATTCCAGGTTGCTTCTCTCTTTGATTAGTTTCGAACCATTGTTTCTTAGCCTGCCCTCTGGTGCTTTTTAGAATAATTTCAACCCTCCCCCCCTTCTTTGTGGCAGCGCCTCAAGTACTGGAATACTGCTATCATGTCACCCCTAATTCTTCTTTTCTTTAAACTAGCCAAACCCAAATCCTGCAGCTGTTCTTCATATGTTTTAGTCTCCAGGCCTTTGATCATGTTAGTTGCTCTTCTCTGAACTTTTTCCAAAGTCTCAACATCTTTTTTGTACTATGGTGACCAAAATTGGTTGCAATATTCCAGGTGTGGTCATGATTATATATACAACATGCTTAAAATTCAAGAATGCTAAGGATGTTGTTTGACACTGAATAGTCACATCCCTTTTTTTACAATTTCATCTCAAAGAAAACAGTTGTACTTTTGTATTATTATATTTGGATATGTTGATAGGGTTTATGTCAATCTGGTACATAATTTTGACCAACATTTCATTTTTACCCAATTGATAGATAATTTTATAAGAACTGTATTACTTCTCCAGCTATGACTAGGTATGCTACAAAGCCCATTTGAATATTTTTACTTTTTCTTAAAAGTATTCTTCAAGGTATAAAATTAATAATTTTTCTTTAAAGTTTTACGTGTTGCAGAACTGTGTCTGGATGGCACAATTACAGTAAGCTAGTCTCCTGAAAAAAAGTGCCATCTAATCTGCAAGAATGTTTAATGCTGCTTAGATATCACAATGGGAAGAGTATCTCAGCTTTAAGCTTTAAGCAGCTTATATGTATTATTTTTGGTTCCATTTCATTTTATTATGCATAAGAATATTTGCTTATATGCATATTTATATTCTGCATAGAAACCCTAAAAGAACATATGTATATATACACTTGTGTGGATGTTATATGAATGCCTGCAAAAATTAGGCAAGTGATTACCATGAAGATTAACTAATCCTTTCCTTTAAGAGTGGGAAAATGTACATTGGTTGGAAATGTTAGGAAAGAACCACAATTTTACAGTAACATTGACCCCTTAAATTTGAATTATTACTATTATTATCATTCAGGTGGATAACTGATTATTAGTTCAATAATTATATGTAGTACATTTGGGAGATGCTTATAACACTCTGGTATTTATGACAAGAAATATGTCTGGCCATTTCAGAATATAACACCACCACTCAATTTTAATAAAAAGGTATCTTAATGGGGTACTGTAACAAATTAAGAAAAAATTAATAGAACTGGAAATTAATATTATCTTACTATGTGAGAATTTGGACATAAAATCTGATTGGTATTGCAGCAATTATTTTCAACAACCAGATCCCTCTTTCTGTTTTCTATGGAGGAAAAGACTTTTCTGCAATTCTCTGTCTGAGCCTCAGAGTGCTGCTGTTGCCCAAGCTGATAGCCTGGGAGAGCATAGAGATTGAAAGGAGGCCTCCTAACTTGAGGAGCTCCCATTACTTCTGTGTAAGATAGAAGAAGATGAAAAGCAAAAGACCACACTGCTGCAAAGGGTGGTCTTTATAAATTTAGAGAAAAGGCAATTACTATTTCTTCTGATATTTCTTTCAAACCCAAGAGAATTTGGTCAGAACATAAGAAGCTGGGAAAAAGAAACGGCCTCATGTGGAAAAGACTGATGGAGAGAAGGCACAGAAGGAATCATAGGGCGCTCTCAAGGCAAGTACTGCTTCTCCTGATTTTGTCATCCATCCACCACACTGTTGCAGAACAAATTCATTATTCCATACCTGAGGAGATGTCGAAGGGTTCCATAGTAGGAAATCTTGCCAAGGAATTGGGATTAAAAGAAAAAGAATTAAAATACCATAAATTACATTCTGTATCTTTGGATAAAATGCAGTTTTTGATGATCAATGCAGACAATGGAAATCTTTATGTAAATGACAGGATAGATAGAGAAGGAATCTGTGGGAAAAGCGTTCCGTGTCTTGTTAACTTAGAAGCTGTGATGGAAAACCCTCGAAATGTTTTCCATATATCAGTGACAATCCAGGATATTAATGATAATGCACCCAAATTCCTCAAAGACAATATCCATTTGGAGACAAGTGAATTAACTTTGCCAGGTACAAGGTTTCTCATTGGAAAAGCAGAAGATCCAGATGTTGGCCTCAATTCTGTCCAGAATTACATACTGAGTCCAAATCAATACTTCTCCCTGGAAGTTAGAGAGAGAAAAGATGGACTTAAATATGCAGAACTGGTGCTGCAGAAACCCCTCGATCGGGAAAGTGAAAAAAGCTTTCACTTGATTCTTACCGCCCTGGATGGGGGTGAACCAAGGAAAACTGGGACTGCCCATATATGGATTAATGTCACTGATGCCAATGACAACCCACCCATTTTCACTCAAGATACATATACAGTTAATTTGAAAGAAAGTGTTCCAGTTGGATCCCTTGTGCTTCAGGTGGAAGCCTCTGATAAAGATGAAGGGACAAATGCCCAAATCACATATCATTTCACCAATTTATCACCTACTGCTGAACAAAAATTCAGATTGGATTCAATTAAAGGGACAATTTATCTCGCAGAGTTGCTGGACTTTGAAGAAACAGAAGAGTATACAATATCATTTGCAGCAAAGGATGGAGGTGGATTGGTGACACATTGCAATATTGAAATAAAAATTTCAGATGACAATGACAACATTCCAGAAATACAGTTAGCTTCTATGTTTAACCCAATTCCTGAAGACTCTGATTCTGGAAACTTAATTGCTCTTATAAATGTTAAAGACAGAGACATTGGTGATAATGGAAAGGTTATTTGCTACTTGCAAAGTGATTTGCCATTCAAGATTCTTCCATCTTCTAAAAATTATTACAAGCTCATGACAGATAAACCTCTAGATAGAGAGAAAGCATCTCAGTATAACATTACAATCACAGCCATTGACAAAGGAACTCCTCCATTGAGTGCAAACAAAACCATCGTGCTGCAGATCTCTGATATCAATGACAATGCTCCTGCTTTTGAGAAAGCTTCCTACAGCATCTACGTGCCAGAGAACAATCCTTCTGGTGCCTCCATCTTCCAGATTCAAGCCTTTGATCCAGATCTGGATCAAAACTCACACATCACATATTCAATCCTCACCAGCAACATTGAAGAACTTCCCATCTCCTCCTATATCTCCATTCATTCTGAGACCGGCATCATCTACGCCCAGCGATCCTTTGACTATGAGCAGTTCAGGGAATTCCAGCTGCAGGTGAAGGCCCAAGATGGCGGGAGTCCCCCTCTCAGCAGCAACGTCACAGTCAGAGTGTTTATCCTGGATCGGAATGACAACAGCCCCCAGATCCTGTCCCCTTCACCAGACTCCAAGGATTCTGCCCTCTTTGAGATGGTCCCTCGTTCAGCCGAGGCAGATTATCTAGTAACAAAGGTGGTGGCCGTGGATGCTGATTCCGGACACAACGCCTGGCTCTCCTACCAGCTGATTCAAGCCACAGAACCAGCCCTCTTCACTGTTGGCTCCCATACGGGTGAGATCAGGACAGCAAGAACTTTTATGGAGAGAGATGCTGTGAAACAGAGACTGGTCCTTCTGGTGAAGGATAATGGACAACCGACTCTCTCGGCCTCTGTCACTCTGAACCTGGTGTTTGCTGAGAACTTCCAGGAGGCCCTTCCGGAGATGAAAAACCAGATGAACAGCTCAGAGGATCAGTCGGACTTGCAGTTCTATTTGGTAGTGGCCTTAGCGGTGATGTCATTTTTATTCCTCTTGTCAGTGATTCTAGCCATTGCCATCAAACTGCGGCAGTCAGGAAATTCCAGTTTCTTACCATGTTTTGCTCCTGTTTCCCATTCCACAGCTGGGGTTATATTTCCACCCAATTTTGAAGATGGGACTCTGCCTTATTCCTACCAGCTGTGTCTCTCTTCAGAATCCAAGAAGAATGAATTTACTGTTCTGACACCCAATGTTCAAGTTGCAGGCAACATTCTTAGTGGTGAAAAATCCAATGCACTTTTCACAGGAACTGTAGAAAAGAATTTAATTTCCAAAATAATAGATAAGGTATGGTTTCTTCAATAATTTTTACAATCTGTTTTCATAACTATAATTGAAATACTTTCAAAACAATTCCCTTTTTTGCATTGCTTTTTCTTGAGTAGTACAAGAAATATAGAAAATATAGTTTATGTAAGTAATATTTTGCCCTACAATTCATTGTTTTAAATACCAGAGCAAATGGAGTTGTGGCTGGGTACCTTTTTAAGTACTGAACCTCTTTGTTACTCAGTGTTCTTTCTCAAATAAAACACTAAAATAGTGTTTGACATTTGCAAAATCAAATGATTTGGATATTCATATTAATTGTGAGAGGTAGCTATCCTGGGTATTTAACTGGTGCATTCCTAAAAGCAAATAGTTTGCCTTTAGGGACAGCTGCAGAGAAATGGGGTACAGTAGCAGATTTTTGAAGAAGGACTTTGTCTGAGGTGTAGAAGTATCTACACCTATGATGATTCACTTGTGTGTGTAGGTATGTTTATTCTTGTGAACATGCAGTTCCTCTGGGAGATTAATGTTCCTCTGGGAGAACATTAACATGAGTTAATGTTTGCAGACCTTATCCTTTGATATGTGGATTAAGTCTGGGTGACTTATTTCAGGGTTTGAGGAAGCTTGCTAGTTTGATTAACAGAGACACTGATTCTCAAACCATTGTGGATTCTGATAATATTTTAAGGGAAGGTGGAAACAGTATAAAGAATAATATATATTTGGAAATAAAACTTCTCACAACCTGAAATGGTCTTTTGTGGCAGGTGAAATGTGTAGGTTGCTACCTACCTGGATTATTTGATTCTCATGTCAAAAGTAATAATTATCATGTTATTTTGAAACCTTGTTCAACACACCTTAATTATTTTTTTCTGTCTGTGCACAAATTAAATCCTAGATTGTTAATTCTTTGCTAATTATTCCAGGAAGCTTCATATAATGCATTTGGTTGAAATATGCATATATTTTCATCAAATCTTTGCTAATTTTAACACTGACCTAATTTATAAATATTAGAAAAATTTAATATTTAACTTTTATACATTTAAGATATATGTATAGACCATGAAGAACTTGAAGGTGGGTTAGTCCTTGTATCTAAGTTGTCTAGAAAGTTTGATTTTGTAATACATTAGCATTGACATTTTTGTTTAGTGTTATGTCCGTTTCAATTGACTCACCACTTCCATATAATGGGGACATCTGAAACATGATGCATACTTCATGAACTTTGGTTCCCCAAGTGTTTGAAATCTACATACATTGTGCATTCCCCCCCCCCCTTTGGATCAGAGGTGTTGTCTAACTGCTTTTGTCTAGTTGAATTGTTTTGCTATATGCTTTTGAGAATTCAGTTATTCATTAATTTTTTATACTGCCCATCTCCCCTATAACATAATTCTGGGTGGTAAATGTCAGAAACAAACTTCCTTTAGCCTGAAAAGAAGGTAGTGTTACTGGTTACTTTCCCTGGAAGTATCATTAAAAGTAGCCATGTAAAGCAATCGAGATGGCCCCTTGGAGATCTGAGGCTTTGAGAATAGAGTTTGTTTATTTTTTTGGTTTTTAAACTGCGAAAGAACAAAATCTTGGAAGTGTAGTGTGGCTTTATGCCAGGTAGGAAATGTGCAGATGATATTGTTGCACTTTAAAAATATAGAGTAAATGGAGTGTTTATTGGGTACTTCAATACAGGTAGTCCTTGACTTGCAACAGTTCATTTAGTGACTTTACAGCACTGAAAAAAGTGGCTTATGACCTTTTTTCACACTTATGACTGTTACAGCATCCTCATTGTCATATGAACAAAATTCAGATGCTTGGTAACTGACTCATATTTATTATGATTGTACTCTCCTGGGATCATATGATCACCTTTTGCAAATTTCTGATGAGACAATGGGGAAGCCAGATTCACTTAGCAACCGTGTTATTAACTTAACAACTACAGTGAATCATTAACAGCTGTGGCAAGAACACTTGTAAAATGAGGCAAAACTCATTTAACCCAAATAAGTTGCAGTGAATGATAGATAGATTACATGATGCAGTTAAGAATATAAATTGTTGGACAATTGTTAAGTCTGAGTTATATGACAAGTGCCTGTCACTTGTTTGAACTCTAATGTCCTAGAGCAATTTAGTCTCTTCATTTTCTATGACTTCCTCTGTTTTATGGTCCCACCAGTTCTTGCTTCAAGCAAATTTCTTACAGAACTTCCAGGGTACTACTGTTGCTACTTTGTGGCATCTGGCCCATGGGCCACGAGTTTGACGCCCCAGTCTAATGTTTCTTCAGTTTCTTTGCACAGACAGCATTTGCTATCTGTTGCTGTCTTCTCAGTTCTGGCTTTGTATGCATTTGTTCTTAAGGCTTGGTCTTGTGCAGCCAGAATTAGCCCTCTGTCTTTTTCTTTAACTTTCCTGCTCCTAGGCCATTGGCAAGTTCTGCTTTTATCTATTTTCCCTGCTTTTTAAAAAATATACTGTATTCCCATGCCTCCTTTCTCTTCTTCATTTGATCTTTCTTGTAGGCAAGTTTGGTCTCTCCAGTACTCAATCTGCCTTTCTGGTATTATTAGCTTCAATGCATCTTCTTCATTAGAAGAAAATAAGAATTAGGGGTGACATGATAGCAGTATTCCAGGACTTGAGGGGCTGCCACAAAGAAGAGGGGGTCTAATTATTCTCCAAAGCTCCAGAGGGCAGGACAAGAAACAATGGTTGGAAACTAACCAAAGAGAGAAGCAACCTGGAATTAAGGAGAAACTTCCTCACAGTGAGGACAATTAACCAGTGGAAGAGCTTGCCTTCAGAAATCCTGGGCACTCCATCATTGGAGGCTTTTAAGAAGAGACTAGAAAAGTCACTTATCTGAAATAGTATAGGTTCTCCTGCTTGAAAGGGGGGGCTGGATTAGAAGACCCCCCTTCTATTCTATTCTATTCTATTCTCTTTATCTTGGTTGTATATATGGACAATGTTGAACAATGATTCTACAATATTTCAGATGGTGTTTTTCCAAATAGTTCAAAATAGTCCATGTAAAGGAGTTGGGATAGCCTGGTGGGAGTTTTGGATATTTGATAGCCAGGGTCTGAGTTATTCAGAATTGCTGACAAAGGAATCAGTGCAATGACAGTAGCATCATTAGTGACAGTAGTAGTGACAATAAGTCTCCTTGAAAGATTCCTCTCTTGATGTTAACCTCTCCCATTCTATCACTGTTGACCAACAACCATGTCTTCCATTGTGCCATGGATCTTTGCAAAAGCTTCTGGTGTTTCTATTGATTCCTGTTATTTCTAGGCACTTAATTATTCAATTATATGTGGCAGGGAGTCAAATGCCTTCCTGTGATCAATTCATGCTACTGTACATTCAGCTTGGTCTTCCTTCTCTTGCTGTTTTTCAGAATTATCTTGTCAATTAAATGTTGATCTTTTGTTCCTTTGCTGTTTGGGCAGTTTCCTTTCTGCTTGGGTGGAAAGAGCTTATTTTCATTAGATGCTGTTGGACTCCATCAGCTAGCACACCAGACAAATCTTATTTCATTATTTGAGAAAGTTACAAAATTAGTGGAGCAGAGAAATGCTGTGGATATAATTTACTTGGACTTCAGTAAGGCATTTGATAAAGTTGACCACAACCTACTTGATAAGATAGAAAAATGTGGGTTAGACAGCATTACCACCAGTTGGATTTGTAACTGGCTAACGAACCACAATAAATGAGTAGTCCTTAATGATACTGCATCTTCATGGAGGGAAGTATGGAATGGGGTACCCTAGACTCTTTCTTAGGCCCAGAACTCTTCAATATCTTCATCAATGACTGAGATGAGGAGATAGAAGGGGAACTCATCAAATTTGCAGATGACACCAAGCTGGCAGGAATACCCAATACCTCAAAATATAGGCTCAAGATCCAGAAGGGCCCTGGGCCCTATCTAACAAAATGAAATTCAATGTAGGGAAAACTAAGGTTTCAAATTCTTGTTATATTTCTTTGGGGTATCCCATATCTGTGCGCAAAAGTGTACTTTTTCTTCCTTGTTAGGTACTGACTGATTTACTGAAGTCTTTCCATTGATGGATTGGTAGAAACATTTCTAATTAGAATGAAATTGGATATTCAGCCTATAATTTGCAATTCGAATGTTGTATCTGCTGATTTTCTTGGTTATAGCTGTTATTTGCTGTTTTATTATTTCCAATGCTTCCTTGATCTTCCTTGTTTCTAAGTGGTGTTTCTTGGTTAGGTATTCTTTGATCATCTTATTCTTCAGATTCTTTTCTTTCATCTATTTTTGCTTGCTTGCATCTGATGTCAGCTTGCTGATTTTATTTTCCTACCTGATCTTCCATTTTGATAGTGCACTGTTTGACTTTTTATTTTCTCGATTGATTTTGCATCCCAGATATTCAGTTGTAACTGCAGCTGTGCTATACATTCGCTGGTTTGTTTCTTGCAGTGAACTAGTGCTTAAATTTGATATTGCATTACTGGCATCTTTTTATGCTTGTGCTAGTTGTTTCCAAGTTTCAATATAGAAAACCTGATTCTATTTATTTATTTATTTTTGCTGTTCTAGTGCTCAGTTATTGTTGTTATTGTATATTGTCTCAATTCTTTTATTTCTACTTTAAAGGACTTTGTTCTTTTTGAGGCAGAGGAGGAGGTGCTTGGTTTCCAAATGAAAACAATTATGTATCTTTGTTGGATTCTCCCCCCTCTCCCCCCCCCCCCAATTTGCCTTTACAGTCTGAACTACTTCTGGCAAGGTTTTGGTTTCTTTGCCTGGGGTATGCCTTTACAGTTCTTCCAATTCTGCCTCTGTGAATATTTTATTTCATATTATAAATCTATGTTGGTCTGCTACCTCTGTTCTGTTATTTCTGATTCTGGATGTTGTTCTTTGCAGAACTATTCTTTCTCCTACATTGTTGCTTTTGATAGGTTGGACTATTTTTTCTTTTGCATGAAGACAGATGCAAAAAATAAATTAAGTAGTTCAACTTTCTCCCTGCTACCTTGTCTCCTCCTTGCCATATTCTCCCATTAGTGGACTTATTGTTTCCTTGAGTTTCTTCTTGTTCCTTACATACTGAATACATATACATTGCTGCAGACACGCACATTTGGCAAACATATGCGTGGTAACTTTGAAATAGGAACACAAAACTTGGCACATGCTTTGCAGACAGCAACTGGAGATGAACTGAATAAATCTTCACTTCTGTGTCTTAAGACACCACCAACAAAAAATGTACATTTTTATTTATTTTTCAATTCATAAAACAAAAGGACAAGGCAAGCCACTAATGCTCAGTGAAATGAATTATTAAATAAGTGGTAGGCTCCCCCTCATGGAATACACTCAGGTGGAAGTTAGACAGCAGTCTCTCTGGGGTACTTCACTATTCTTTCCCAATAGAAAGATGGTCTTCAGGTTTCTCTTTCTCAAGGTAACCATGCTAGCAATATCTGAAGCTGTTCTTTTTCAGAAAATTAATCAATTTTAAATGAAGATAAGATGATCGTGCTACTCCTCACCCCATTCCCCAGCCTCAGAGTTTCAGATGAGGCTAGGAGAATCTCAGAGATCAGTAGATGATTTAGCAGTTGTCTGGATTTTGCAGGTCAGGTAGTGGAGGTTGTGAACTGTATTCATAGGCAGTTATCTGGGAAAATAATTTCTGTCAAGTAGATTCCTCTATTGATCAGATGAGTTCAGTAGCCCAAAATTGTGCCTATCCAAAACTTTTATTTTTTGAATAGTACCAATGTCCAGGTCTTTGGAACAACTTTTACAAGAACTCATGCTGCTTGGGAAATTCTGAAGCTTTAAGTCCATGTGTCTGGAATTTATCAAGATGACAAATGCAGTAGATTATGTCTTCCCTCTACTGGTTAAGTGATGTATTACAGTACTGAATTTATTCCAGGAAATAGAATGCAATTACATGAAAAACATATTAAACTATTTCAGTTTTACCATAATTGCCAATAGGATCATATTTAATAGAAATTTAAAATTGCTTTATTTTGTAGTATATAGATTTTAAATATATTCATTAATAAAAGATGCATGCATATATAAACTGATACAGATATAAGATTGTTACACAATTGAGCAAAATTAGTTCAGTATTTTCCATCACAAAGATTTAAATTGGTGATACTGCACCTAGATTTTAAATCTGTGCAAACCTACTTAATTCCCAAGGTGAAACTTGATAGAACTTAACATTTACAAGATTATGCCTATACAAATAGCCTGCATAGCAGGAATGAATTACATGTAGTGCTCCAGATATTTTTGAATGTCATTTCTCTGAACTTTACTATCAGCAGTGAGGAACAAAACTGAATATTATCTCAAGGGCCACAGATTGTATATTCCTGCTGTAGATTAGAGATAATGTGTCACTTAGAATTTTGAGAATATGTTGTGGAAGTTTTTGTAAAATGGCTGCCATGGTGGGCATGGTGAGTCAAAAAACAATTATTTACCAAAAGGAAAAAAAATCTTTTTTAAAAAAATAAACCTTCAGATTGAGCAGAAGACCTGGTAAATATCAACGGAAGTCTCTGTGGATCACAAACACAGTGGTGCCCATTCCTGCTATCTGTTGTGGTATAATGCATTCTGACATCAAAATGTCTGAGTAATAAATAACTAAAAAATAACCTAGTAATTATAAATCCATCTGTGTTCTGATGGGCTTATAGATATTTTAAAATTCCTGTTCTGATAAGTTGGATATCAGACTAGATATTGAGGATCATAATGATACAGTAGTTTAAAATATTCTGAAATATGCAGAATAAAAGATGTTTTGAGCTCCTGGCCACTTTGGAGTACTACAAAAAAGATGTTGGAAGACTTTAGAAAAAGTGCAGGGAAGAGCAACTAAGATGATCAAAGGCCTGGAGACTAAAACATATGAAGAACGGCTGCAGATTTTGGGTCTGGCTGGTTTAAAGAAAAGAAGAATTAGAGGTAAAATTCTAGCAATATTCCAGTATTTGAGAGGCTGCCACAAGGAAGTGGAGGCCAAATTATTCTAAAAAGCACCAGAGGGCAGGACAAGAAACAATGGTTGGAAACTAATCAAAGAGAGAAGCAACCTGGAATTAAGGAGAAACTTCCTAACAATGAGGACAATTAACCAGTGGAACAGCTTGCCTTCAGAAATCCTGGGCACTCCATCACTGGAGGCTTTTAAGAAGAGACTAGACAGTCACTTATCCAAAACAGTATATGTTCTCCTGCTTGAGCAAGGGGTTGGACTAGAAGACCTCCAATGTCCCTTCCAGCTCTATTCTATTCCTTTCCATCCCATTGTGACCAGAGGCAAGCTCACTTGACCAATAACTTGCCAAGAGTCAGTGAAAGCTTTTTGTTTTGTTTATTGCTATAAGCTGAAGAGAAACTCTCAAATCTTGGTTCTCTTCAAAGTTCATCATCACAAATCAACATCTTTATACAGTACTTTCTCTACACTTGCCATCCATCCCTCGTCATTCCCCATTGGCTGAGGTACTATGATAGCTACTACTAGGTACTTCTTCATTCATATTCTACATCAAAGAGATAGAGAAAAAAGTATTTTATATTAGCTTTGTTATGCTACCTTTATTCCTTTATAGATAATTCAAGGTAGCCAAAGTATGTAATACTCCTTTTTCCTCACTTTAGGCCTGTTTTCTTACAAGCACTCTGTGCTTTTGAGGGAACTTTTGTAGCCATTTATGTTCTCTGCTGCTTTAACAACCATCTCTTTCAAGCAAACAGTACCTTGTTTAGCTTTCTGTAAATTGTTAAAGCATCTAAGTTTTTTGTGTTGCTGCTTTGGAAGCTGTTTCTCACTATTTCCACATACATGTGCACATATTGTGACACAGCCCCAGTACTTGTCATATTATTTTGTTCCTGCAGTTAAGGATAATTCCATTTCTGAAAGAAGAAATACCGTAGAACATAGTATCAATTAGGAGTGCAAATTGCTTTCAAAGACATTGGTTCTGCACTACTTCTACTTTGACAGCAAGTAGGCTTCTTTCCTTTTCACTGCTAAACAGCACTGAAGTCACTTTATACATTTTTTCAAGAGCAGGGATATTCAGATTCTTACTTTTATTAGATACCAAATGTTTTCTGAAATATATTTTTCCATTAAAGAATCTTACTGAATGAGGTTCAAGAATTTAAAGCACTTCATTTATTTTAGTATTATTACTTTATTTTCACTTGGACCTTTTAAAGTCCAAACGCAATACTTTAAGAACTATTTTTGTCTTGAAAAGTGCTTTTCTTTACATTATACAGAAGGTAGATTCCTGAGTAGGAGAGAAATCTAATGAATTCCAAATTATTGCATTTCAACCTTATATTTTGGTTTCAAAGATATTAACAGAATAATAGAATTAGAAGGGACATTGGAAGTCTTCTAGTCCAACTCCTTGCTTAAGTAGGAGACCCTATACCATTCCAGTCAACTGGCTACCAGTCTTTTCTTAAAAGCTTCCAGTGATGGAGCACCCACAATTTCTGAAGGCAAGCTGTTAATTGTTCTCACTATTAGGAAATTTCTCCTTAGTTCTAGGTTCCTTCTCTCCTTGATTAGTTTCCATTCATTGTTTCTTGTCTTCCCTTCTGGTGCTTTGGAAAATAGGTTGATCCCCTCTTCTTTGTGGCAGCCTCTCTAATATTGGAACACTGCTATCATGTCTCTCCTAGTCCTACTTTTCACTAAACTAGGCATATTCAATTCCTACAACCTATTCTTCATTCAACCATTCTCCAGCCCCCTAATCATCTTTGTTGTTTTTTTCTGCACTCTTTCCAGAGTCTCAACATCTTTTTGATAATATGGCTACCAAAACTGGATACAGCATTCTACGTGTAATCTTAAGACTTTATCAAGTGGTACTAGTACTTTACGTGACCTTGATTCTATTTCTCTGTTAATGCAACCTAGTATTTCATTGGTTTTGACTGCTGACCCACACTGCTGGTTCATATTTAAGTGATTGAAGACCACTAGTCATTTATAGAAGACTCGGACTCCAAGATCCCTCTCACAGTTACTGCTATTGAGCCAGGTTTCATCTAATCTGTACCTGTACATTTGGTTTTTCTTGCCGGTATAAAATCTTACTTTTCTCTATGTTGAATTTCATCTTCTTGGGTGTTGGCTATTCCTGATAGTTTACTGTTGTCTGCAAATTTGATGAATATTACTAAACTGAGTGATTCAAATAACAATATATAGATCAATTTCATCTCCTTTACAAATAATTTTAGTTACAAATAACTAAATTATTTTTCTTCTTGAGCAATTGTAAGATCCAATTATTGCACTAGGTCAATAGAAATCCTCTTTGTCTTCAGTAGAAATATATACAAGGATCATAATTTAATGATACTTAATTATCCAAGTCACACTTTTCTCTATAATTTCATGTAAATGTCTTCTTGGGCAAATAGGAAAATATTAAGGGATAAATATCCAAAAACATTTGAAAACAAATTCATCAGATCACTGTAATGATTTCTTCTTGTGTGTCATCATTCTTTTACAATGCAATTTTCTCATGTTTTAGTTACTATTTTAGTCTTCTCACATTTCTCTAGGGGAAATTTGCCAATTGCTGTGAAGTAGGGCAGTTTAATTTTTATTTCAAAAGTGCCATTATAGGAAAATAATTGTGTTCTGATCTATTTAGAAATGTAGACTCTTTGGGGAAGTACAGATTCAATAACACTGAATTTTGAAATAGTTTTTCCTTGTACTAGCTCTGAATTACCACATATATATACATTCTAGAAATTTAAAAGATGAGTGAATGTATTTAACAGTAACAAATAGTTTAATAGAAAAATATCTTCTAGATCAGCGCTATCAAACTCATACAGAAGAATGGAGGTTACTGAACTGTACGTAATGCTCCCTGTGGGCCACATATTGGCTGTACTCTACACATTTATACACACACACCAGAGGTGGTGTTCAGCAGGTTCTGACCAGTTCTGGAGAACCGGTAGCAGAAATGTTGAGTATTTCAGAAAACTGGCAAATCTCACCTCTCACTGGAGATTTTAGTCTCCTTCCCCTGCCACGCCCACCAAGCCACGCCCACAGAACCAGTAGTAAAAAAAAATTGAATCCCACCACTGACCCCCCCCACACAAAAACACATTAACATCAGATAAGAACTAGATATGATTAACACATAAAAAAGAAACATTGCAAATTTGATTATTTCTTTACAATATTTATATGTCTGTCTGTGTCTATGTATAACCTACCACTCCACTGAGCTTCATCCAGGCCTAGGACCAAATTATCATGCCATCACCTCCCCACCTTCCCCCTCCTTCTCATTATTACCTCCTTGCAATTTTCCCTCCAATTTCTGATGAGTTCAAGGCTGGCTGGCTACATGTTGTCCAAAGAAAGGCACAAGTGGAGCTTCATGCTCCTGTAGACTCCTGATCAGCCTACACTGGTGCAATGTCAAGCAATTTTGGCTGCTGCAGTGGAGTTTAGGTTGTAACAAGCTGGTGCAGGACTTGTCAGTAGCAAACCTAGAGTTATGATAATGAATGACTAAGTTTATTATTTGGTTTAAAAATGTAGCATTAGCTATGCTTTGTTATATTTTTATTTTATTTTCTTAAGCATTACCAATTGTATTTTAGAACATAGAATATAGAATAATATTGTTGGAAGTCTTCTAGTCCAACCGCCTGCTTGAGCAGGAGACACTATACCATTTCAGACAAATGGTTGTCCATTCTCTTTTTGGAAATCTCCAGTGATAGACCATCCACAACTTCTGAAGGCAAGCTATTCCATTGGTTGATTACTCTCACTGTTAGGGAGTTTCTTCTTAGTTCTAGGTTGCTTCTCCCCTTGATTAGTTTCCATCCATTTTTAATCTGGTTCTCCTGCACTCAGGAGTCCTGGGGGGGTCACATATTTGACATCTCTGTTCTAGGAGGCTTGAAAAAAAGCTCTTATTCTTGCCCTGAGCTTCCTACATATATGGATACATGTTCAGAAAAAAAAGATATTTATTTTTTCCATCAGGTGATCCAGGTCCTTCAGTATCTTCTCCACTTCAGCTTTTCATTCTCAAGGAGAAAAACAGATACTAATGAAGAGGTAACATTGTGCATCATTGAGCCAAATGGTAATTGATGAATGTGTTGGCCCAGCCCAACCTAGAAAAAACTTTCCTGACAGTGAGAACAACTAATCAATAGAACAGCTTGCCTCCAGAAATTGTGGGTGCTTAATCAATGGGGGTTTTAAGAGATTAGATCAAAATTTGTCTGGAATGGTATAGGGTCTCCTGCGTGAGCAAGGGGTTGGACTGGAAGAGCTCCAAAGTTCCTTCCAACTCTGTTATTCTTTGTAAATCTATGCTAATGATGAAATGCCACATTACCTTTCCTTGTTCCAGTAATGGATCTACTTGCAAAATTCTTCAGCACAATTTCAAATCCACATGCAGCTTTCTAGATTAACACTTTCTATAATTGAAGTGTTTATGGTCAGCTTCTTTAACTTCTTTTAGTAGCTAACTGCTGATTTTAGCTACATCAAACAAATGCATAGATAGTGATTAAATAAAGTAGTTCTAACTAAACAAGTTCATGATTTATAAAAATTCTTAATAGTTTGTTAACAGGTTAATAGCCCTAGACTCAAGTATGAAGATTAACATTCAATGATCATGGATTCCATATATACAAATATGGCCAGATCTACAGTATTTGTTTATCTACTTTAAGATGTTAAAAGACCATCTTCCTGCAAGGCATGTTTTTAAAACAAATAATGAAATACAAGTATTTTATTTTTTTCAACCCAGCAAATTCTCCATCTTATACTGTATCTTTTATCTTTTCTTGCCAAATCATTTTGAATAGTAGAATTCAATTTTCTATAGATTGTTTGCATTCCGACTTAATAATAGTTTTTACCCCCCCTCCAGCCTCTGACTAGCTTTGTAGATAGTTTACTAATAGAATATTATGCCAATAGTTCTAAAATAGTGCCAGCTATTAGAGATGTGCAAAATGTATCAACCTTAAAGTGTCCTGCCTTAAAATGGATATTTTCACTGTCCCAAGCACAAAGCAAACATGTGTTTGAGAGTTTTGTTTTGGGCAAAATGGAATGGAATCTGATTGTCTGGTACCTAAAGATAAACAAAATCAATGTTCCAGTGATGCACTGCTGTCTTATGGCTTATAGATGGGTTGTTTGTTTGTTTTTTCATTCCACCACCACCACCAATTTAACCACTATAGTACCAGAAACAATCATATTTCTTCTACTTTGGTTTAGACTGGATGAAATAATGTGAGAATGTAATATTGTATTGAGAGGAAAGGAGTAGTTGAGCACATAGCCAGACAAAAAGCTTGACCTAGTTACATGGTTGCCTGCCAATCATTCAGCCAAACTAATGCTGCTTTTTAAAATAGCAAATGTTCAATTAATATGGATGAAAAAAATGTGTTGCTTATGGTGTGGGGTTTGTTTATTCTTTTCTTCTGCAGGCAGTAGTACAAAACTGTCATTGTTTCTGCTACTATAGTACCATTTACATACATTGCTAATGTTGGTGCTATTAATGTCCTGTATTAAGATTGGTGGGGGGTGCACTCTGAACATATTTCTGCATATGAAAACAGGATCTACATTAATTTTGGCTGGTTTGCTGAGTATTAAGATTGCACATACATTATGTGGTTTTAGCTTACTGCAGTATTGTTATATGTATTCATGCATTTAAGAAGCATCAAAGCAACATTGGTTTTTTGTTTCATTTTGATAGCTAGCAGTCACCCCTTAAGCAAAAAACATCACAAAGGCTAGGAAGTTCTTTTGCTTGGGCTTGTGTCTGAATAGGCTATATTAAAAAAAGGCATGTCATATTTGTTGCTTGATCTTGCTAGCTGGGGTTTTTGTACTTACAGAAAAAATTCTAAACAGATTATTCTTTTTAAAAAAAAAACCTCAAAGTTTAAGCATATTTAGGAAAATGCTATCCTGTTTTCCCCGAAAACACAACCTACCCTGAAAGTAAGTCCTAGCTTGAAAAACCGTGTAAAAACATGTGCCCAATATAAGCTCTACCCCCCCCCAAATAAGCCCTAATTACGATCCCGCCTATTCCAGAGTGGATGGGTAAAAATTAAGCTAAGGTGGGGATGGGAGGGGAGCTGCCCTACTACTTACCTTTGGACAGTTGTAGCCAGGCCTTACACACCCTTGCTGGCCCCTTTCTTCTGCAGCTGGCAAGGCTTTCCTGAAGGCCTCTATAGCTGATAAAAAAACCTCCGGATCGATCCAGAGCTCTGTTATCAGCTTCAGAGACCTGAGCCTTGCTGGCCACAGAAGAAGTTCCTGAAGGCCTCTGACAGCAAAAAGGAGGCCAGGGGTGATGCACACAAGTGAGGTTAGCCAGTGACATCTCCCAAAAATAAAGCCTGGTGCCTTTTTTTTTGGTGGCAAAAAATATAAGACAGAATCTTATTTTCATAGAAACACGATAATGGAAAGGAATACTATAGTAAACAAATTAATTGCTCCCTTTGTCCTGTAGTCAAAGAGGAGGAAGTTCTGAAGATCAATTCTAATATAAACGACGTTTTCAATGGGGGAACATTTTTATTTTTGAAGGTATGTTTTAAAAACCATCCCTTTACCATATTTTCTACAATGTGGGTTTTAGGTAGTAGAATCAGGGGTGGGCTGCTACGGGTTTGGCCAGGTTCAGGAGAACCCATAGTTAATGTTATGGCTGGTTTGGAGAACCATCAAATCCCGCCCTTGGCTGGCCTACCCACCCCTCCCACCCCACCTTGCCCCTCCCAGGAGTCTCCACATAGCCCGTTTTGGATATGAGGTAAGTGCAGGGCTTGTGCAGAGGCTTGGGGAGGGTGGGAAACGGGCCTCCCGGAGGCTCCAGGCCTGTTTCTGGCCTCCAGAGGGATCTCTGGAGCCCGGGGGAGGCCATTTTCGCTCTCCCAGGAAAACCTCCAGAGCCCTGGGAGGGCAACCCCCCCCCACCGCTGAAGGCCAACTAGGCCATGTCCACTATAGCCCCACCCACCCAGCAACAGGGCAGAGAACTGGTTGCTGAAATTTTTGAAGCCCACCTCTGAGTAGGATGTTCAATCTAAAATCAGTTTCTAATTTTTAAACATATTAGAATTAGCACCAAAGCTTATATTTTGGCTGCTCTATCTGATAAACCTAATGATTTGGGCAGAATAAGAAAGAAAACCTTTGGCTATCAAACAATTATATCACCAGACTGTTTGTGAGGAAATATGATTTTTGGCTTCTCTTATTATATTGGATATTGGGACTTATATACCTGATGAAGCATTTAACATCTACTAATTCATTTTAATAAATTTGATGTACATAATTGTGGTTTATAAATGAACATTTCTTCCAATTTATCTGTACGTATGTCTAGTTCAATAGAATTCTGGCAACAAAACTATTAAACAACACGATTGTTGCCAGTGAGTTTAGATTACTGCTGTTGCTTTTTAACTAGCATAGTTTTTCAA
Source organism: Pseudonaja textilis (assembly GCF_900518735.1). The sequence goes on along the minus strand of NW_020769422.1, from coordinate 2,234,872 downwards.
ATGTTTATAATATTGAAAATATTAAAAAGAAGGTGTGGTTAAATAACAGAAAAAACTGTCTTATACTTTCACTATCTGCACTCAGGAAGCATATCAAGTTATTTTCCCTTATATCTTTGGCTGTTTGAACAAAGTAGCTAACTTTTTTGAAGTAACATTATTTGATGCAAAGGGAATTAATTTGTTTTGCACCTGTATTCTAGCCTCTGGGACATTCACACACATAAAATAAATTTATTAATTCAAAAATTATCTTCATTGACTTTTTTAGTATAATTATCGATTGGCATGCTATAGTTGGCTACCTTATTTCTTCTAGTTATCCTCCATTCTTTTAATGGACTTAAACCCCACTGCTAATTCATGTTGAAGAGCTTCATCTTTTCCCTCATCTACTGTAAAAGATGTTTCCGGGGCATGGTTGCTAAATATTGCAGTTTATCTAAATCTTGCTTTCATCTAAAAAAACTTCCATTGTATTTCTGACAAATATGGCTCTCTCTGTTTCATTGGCATAGCTACGAATCCAGGATAAAAGAATGGAGTTTTGGTTGATAGTTCTATCTATTATTCCTTTAAGGAATCACAAAATTTTCAATAATGTCTAATTTTCATTAAGTGTCTGAATTTTGATCACATGACCACGAGTTATGTGTGAAAACTGTTCATAAGTCACTTTTTCAGTGCCATTGTAATGTCAAACAGTCAAGCTGAAAATCAAGGAATACCTGTATTTGCTCATTATTTCCTAGTTAGCTTCTATGACTACAAATGGGCTTCAGTTTGTATTTCCCTAGTTGTTAACTTGGAGACCCCTTAGTTCAGTGTTTCTCTGCCTGGGGAATTCTTAGAATTGATACTCACTCATCTTAAAGTTACAAAGAGTGAGAAATACTTACTTAACTGAAGTATATGGCCTTTTTTTTTTAACTTTCTTGCTTCTTCTTTCTACTTTCTATGGTATCATACTTGATGAAAGTTTCAAAAAACTTTAAAGTTTATACTTTCCCTTTGTGCAATTTGATTGATATTTCAATAACCACCATAGTGCTATTTTATTCTAATTGGCTCCAATTTTATTCAAATTGGAGATTCAGGGGTGGGATTCTACTGGTTCTGTCCACTTCCGTAAAACTGGTTGCTCTGAAAAGCAGCAAACAGAGAGCATACATAAAACCAGTTCTATGTCTGCTGCTGTTTTGGCCCACCCACCCGCCTGGCCTCTTACCTGGCCTTTATTTCCTGTGTTTTCAACCGCAGCTGCTTTGTGCGACACAGCTGTGGTTGAAAAAGCAGGAAAAAAGGGCTTTTCTAACTGCTGCGCAGTTGTACGCAGTGCTGCTCAGCTGTCCAGGCAGCTCAGCAGGTCGTAAATTGCATTCGCGTGACTCACACACGCATCTGCATGCAAGACAAAGTGACAGAACCGGTAGTTATACCGATTGGATCCCATCCCTGGATAGCTTTGCTACAGGTGATCTTAGTCTAGTATAGCTACTCAATAAGCTAGGTCCTCCTGCAAAGGATCCCATGTATTAGCACTTATTTTCTTACATTTTTGTTATACCTGGCTCCAAAAATTCCAAAAAGCTTGCTAGCACTATCTATTTTAACTAACAGAGGCATCAGAATCAGGCGGGCCAAGAGAGATACAATGCCACAGAAACAGGCAAGTCATTAAAAAAAAGGCTGGCATAGAATAAGTGACATATTTAATCTTGTCTTCCATCATATTCTTAGAAGCAATAAATGTTCTATATACAGATTAACAGAGTTGGAAGGGACCTTGCAATTGCAGGTCATCTTCTAGTTCAACCTCCCCACCCTCACCCAAGCAGGAGACCCTACACCATTTTTGATAGATAGCAGTCCAGTGTCTTCTTGAAAGCTTCCAGTGATGAAGCTTCCACAACTTCTGAAGGCAAGCTCTTCCATTGGTTGATTGTTCTGTCAGAGAATTTCTCTTTATTTCCAGGTTGAATCTCTTCTTGTTCAGTTTCCATCCATTATTCTTTGTCTGGCTTTCAGGTGCTTTGGAAAATAGCTTGACCCCCTCCTCTGTGGCAGCCCCTCAAATATTGGAATACTGCTATCATGTCTCCCCTGGTCCTTCTAGCTGGCATCATTCATATATGCTTGACATGCATTCACTCATTGCAATATAGAGGGACCTCTATGTTCCCCAATTATGCAGAATGTAAAAATAAGGTTGGTAGATCTTGTCAGCCTTGAATCTGTATTTCAAGTGTTGAGAGATTCCATATATGGCACTAGGCTATCAAAAGACTTTCCAGAAAGCCATTTCTGCAAAACACAAGGAGCCAATCTGGCTTGTAAGGACTGGCAACCTGTTTTACATGATAGAAACTACCATCCAAAATAGCTCCCTCAATGCCAAGGAAAAAAGCCGAGTGACACAGTGGTTAGAATGCAGTACTGCAGGCTACTTCTGCTGCCTGCCAGAGGTCTGCAGTTTGGCACTTCAAATCTCACCAGGCCCAAGGTTGATTCAGCCTTTCATCCTTATAATGTGGATAAAATGAGGAGCCAGATTGTTGGGGGAGGGGGAGATATGCTGACTCTGTAAACCTGTAGAATGAGAGCTGTAAAGCACTGTGAAGTGGTATAGAAGTCCAAATGAAGTGCTATTGCTATCTTTCTCTCTCATGGTACGTCTTACTAAGAAGGAGGGTCTTTCTTAAACAGGCACTTTCTATTTGTCTGGTTTGGGTGGGCAGAATTTACTTGGAATGGGACATCTTGGAGATATGCAGACTTTAAGTTGTATTGGTAATGACACTTTGAATTGCACTTAGAAACAAAACATAGCCACTGATGAATCTATTGTGTTGACCAGATAAGCATAAAAGAAGTCTAACTTTCCATTTGCACAAGAAGCCAGATTAAACCTGGTCCTGACCCACAATAAAGAACAGAGCCGTCAAAGAAAAGGTGATAATCTCTTTATGGCCTCATTTGCAACCTTATTTAAGAATACATATTTTAAAGGTTCTGAAACAAGCCTCAGTGATACCCTGTTCTTGTATAGTCCTAGGCCGTTTTGTTAGGCTAGTATGCCTGCCCAATGAGTTCTTGTTGATCTGAGATTTAATTCTGCTTCAGGGTAAGCAACTTGAGATCATGTTTTATATAAACAGGAGGCCGCTAACTCTGCATGTCTCATTAGAAAAGATTGAGCGCCTAAGATTTTAAATAACAACCACCAACTTTCTTAGCTGTAATGCTGTGTACCTTCTTTAAGCCTTTGGATTCCCTTATGGGAAAGGCTCTAAACAATTGCAAATTTCAGTACAATGTAAATCATATCTGCCTCAAGCAAACCAAAGAAAATACTAATTACCAACCCATTATTCCCCAAAAGTATAAAGCTGGATTTAGGGTCCTGAGCTATATACCTTATTCTTTGGAATAATAAAATCAGTTTTTGAGGCTACTTGCATGATAGGCTTGAAGATTTTTTCTTAGGACCAAAACAAAGTTGCGGGGGCTGATGCCACTTTGACATGATTCCTATTTTAGAAAAAACTAAAATACCTTCATGTTAGCCACACCCCATTTCTTAAAAATAGTGTAAAGCATACTTTAGCTAAGCCTGGCTTCTCATTTCAAAAAGTTTTTGTCTTTTTAAAAGCAACACATGTAAAGGAAAACCCTATCCTAAATTTAACAGATTTGAAGAGACAGGGGTCATTGCCCTGTCCCTACTAAAAAGAAAGCAAGCTACTGGCATTCAAGGAAAGAGCCATTCATTGCCCACCTACTTTTCACCCTCCTTAACAGAAACAATACGTATTAGTGACTAAGCCACAGATCTGGTGTTGACAATTTTATACCTGTCCCAGACAAACCAAAGAACTTTGTCTTTTAAAATTCTTTTTCAGAAGAATTTATTTGTTGCAATCTGCATCAAAGAGGAGGTTAATTTGACAAGCTCTGAATTAGTCTTCTCATTTATTTCATTCTCAAAAAGTATCTTGTTCTCAAAAAGTATGTTGCAGGTATCCTTTTCCCAAATTATTCATTTGAGTTGGGAGATTGTTTGATGAAACTGAAGTTAAAATATGGAATTTAGCATTATAATAGTGAAAGTATAATTTCTGCCCCAAATTATGCAATTTCTATTACAGAAATTGGGAACTTTTCCTGCCAATGCATTTGACCTCTTCTAGAATAGTGGATCTATAGTCACCTAATCAGCTGTTTCCCACTTCTACTCTATCCCATCCCTGCCCACAACTTTCAGTGACTTTCCCAGCCCTGGAATGCTGGGCATTAGGAAGTTCTCCAGCCATCACTGGAGAGAATTCACATTCTTGAAGACCCACATAGCCTATACCTATAACTGATAAAGTTGAAAGAAAATATTTTCAGATGTTGGGCAGCAGGCAGCAATTTTTATTCTGTGTTTCAGAGTAATTTGAGAGGGGAGTATACCAAAAAAGGCTACTGAACAAGTGGCTGTGAGGCAAAGACAGGCAACAAGAACAGGCAAGTCCCCTTAAATCAGACTGACTGTTGCCCCTCATTTGTGACTTATAGGGGCTGAGGGGTATCACTGTCATTTTACTATTTTCTTTGTAAAACACCAATATGCAAAACAAGTATTTTGTTTTCTTCCCTCTCTTTTCTTGCTTTGATTCCCCCCCCCCCCCAATTCTTAGTTTTGTATTGTGTTCAATACAAGTAAGATGATTTGGATGGGGAATTTGCACAAAGTATGGGGACACATTCAAATCAACAAAAATAATTTTTGTTTGATTTTAAGCAAAAGTCAAGTAAAACTATTTTCAAGTAGTTCCCAAAACATACATAGTGTAAGATGCAAGTTTTCTTTTTTTGAAATAATATGAGAAAGGAAGTGAAAATGAACTTTATAAATTATAGGCTTTTATCTATTCTTGATTCCTGCTTGTAATTTTCTCAACGTCTGGGTGTTTTTTTATGCATTTTGAACATTAATCAGCAAGTTGTCAAATTATTGGATGGACCTTGTATTTATATTAATGATCCACTTGTTATCCCATTATTTGTGTGATTCCCGAGCTTTTTCCCCTCATTGTATTAGTCTCCTTATCATCCTCCTCTCAATCATTCCTTAAATATTTGCTAAGAGCAAGAAGAAAGAAACTAGGCAGGTTCAGCAGCCTCCATGGAGGCATGGTAAGGAAATAACTTGTCTAAGGCCTTTGTACTGGAGGAGATATATCTGTAGGCCAATTTCTCCCTGCTCTTTCTCCCTATCTGCCTCTCCAGAAGACCATGGGGAAGCTTCTATTTCCTGGCAAGCAGAGAAGAGGAAGACCAAAACATATTCTCCTGTTCCCCTGAGATCCACACACACGAACAACTACAGTCACTAATCTGCAACAGGTCCTGCTTGGATTTAGTCCCCCAGGCTCAGAAGCAGGAAATCAAGATGCTGGTGTCTCACGCAGGGCCAGCAGCAGCGGCAGCAAGTCGGGGAGCGATGCTGCTGCAGTTATTGGCCAGGACTCTGCGCGCCGCTGTTGACCCAACGATGTTCGGTGGGAATACTGTGAGAACTGGGACGTCGCCCGAGTTTGAGAGAGGGAGGGAGGGAGGAAAAGAGAGAGAGAGGCAGACGGAGTGGAGAAGAAAAGAATCCCACTGTTGTATATCAGGAAAACAATGCCCGGCTCAAAAACTCCTCAAAACCAATGCCCGGAACATGCAGGGTTGCAGCAACATGAAACTGCCGGTTGAAAACTTTTGAAGGAAAACTCAAAGAAACTTTACAAAGCAACGAGCTGTCCCTCCCTCGTGAGATGAACGGCGCTGCTGGAAAAAACCGATGGGTAACACAATGGCTGCAATTACTGGGGCTTTGGCTGGGTGTTTCGGATTGGGCTTTTGCATTCATTCGCTATACAATTCCCGAGGAAATGCCGAAGAGTTCGTTGGTAGGAAACGTAGTGCTTGACCTGGGTTTAGATCTCCAGCAGTTACAAGCTCGAAATCTCCGAGTTGTGTCGGGAGGCAGCAGAAAATATTTCGAAGCAGATCTCAACACTGGAAAGTTGCTAGTAAATGAGAGAATCGACAGGGAGGAACTTTGCGCAACTCTTTCGCCTTGTGTTCTAAGCCTGCAGATCATCGCGGAGAACCCCCTGGAGCTCTACGGCGTGGCTGTGGAAGTCCAAGACATCAACGACAATGACCCAGTTTTCCTGAGCAAACAAATGAGACTGGAAATCAGCGAGTCAGTGTCACCTGGAGCACGTTTTCCTTTGGAGAGCGCACAGGACCCCGATGTGGGAATTAACTCTTTACAGACCTACCAGCTCAGTTCCAATCAGCATTACGCATTGAACATACAGACTGGAGGGGATAATACAAAATATGCAGAGTTGGTGCTGGAGAAGACACTAGATAGGGAGCAGCAAAAAGAAATCCTACTGATTCTCACAGCTCTGGATGGGGGAAATCCACCCAGATCTGCTACCTTGCAAGTACTCATTGATGTCCTAGATGCAAATGACAACATCCCTATCTTCAATCAATCTATTTACAAAGCCAGCGTGAGAGAGGACACACCCTTAAACACTTTGGTGGCCAGAACAAGAGCTTTTGATCTGGATGAGGGCCCTAATGGAGAAATAATTTACTCCTTCAGCAGTCACACTCCTGCTAGAGTTCGGCAGCTTTTTGTTTTAGACTCTGATACTGGAGAACTGAGGCTCAATGGATTGCTGGATTTTGAAGAAATCAAATTTTATGAGATTTATGTCCAGGCAAAAGATAAAGGCACCAATCCTGCAGAGGCTCATTGTAAAATATTAGTAGAAATTATTGATGTCAATGACAACATCCCAGAAATCACAGTGACATCAGTGTACAGCCCAGTACCAGAAGATGCAGCTCCAGGAACGGTAATTGCTTTGCTAAGTGTCACAGATCAGGACTCTGGTGATAATGGCCTTGTAAACTGCTTTATACCCTTTGGCACTCCTTTTGCCCTTAGCTCTTCACTTAAAAACTACTACACATTGCAAATGAAAGAACCATTGGACAGGGAAATTATTTCTGAATACAATATCACAATTACTGCTCAGGATGCTGGCTCACCCTCTCTCATGGAGAAAAAACAAATATTTGTTAAAGTGTCTGATATAAATGACAATCCCCCTACATTTCCACAATCTTTCTATGATGTGTATGTGGAGGAAAATAACCTTCCTGGGGCTATGATTTTTAATATTAGTGCCTCTGATCCAGATCTGGACCGGAATTCCCGTCTTTCTTACTCTATCTTGGAAAATGAGAAATATGACAGAGATCTGGTTAGCAGATATTTTTCTATTAACCGTGAGAATGGTACCATTTATATCCTAGCACTTTTGGATTATGAAAACATAATGGAGTTCAGGCTAGTGGTACAAGTTCGTGATGGAGGATTTCCACCCCTTGCCACCAATGTCACAATCAATATTTTTGTCACAGATCAAAATGACAATGAACCCAGAGTCTTATATCCAACTTCAGGTAACAGTTCTTTGTTTTCAGAAGTAATGTCTACAGTCAGTCCTGGATATCTGGTTACCAAAATTGTGGCCTGGGATGCAGATGCTGGTTATAATGCTTGGCTTTCCTATGTACTTCATGAAGCCACTGACCCAGGTCTCTTTGCTGTGGGCTTATATTCTGGGGAGATAACAACAACACGCTCTCTACAGGAAGAAGATTCTCGCAAGCAAACTTTGATAATTTTAATAAAAGATCACGGAGAACCAGCGTTGTCCTCCACTGCAACCCTTATTGTAACAATAGCAGAGACATCCAGGGAGACACTGACAGACTTTACAGTAGTGTCTACTACACCACAATCAAAGAAACACTTGACTTTCTACTTGATCCTTGCTATTATTCTGATATCTGTGGCCTTCTTTGTCACAGTGGTTGGAGTGGGCTCTTATAAATTTTACAAATGGAGGCAATCCAAGGATATATTTAAGGCCTCCAGGAACAACTTTTATAGAACTCCAGAACCTTTCAACCATGTGGACACTGTGCGGAGTGGATTTTTTCCTCCAGATTTCTACCAGCAAGTCCTTACCACTGATTCTTGCCAGAGTGATCTTCTATACAAAATGCCTTTTGCTCCCAGTACTATAGGGAGTCGTCAAAGTACTGTCACAAGATGTGATCCTGCAATGTACAACCAGATAATCAGTACTAGTAACAGGCTGCTGGTGCCATCTGAGGTAATGTATGTTTGTCCTTTTCCATCTATGTCTGGAAAACTCAGTTCTGAGCCTGAATTAGTTTAATGATAGCTTTTCTTTCTTCCCTGAAATAGGTCAGTGTCTGTGAAGCTTGTTCTTTTTCTTCCATTCTCTTTCTATGGTGCATATTGTAACAGAATAATTTAGAATTTGAATTCCTGTTGACTTCCTAAAACCTGTTTTTTGTTATTTTTTATATTGTATGATGGCGAGGAATTCATTGCAGTTGCCCTGTGCTAACTCCATGTTAATCTTTTAGGTGTCTGTATACACAAGCCTTGATTAATTAATCTTATAATTAATTTTAAAAAGGATAAGCAGTTCCAGAAACCAAAAAACAGCAGCTCTATGTAGAGATATTATGTGTATATTGTATAAGCAAATGGACTAAATACTAATTGGAAGAATTCTGGAGGCTGTTTTTTGCTTGGGAGGTTTTCCCAAAAAATTAAAGGGAACCTTTCTGCAACATTATACTTTTTCCTAAGACAGGATGTTATTGAATGACATATGCCTCTATTATCTTGGGAGATTATGGAGGAATCACAAATAGCATATGAAAATATGAGTAATATGAGTAATCATAGTAGAAATGTAAAAAAAAAACATATGAACCACCAATTCCAAGAAATATAATAGCACAAACAGCAGAATATTTATTTTTATCTTAGCTTTATTATTTTTTAAAATAACACAAGGCAGGGACATACGTAATTCTCCTTCCTCCTCCTATTTTCCTCACAACAACCTTATATGAAAGGGGTCTGGGAGAGAGTGACTGGCCCAAAGTCACCCAGCTATTAAGCTTCACTACAATTATGTTTAAAGTAGCTTGACAAATTGTCTTTTGGCCTCCTTTTGCCCAACTATTAAGCTTTCTAGGAATTAAAACTGCCAGGAAGATACATCATCTCAGGGAAGGAAGGTAAGAGAGAATCTTGAATAAAACAATAGATCCAGGTACCCAGCTACCTTCATTTTCATAGGATGCTTGATAGAATTATTAGCAAGGGTCTTCCAACTTGGCAAGTTCAAGACATGTGGACTTCAACTCCCAGGATTCCTGAGCTAACATGACTGGAGGAGGAATTCTGGGAGTTGAAGTCCACAAGTCTTAAAGCTGTTTGAAGGCCCTGCATTAGAGGGTTGAGGTCCAGAAAATGTGAAGTTTGAATAGTAAGTAATAACCCTGTATTTATTCTTTGTTGCCCCAAAATGAGTGTGCAAAACATGGTTGAATAGATTAGAAAGGAGAAAGGGCATTTTATAGATGTAGAACTGCCACCAAGAATGCATCCCTATGCCTGACTAATGCAAGGAGGTGGGCCTGGAGGCCCTCTTAGCACGAAGGCAATTTTCTCACTCCGATAGTCAACCTTTGTCCAACCCAGGCTGCAGATGAACTCAAACAGGCTGTCTAATAGAACTGGAGCAAGACAGGTACACATCACATGAAGGTTAGGATTGGCTTAATCATTATATTATACAGGTAGGCCCTGACCTACCAGGTCATTTAACAACCATTTGGAGTTATGAGGGCCTTGGAAAGGATCCTTTACAGCTGGTAAAGTACTTCAGGCTATTGTAAAATGACACAACACCATCATTCTGTCACATTACCACATTTCAGGTGCTTGGGCAACTAGTTTATGTTTATGACTGGTTGCAGCATCCCATGATCACATTACCAGGATTTGCAAAAAAACAAAACAACCCCCCCCCCATTTGAGAAAGGACTTGAACTTATAACCACATGATTTGCAACCATCACAATTTATGACTGAAATTCTGTTCTCAATTGCAATAGCAAGTCAAGAACTACTTGTACTATTAATATTTAAAATTAGCTTTTCTAGCATGTGAGATGTATATTATATGAGGCCAGAAATTTATTTTGGAGGCACTGGATATAGATGAAGGTGAGCACTCCTATAATCCATACTAAAATTTAAAATACGAGAAAAACATTACTTGCATCTCATTTATAACCTGTATACTTTATTTTCTGTATGGTCATCAATGCAAAGATATTGTCTAGTAATCTTATACTTGAATATCTAAGTCCAAGGTAGAATATAAATCAAATGTAAATGCACAGTACATATTGTTAAGTTCATTGGGGCTTAGCTACCTGTAAATTTGAATAGGATTATAGCAATGTCATACACAAATCTGTTTAAAAAGTAGCAAAACATGTTTAAGTAAAATTTAATCTAAAGTACCTATGGGCATCATTGCAACAAATTTCAATTTGGCTTGATGCTTTGTTCCTTTTGACTTGTAATAGATTATACCCTACCTCCTATTCCTTATAAAGAATGAATAGAAAACATTAGAGTTTTCTTCCCATTTTCATAATTAAAAACATGAGAGCTAAATAGAAGCCATTTTGGGGACTGTGTTCGCAAACATAAAATGAAGTAGAAGTTAAATTTTAAAATACTGTAGCTTACAAACTAAACAGAAAAATAGGCATGAAATAAAACTTAATCTAGAAATGGCATATCTGTTATAGAATTGCAGCTATCTAGTAATTTTGGCTTTATCTGCAATTACAACTAAATCTGGTTTTTTTTACAGCTTGCAATCTTTCCTTAGGAATGTAAATCAAGATGAAGCAGGAAGTCTGCTTCATCATTATGTACAAACAGGGTAACATATTCATCAGCCCATAATTGAAACAAATTATGAATTAGTATGGTTGTATAGATATACCCATTGTCAAGGCAAACTGAGACTTTATTGCATAAACCAGCTGAAAAACAGTAAGTAGTAGGGAGTCTTTCAGAGGCAGAATGTCTCTGTGTTCTGTTTTTGTTTCTTGTTTTTATTTGAAGGCTAGAAACACTAGCACTTCCAGACAATGATAATCTAAGCTAGTTTAAAGAAGGGGATCTGCAGTCCTTTTAAACCCATATTGTTTACTGTGTCTCCCACCATGAAAAAAAAATTCTGCAAGTGATAAAAATTATCCCTTTAAAAAAAATGGAATGGAACTGTTTTGTTCAGTTATAACCACTGAAATAATAAAAAATAAAGTACTTTGCTAACTAATTCTCCCCTCTTCAAAATATGATTCATTTGTCATGCGATTAACACAAAAAAATCCTCTGCCAGGTTGTATTTGGGGAAAGGGAGAAAAAAATGATTATAAAAAAATGAAAATGAATCTTCTTGAACACTACATATCCATCACCATGGTGATGTAGAAGATTTACATGTAGAAGTTATGAGTACCTACCATTTATCTTTTTAGTTATGACTTCAGTGGCATATTTATTTATTGAGGATATTTTTACTACTGCAATCAAAAAGATTCTCATTGGCTTAAATAGAAAAGGTACTGGATACTTAGTTCCTCCTCCCCATTTACTAACATTTAACTAAGGAAGATCAATTCTTAACTGTCTGCACTACTGCCAGGAGACAGAAAGGTGATTGCAGCTTTTATATATGTCCTGATTTTATCTGGAAATGAAATAGTTAATTAAAGTGGAGGGGGAGGGGCCATTGTGAATTCCCTTTAATACTCTCCAGCTCAACTCTTCCCCCTTGTCTGCAGAAGCATGGCTGCATGAACAAAGCTGGTAAATGTTTAGGTTTAAAAATAAGAAAAACAACAAATATTACATAGAGTGGAAAACCTTTTTTAAAAAAACTGCTAGTAAGTGTGAGATTCTGGAGGCAAACTAATATAAGTATCTAGAACAGGGGTGTCCAACCTTGGCAACTTTAAGACTTGTGGACTCCAACTCCCAGAATTCCTCAGCCAGCCAGCAAAGAGTCCACAAGTCTTAAAGTTGCCAAGGTTGGACACCCCTGATCTAGAAGAACCATATTCAGACTCCACCCACAGTTAAAGTGGTATAGTCCTCATACAGAAGTTCACCAAAATGGGAATTGGGGTACAGAATAGACCAGGGTTTTCCAAACCACGTGACATCATTGCAATAAATCCACCTTTCCTAAAATTTCATTTTATAAAGTTTTCATTATTTATTGTGTCCTCTATTTAGGGGAGGCGTGTACATTAAGATTATACTAAAAGGGAGGTGTGATGGCAAAACAATTCTGATAATAAACTTTTTTTTTATTTAAAAATTACTGTATGCTTGCTAGCGGAGATAATATAGCACTAGCCACTAGGATAATGTTGTAATCCAGGGGTGTCAAACTCACGCTGTCACGGTGGCATCTCATGACATTTTTTCTCCTTCGATATACCAGGCATGGGTGTGGTCAGCATGTGATGCATCCAGCCTGCAGGCCGGGAGTTTGACAGTCCTGCTGTATTTCCTTAAAATACACCTAGTCCTCAGCTTACAATCACAATGAGTCCCAAAACTTCAATTGCTAAGCAAGACAGTTGTTAATGAGTTTTGGTCCATTTTGTGCCCTTTCTTGCCAACATTTCTTACCATCCAAATTTTGATCATATGATCATGGGGATGCTGCAACAATTGAGAAAAATGTTCGTAAGTCATTTTTTTTCAGTGCTGTAATGACTTCAAACGGTCACTAAATGAATGGTTGTAAGTCAAGAACTACCCATATTGGACATCTATCCCTCTTAGCCAGAAAATGCTGCCTTGCACAGAGCAGACCAAGTATGCTCTACAGTCTACACATCTATGTTGAAAGAATCAGTCTGTTGTAGCGTTAGGCTGCAAACGGTCATTGTGATCCAAAATTGTGAAGTCTCCAAAGTTTTATCTGAAAATTCAGTGTTTTCTTATTAGGCAGTTGGATTACTGAACTGTCTGGATTTTCCTCTATTGGACATATAATACTGGAATCTTTTTAGATTTTTGCCAATAATTTCAGAGGACACAGATTCAGGATAAAATAGGTTGGTAGAAAGGAACAGCTTTTAGTCAGTTTAGCGTCCACCCTCCCAGCAGCCAAGTTGCAGGCTAGCAAATCATTGGTGAAGAAGAAAAACACACACATTGTTTTACAATTATATCGTAGCAACAGAAGCAGGTAGCAATTTTTGGTTTATGTTTCAGGGTAATTTGAGCAGCTAGGGAAGGAGTGATATGGGAAAATAGAGGGTTTGGGGTTATCAGTAATGTATGGCCTTTGTCATCTTTTTAAAACCTTCTCTTCCTCCTCCTATTCCTTCTCTTCCTTCTCTTTCATTTTGCTTTGCATTTTAATTTTGCAGTTTTTTTATGCAATGTTAGTAAGATTATATCAATGGGAAATTGACCTCAAAATAGGAGAGGAAAGTTTTGTACAAACAAATTAGGCAAAATAAAACATGGGTAATGCTGGAATGTGCCCATTTACTTTTTGTTAGTTCTCAAAAGTTGTTGTTTTCCTAACAATTATTTTGAATTATTTTATTTTGTTGAATTATGTTATTGAACTCATAATTATTTTAGAGTTCCATTTCTTAACCCATTATTTTGAGAGAGTCCTGTTTTTTTATCTCGTGTTAGTTTTAGGGAAACTAAATAGGCATCAACCAGTGGTTTTTAAGCAGGAGTTTTCTGTTTGGGAGGCCTTTTTGTGCATTCTGTTGTGTATTGAGTTGTATAGTATCTGTATGTACTGAGAAGGGCTGGAAGGGAACTTGAAGATCATGTAGTCCAATCCTCTGTACAGTGCATAAGTTCATTTTACTAGAGCACCCTAATAGATGCCCTTTCAATTCTCTCCTTAAACACTTTCAGGAAAAGAGAGTTCACCAGTCCTTGAGACAGTCTGTTGAATGACTCTCATTGCTAGAGTCGTTTTTTTATGTCTACTGTAACTAACAGATGTCTAATTAAAGAGAAGTTTGAGCAGTTAGGCATCAGGCTAGAAAGCGAGAGACCATGAATTCAAGTCCCACCTTAGCCATGAAAGTCAGCAGATGACTTTGGGTCAGTCACTCTCTCATACAACCCAACCTACTACATAGGGTAATTGCTTGGGGAAAATATGAAGAAGAACATGTGTTAGATATGTTCACCAGCTTGAGTTATTAATAAAAGCAAAATGCAAATAACACAAAATCTACTTCCTTGATATTTATTTATGCCTGTTGCTTCTCATTAGATATGTTAGATATGTTCACCAGCTTGAGTTATTAATAAAAGCAAAATGCAAATAACACAAAATCTACTTCCTTGATATTTATTTATGCCTGTTCCTTCTCATTTTGTCTAGAACTATTTTCAACAATTCTTCTCCATCTTCTACAGGATAGCTTTTGGATACTTGAAGACAGCTACCATGTCTTCCCAAAATCTTTTATTATCCCAGCTAAACTTACCCATTCCTCCAAACATTTCTCATAATTTTTATTTGCTAGCTCCTAATCCTTGGTATAGAAAAATCCTTTCTAAAATAAGGTACCATAGAATTAAGGACAAATAAGGGGCACTCTCAGCTAGAGCAGAATATTTACTACTCTTGACCCTGATGTTATGCCCCTGTTGGTACAGTTTAGGATTATTGACTCATTTTCAGCTTGTGTTCCAAAATGACAACCATATATTTTGTCCAGCATGGTTTCCCCATTTGAGACTATGCTTTTTCATATTCCTTCCCTTCCTTCTATTTCATAAGAAACAGTTATAAGGTGTTTCATTGTGATGAAAAATTTGAAAAATACTTATCTATAAGAACTCCATCTTGCTAGACTGTCTAACAGATTATCAATTTTTTTACATACATACTGCTGCAACTGTAAAACCAGATCAGTATCTGTCAGCCGTGCCCCAGCTGGCTTTCTAGGAAAGCAAGATGCTTGACTCCATCAGAAGGTTACAAGGCTCTTTTACTAGAGACAACTGGATGCAGCAAAAGCAAGGCCAGATCTGAAAAAAATTTGAGTAGACTGCTCCATTGTTCCAAATCCTTAGCCCTCCCCCGACTTTGACCAGTTCATCAGTGCCCAATAGGATGGTAGCTTGATGTTTTGAGAAAAGGACACTTTGAGAAGCAGGTAACATTCCATTACCAGGTCCTAGGTGCCCCAAAGTCCTTGAAGTGGACCGGATGAAACTGGTTCATACCTCTGATTCCTGTTTGTGCTGGTTTCCCCCCTCCCCCCCCCCCTTTTACAACAAGCACTCTTCCCCCCCCCCCCCATTTCCCTCCTCCTTAGGATTGTGGCAGGCTTCAGCACAAGCAATGGGGAACATGTAAGACTGGCATCCGCCCCGTCACAGGGATGTTAGTCCTGGAAAAAAGAGAGATAGAGATTAGTTTGTATTCTGTGGTTTATGTTGATATTGGTTATGGAATCTCTGGAGTAGTTTAGGTGCACACATAGGCCACACATCTACCCATTCAATTTCAGCAGGGGAAAGATGTTTCCAGGTGATGGGGTATTGGACTATTCCACTGTGCTTGCGGAAATCAAGAATGTTTTAACTTCAAAATGCTGTTTCCCTTTGATCAGGGTGAGGACTGGGGTGCTCCTAGGATTAGTGCCAGCTTCAACAGGCTGCAATGACATACTGGATTATTTGAGGTTTGGGGGAAGGGTTAGCTGTGTAGTAACAGTGTTGGTGATTTTACAAATGAGAAAAGGACCAACGTATTTTGGCCCCAGTTTTTTGGACTTCTCCCTAGATTGGAGGTATTTAGTGGAAAGGTAGACTTTGCCTCCTGCTGTAAAGTCCTTTGGTTTAGAACGTTGTCTGTCAGCTTGGTTTTACTGTACAGTACATGCGTCATCTAGGCTTTATGGACCACTGGTGAGGTGTGTTGTACTTGGGTGATCCAGTCAGCCAATGAGGCAGTCTGGGGCGTACTTTGGGGTAGTTTTGGCATAGCAATGAATACTTGCCGCATAGCCACCTTAAAAGGGATGAAATCAGTGCTACTATGCACATAGTTATTATATGCCATTTTTGCAAATGGGAGGAGGTCCAACCAGTTGTCTTGCTGGAAATTAATAAAACATCTTAAATATTGTTCTAGGCCCCCATTTGTTTATTCACAGGCCCCATTTGTGGATGATGGGAACTACTGAGTCTCTGCTTGGTGCCTAATAATTATAGAAATTTTTGCCAAAATTGTAAGTGCATTTAATCCCTGGTTTGAGATTATGCACTCTGTAGTTTATAGACATGCTGTAGTTTATAGACATGCTGAACGAAGAATTAGTTTATAGACATGCTGAACGAAGAATTTAGCTAGAGTGAGGGCTGAAGGGATCTTTGAGCAGGATATGAAGTGCATCTGTTTTTGGAAAACAGGCTTGTCATGATCCAAATAATGGAATTTCCAGAACTTTCAGGAAGTTCAATGATAAAGTCCATAGAGATTTCCTTCCACAGAGCCTGGCATCTTGCCACATGTTATGGGAGTCCTGACACTTTCCCTAGGCATTGTTTTGCCTCTCCGCATACTAGCCACATATGCCTCAATGTCTTTATTCAGGGACGGCCACCAGAATTGGTGTTTTATTAGGTACAGGGTTTTTATGAACCCAAAGTGCCCTGCTGTTTTTGAATAATAGCTTTTCTCTAAAGGACTAAAGCTCGTTGGCCCTTAGGAATGTACAGTTTCCCTACAACCCATAGAAGCACCTCTGCTTCCTGTCTGCGCTGGTCTCCCCCACTTTCCTCCTTTACAACAGGCTCCCTTTCCCCCCATCCCCCTCCCTCTCAGGAATGTGGCAAGCTGTAGCTCAAGTGATGGGGAGCGCAGCCTGATAGTATAGTTGTCAACTCTGAAGCAAACCTGGCTGAGACCATCTTTGAGACTTTAGGGTTGCCACAAGGAAGAAGAAGGGACAGGGAGGGGGGAAATAGATAACTGGGGGTTTGTAGTCAAAACAAAAAGTTTTCCTCTGGGAACCAAGGACATTCTAACAGGTGGCTGGGAAGAGGAGGAGTGGACAGTGGTCAGATTCAAACAATTTTACTACTGGTTCCATGGCCTTGGTAGTCATGTCACTGGCTAGGTGTGGCTGGGTGGTCATGTGACTGGGTGGTCATGGCCAACTTAATGTCACTCACTTGCCTGGCCTCTCCTCGCCTCAAAGGCCTCAATGAGATGCAATTTCCATGTCTATTTATTTACTACTACTGAACATCCAAAATACACTATTTAATCCTATGTACACTTTCTATGCCATATGTGTACATACATATTACATAGTATAGAGTGTGTATAGGCACACAAAAAGATACATTATCTACTATATATACTATACTGTATATCTACTGTACAGAGAGAGAGAGACAGAGACAGAGACAGAGAGAGGGGGGCGGAGGGAGCGCTCTTCTAAAACTATACACATTCAACCTCACTGTGTTTGGAAAAATACACCCAGAGTCCATTTTCTGCCACACATTTAACTATAACTTCTGTACATTAGAACATTACACACGCCTTCAGATGTTCTTCCCTATCTTGCACATGACTCTAACATGATAATGTTAGAATCAAGAGATGTCATAGATGGAGTAAAACATGGTGAAACTCACTTAACTACACTCTTGCTTAGCAGCCAAAATTTTGGGCTCAATTGTGGTCATAAGTGAAGGACTATCTCTGCCTTCCTCTGCATGGCAGCCTTGCCCTAGTAAACTCCTCCTCCTCCTTTCTGGCAATTTTCCTCTCTATCAGAGGCACCAAAATAATCTAGATGATATAAGATTTCTTGCTGGAGCAGGGAGTTGGACTAGATGACCTCCAAGATCCCTTCCAGCCCTAGATTGCTGTGCTGTTTCAAAGCGTCTTCTTTTTTTTTAATAAATTTTTTATTAATTTTCAATGAACAAACATACACAAACAAAACACAAAACATGAAAACATAAAACTTCTTTTTGGAAAGCGGCTTAGACCCGGGTTACATCTTTTTGTACAGACATAAATCAAATTCATGCTCACTTTATATACCATTTCATATCTTATTTACCATTCTACATTTTCTATATAGCTTCTCCCCTCTTTTCACTCTCTTAATTCTATTTTATTTATTTCATCTCAATTTAAATCATTATGCTTGTATCTTTTGTCTGTTCTATTTCAATTATCTATTATCTTTTCTCATTAACACAAAATTTCTCATGTAATCACTGATTGAAGTTTGATGCCTCTATCTTTCCCCTAAATTTAACACTTAAAATAATATATAATTTTCATTCTGATTCTGCTTAGTACATTCTAAAGCTACATACTATATTTTAAAATAGGAAAATAATAAGTTTATAATATAATTAAAATAATAATCCATAGCAAATTAAACTCTATTGTTAAATCTTAAGCATTTTACACATTCCTTTTAATATTTTATCCCATTTTATAATCATATAATGTTCCAGTTTTCTAACATTATTTCAAATACAAATACAACAATGCAGTCTTATGTACTTTTGCAGAATCTCTTTTTTAATTATATTTTCCCCCATTATCTCTGAATAAATCCTGTTTCTTTACATCTTGTTTCAAACCTTTGTAACTTCTCTTCCCTTTTTCCCTTGCTTTCTTCTCCAATCTAGCCTTTTTACCCCCCCGCCTCTTGATCTCCACCCTCTTAATCTCCACCCTCTTCTGTATTCCTCTTTTCTGTTGCTTTCTGACATTGTATCCATTTTTCACTTTATTTTTCCCTTTTTTGCTTGTTTTCTTAAGTCTTAAATTCTCCATTCTCTTTCCCCTCTTTCCCTTTTCTTCCCCAGCTAGAGTTGTTTGTTCATTAAAGATGGCTTCTTCTTCATCGCAGTCTTCTTGTTCTTGTAGTTTCTGATAGGTAGAAATTGCCATTTCTAAGAAATGAAAAACAGATCCAGAAGAGCCCTTCCCTTCTTGTTTCTCTTCTTTTAGCTTTTTAAATTCCATTTTCAGTTCATCACCAAGTAATACCATTGTGAAAAAATTTTTAAACAACCCAAATGTTCTTAGTCTTTCAAATAATATTTTCCAAAGGTCCCAAAGTCACCAAGCAATCCAAATACACACAAACTGTTTCATTTAGCACTTTCTTCTTTTTATACTTTCTCTTCCTGGGGTACAGTTCAATTGCAAAGTTCCTAAATATATCTTTTAGAAGTCTTGTTACAATTTAACTCTAGTCTTATAAGTTCCAAGCAGCCTCCTCCAGCAAAATCTTAATATTAATTCTTTTCCTCTCCCTTCCCACTTATAGCAAAAAATATATATATTTTTTTCCAATGTTCAGAAATCTTTAATGTCCCCTTGGCTTTAATTTTCAAATTTAATGCCAAAACGGGTTTTTCCAATTTCCATCTGCTATCACTGTAAGGAAGGAGAGTGGGAAAAAACAAACTTTCCCTTTTTACTTTCATTCGCCGCTTTTTCCGATCTTCTTTGGGAACGATGTATCTTTAATAAAATTAAAATTCCAGGGTATTTAAATGCTACTTATTATCCCGGTCAGCCAGAACTTTCACTTTCTCAGCTTCCTCCTGCACATTCTTATCTGGATGAAAGCTTCTTTGTGGCACCCATTGCTGACCACCGCTCCACCGCTTTCAGAAAAGGGAGTTAAGCCAGCTGAGGAGGGGGGGTTACGATTCCCCTGGACCCCTGCCGGATCTCCCCCGGACCTCTGCCAACTGAGGAGGGGGGTTGCAATTCCCCCAGACCCCTGCCAGATCTCCCCTGTCTCCAGTTACCTCTATGGGGTAACCATTAGCCCCCAAATCCGGCTGGATCAGGGGCACTCCAGCGGTGAGCACAGCAGAAACCACGCACGATCACGGATTCCTGCCACCGCCGAAGCCTTGCAAACCAGAAGTCTTTCAAAGCGTCTTCTGAAGCCATGTTTAGTGCCAGGGTTTGTAGTCCTTCCTTCCTCTCCTTTTTTTTCTCTCTCTCTCTCTCCCTTCCTTCCTTCCTCCCTTCCTATCAATCCTTCCATCCAACTATATGTCATTCACTTTCCCCTCCCTCCCTCCTCCCCCCACTTTCTTTTTCTTTCTTCATACAGATTCCATACAGCTCTGAACAGTGGTGGGATTCAATTTTTTTTATTACCGGTTCTGTGGGTGTGGCTATGTGGTCATGTGACTGGGTGGGTGTGTCTAGGTGGTCCTGTGACCAGGTGGGTGTGTCTAGGTCCTGTGACCAGGTAGGTGTGGCTAGGTACGAGGTCATAAGAGCAACTGGTCATAAGTGCAAGGACTGGTCATAAGTAAGAGGACCAGTCATAATTCACTTTTTTCAGCCCTCTGAATAGTCCCTATGTGTAGGGAAATAAAACTCAGCTAGTCCTTGACTCACGACCACAACTGCTTAGGTGAGAGGTTTGTTCAAAGTGAGTTTTGCCCCTGTTTTATGTCCTATCATGTCACGGTGGTTAAATGAAGCAGCACAGTTGTGAAATGAGTGACATGGTTGTTAAGAATGCTGCAATGGTCATAAACGTGAGGACTGGTTATCAATATGAGGAGCGGTCATAAGTGTCAGGATTAGTCATAATTCACTTTTTTCAGCCCTCTGAATAGTCCCTATGTGTAGTGTAGAGCGATGAAGTATGGTTGTGTCCAGCCAGATGTTCTGAAACACCCCAAACAGCCAAACTTTATTTGGGAAGAGAAAAAATATCTAAATTTCAGCTATTTTAAAATAATCCAGGCAGCTTTTCTTCCCTGGACCAATTTCCACTGTCAAGTGGACTCTGTCTGAAGGGGTGGGTCATGTGGGGGTGGGAGAGGCCCAGCTGTCCTGACACCAGGTCAGCCTGTATAAGGCTCCAGTTTCCTCCCCTTTCCTTATTTTAACAGATTAACAAATGGACCTTGTAGGCCGTCTAGTCCAACCCCTGCCCTACCCAAGCAGGATACCTTACTCCATTTTTGTCATCTCAGTCCAGTCTCTTCCTGAAAGCCTTCAAGCGATGAAGCTCCCACAACTTCTGAAGGCAACTTCTGTTCCATGGGTTAATTGCTCTCACTGTCAGAACATTGGGGGAGCGGGGGGTGTCACACAGTCCCTGGAGAAAGCAACTTACCAAAAATTAATTGAGTGGTGAAGACTGGCAAATGAAGAAAGCGGGTGAGGAGCGGAGATCAATAATATTCAGTTACTTTTAAGAGTGTCTCACACTATAGTTAGCATTTAAAAGATGTTATGGAAGAGGAACAAGTTTCACCAGACAAGACAGACTAAGCTGAAAGTGGATTTGAAAATGACAATCTATAACAAAGATGTTACACTGTATATATAAAAGAATGGCTGATATTTTCATTGAAAAATAAACACTTAAAATGGAAATACAATTAACAAACCAAGAGAGTTTGTTATTTTGTGCCAGTATTGGCACAAAAATCTTTCCTAGCCAAGACTACTTTCTGATTGATTATCTAAATGCCTGCCTGTCCTTCTGGATCCGGAACTCTCACAGATTCTTAGCTCTATTATTCTCCACAATCTTCTGTGGAAATCCTTGATGGCTGGCTGGAGAATTCTAGAAGTCCATACATCTTTCAGCTGAGATACACTGATCTACTCCTTAGGTTCTAGCGTGGTAAATCCCTGCTTCTTTGGATCTGGTGCTTAGTGCCTGATCTTGTGCTGTTATGACCAGTGATCAGTACTGCCTTTTACACACACCACTTCAGGAATAATTATAAAAACGATTTCTCACTCATTTCTTTACTAGTAGTTGAAACAAAATAAGCAGCCATAAATGTCACCTAAAGTTGGAACCCAAAGTCAGATGTACACTAAATGTAGACTGGTCTTAGCTACACGTCTTCCTAGCAAACAGCAAATTTTGAAGCTCCAGGTAAAGAGGATTCATTTTAGGATGAGTAATCACAGTTCGCATGTTGGAGGTTCCTAAAAGAATCCTGGGAAACTCTGTATTTTAAAGAACATTTGAGGCAGGGTGCAGAATAGCCCTTCTCTGCTTGAGGCTGTAGAGACCTGGTATCAATCAAAACACTGTTTATGAAACAACTGATCAACACTGACAGGGCAAGCCACTAGTATATGAAAATAAAAGCAAACTCCACTCCCTTCTAGTATTGATGATGTTACCTAGTTTGTTAATGAAACATCTGCAAAAAACCATCAAGCTCAGAGAGCACCAAGGACCCCACAGTCAGACTTCCAACTTCTGAGGGGAAAAAAGATCTCCCGAAGTTGTAAGGTCCGACTGAAATGACTGATTAGTCTCCAAGCTGATTGGGTGCTGTTCCATTGCCGCCTCACAGCTCCCAGTCATGTCGCCTTCTAGGCCTCCCTGCAGCCCCCTGGGAGCAAGAACGAGATGAAGAATGACTGGACTGGGCAGGGAGAGGAGGGGCCAGCCAGAATTTTTACTATCGGTTCACCTAAACCGACCCATCCAGGCTGAATCCCACCACTGACTCTGAACACTTAAGGCATTTTTCTATTTTAAACAGGTATCTCTCTGGGTGTCTCTCTCTCTCTCTCTTTCTTTCTCATTCTCTCTTTCTCATCTCTCTTTCTTTCTCCCTCTCTCTCATTCTTAACTTTTTTCTTTCTCCCTCTCTTTCTTTCTCATCTCTCTTTTTCTCATCTCTGTGTTTCTCATTTCTTTCTCTCTCTCACCTCCTCTCCCTCATCTCTCTCTCTCTCATCTCTCTCTTTCTTTCTCCCTCTCTTTATTTCTCCCCCCCCTCTCTCTTTTCTTTCTCTCTTTTTCTTTCTCCCTCTCTCATGTCTCTCTTTCTCTCACCTCACTCATCTCTCTCTCACACCTCTTTCTTCCTCCCTCTCACTCTCAGTTTCTCATGTCTTTCTCATCTCTCTCCTCTCTCTCTCATCTCTCTTTCTCTCTGTTTCTCCTCTCTTTCACCTCTCTCTCTCACCTCTCTGTCTTCCTCTGTGTCTTTTGTCTCTCTCTTTCCCTCCCTCTCTCAGTGTGTCTCTTCTATCTCTCTCTTTCCCTCCCCCCTCTGTCTCTTGTCTGTTCCCTCCCCCCCCTCTCTTGTCTCTCTCTCTCTCTTTCCCTCCCTCCCTCCCTCTCTCTCTCTGTCTCTTGTCTCTTTCTGTGTCCATCCCGGGAGGGGGGGGGGAAGAAACCTTTGAACTGGTGCTGGGTGGTGGGAATCTGAACCCAAACCGGCCTGAACCAGCTGAATCCCACCATTGAGCAAAGCTGACCTGATTTGAGAGAAAAAAAGAGTAGCTTCAATTCTTGGTCTAACAATGCTAAGTGAAGGAATTTCTGCTAAATTTGGAAGTGCTAATTTTACAAAATGGACCATAGATTCCAATGATAATTCATCTTTAGTCAGTCACTACATAAAGCTGTAAAATATCTGATTGATCATTACATGTAGAAGATTTAAGGTCCATATTGGAAAATAAGGGGTTTATATTCTCTGAGCTTGGTTGTTTTCTTGCAGATGTTTCATTACCCAAACTAGGTAACATCAGTGCTAGCACTGACTGACTAGCACTGATGATGTTACCTAATTTGGGTAATTAAATGTTTGCAAGAAACAACAACTTTCAGGGAGCATGTCACTTCAAATCTGAGCTATAAATATTCTCCTTTATTGGTACATTGGAAAGTGACCTACAAGTAGTCCTCTACTTGTTCATTTGACAAAAGTTCAAAGTTACAATGGCTTTGGAAAAACTGACTTACAACCTATAAAAGGTAAAGAAAAAGGTTTCCCCTGCTGTGTCTGACTCTAGGGGGCTGTGCTCATCTACATTTCTTGGCTCCCGGTGTTAATTGAAATCATTTCTGTGTCATGTGGTGAGCATGACTATATACCAAGGTACACAGAACATTGTTGCCTTCCCACAGAGGTGGCACCTGTTAAACTACTCGCATTTACATGCGTTCAAACTGCTGGCAGGAGCTGGGGCAAATAACAAGAGCCCACCCTATTGTGTGGTGCTTGTGTCCCCAGCCTGGACTGTCACCTTTCCAGATGACAAGCACAGCATCTTTAATCATGTATTACTTACAAACCATTCTACTACACCCCCACCCTCAGTCCTATTATCACAATTTGGGTGCTTGTCAGCCAGACTACATTTACAGCCTTGCAACATTCGGTAGTCATGTGATCACAATTTGTGGCATTTTTGGCAATTTCTGGCAAAATGCTCCTATTGAAGAAACTGGATTTGCTTAATAACCACCATAAAAATTGTTTTAAGAACAGGTCTGACTTGACCTATGACTGCAATAACTTAGGACAGAAATTCTGGTTCAAATTGTACTTATAACTGGGATGTCAAACTCACATCGTCACAGCAGCATCATGTGATATATTGCAACTTTTTCCCCCTTTGCTAAACTGGGCATGGCCCTAGCCAGCGCATGATGCATCCAGCTCAAGGGCTGCGAGTTTAACAGTGTTGGGTTATAAGTTAAAAATTACCTGTATTTCTTTAACATTGACACTTCACAGAACAGCCAGAGAATTTGCAGGTGTGATTATGAATTTGGAGATAAATATTTCAAAAGGTGATGAAAGTGACATTTTTCAAAATTCACAAGAAGACCAGTGAAAAAGGTACAGCTTTCATGAGCACACCCTGGAAATTCTTAATGATACATTTAATTCTTTTCCTCTCTGTATCCTAAATATCCTATTTCTTACAATGTTTCTTGTATAAGCTTTTACATGATTTATAGCCTGGCACCCCGGATGCCTGGAAATTTCTCACCTCTTAGGAAGATGCAAGGGGAAAAGGGGTCATGTGGATTGAAGCACCAGAAGATAGCCCTGGAAAACTTTCCTTATCTGCTTTCTCAGAGACGCTGGTATAATAACATCTTCACACCTGTAGATTGGTGGAATCCACATCAGACTGTTGGGAGGGGTTTCTAATCTCCCTTTATCCTAGTTGCATGTCCTGAGGGACCTCAGATCCTGCTTTGAAGTTTGACTTGCTTTTACCTCCTTTCAATAAAATGATTCCTTTTGAAATACAAAGTTTTCAAGAGTCTATACTTATTTTTGAAGAGTGAATAAAATCCCCCCCAAAAATTTTTACTCTAGGGGTACCCTGCAACCATGTCCGGACAAAATAGTGAGCAAGGGGAAGCAGAGTTCTGGGGAGAAACCTTGACAACTATCCAACCCGACACCGGCTCCATATGTCCCATCGAAGACATTGAAGCTGTCTTCGAAAGTTCCACGAAGCCCAGATGGTCTATTGGCATAGGGAAAAGGGACAGCTGGGATAGAAGAGCCAGAGAAGGAATTCTTACCCATGGTAGCCATAAACCCAGGTGGAAAATGGAACTGGAAGCCCTTTCCAATCAGGAGGAACTGATCGAGGAACCGCTGGCAGATAATCAATTGAAGCGATACATAAACTACCTCATGAGGGAAGCCCTGGAAAACCTCAATGTCTGAGTTGAACTGAGTCACCAGCGAAGGAGAGTGGAACTAGCAACTGAGGAAGTCCAAGCCATCACCCTTGATCCAGCCAAGGCTGATCAAGCAACCAACCAAGCCGGAGGACCAACAGCCATGCCAAGTACCTGACCTCCTGCCATTCCAGAGCAGGGGATTAATCCCAGCTAACCCAAGGACCTACAACTGAAGATAAAGATCCTCCCTTGGGGGTAAGATTCAATGGAGACCCCCAGAATTTTGGGTTTTCCTGGTTCAAGTCCTCACTTATATGCAAAAATAAAGGTGAAACTTCCCAAGCCAGGGGGCACGAGTGCTAGTCGTCACTCTAGCCCTAGAAGGGGCAGTGGCCAGATGGATGGTAACCCTCCACAATGACACTTCAGAGCTGTGGAATCTTAATTGATTCATGACACCCCTCCACCACTGCTTCGAAGACCCCCTCATCAATTGCAAAGCCTGCAACTGCATTATGGTCATAAAGCAGGGCCGTCGCCCTGTAGCTGTATATACCGAGAAATTCCATGACCTGGCCAGCCGAGTCGATTGGCCAGAAGATATTCCACTCTGCTGGTTCAAAGATGGACTCAATGATAGATTGTACACTGCCTGCCTGGCCCACAGGGCTCCTAGCCGCCTGCATGAATGGTATCTGGTGGCAGAGGAGGCAGAGATCAACTTGACCCAAAACTAGTACTGCACTGGCATGGCTTGGAGAAAATCCCCACCCCAGGGGAAGCAGGAGCCCTTCAAACCCCAAACCGCCATGGCTCCAAGGCCATCTGGCTGCCTTAAGTGTGGGAAGTAGGGACACCATGCAACAGAGTGTGGTTTGAAAACCCCCACTAGAAAGTCTGATCACCCATCAGAGGGGAAACCTGCAAAACCCAACCCTGGAGGAAAAGAAACCATGCTGAAAAGCCGAGAAGCTGTGTGGTTCCTCTCCCCTCCAAACACAGAGGAAGAAACTCCAGCACCCCAAGAAGATCTGAGCATTTCAAAAGTGATCCGGAAGATGACCCTCTGCTAAGCAACCCAATCGAACTGCTCACTCTACCCCTAAGATTGTTAATCCCCAGCCGAGGGAAGGGGGAGGAAGTAGCAGCATTACAGGACTCAGGGTGCACTCGATGCCTAATCAACCCAACCCTGGTAGGGAGATTGGGGATTCACCTAAGGAGAATGAAAAACCCCATCACTTTCTGCCAATTAGATGGGACTATAGTGGGGGACAGCCAGCCAGCTGTGCCACAGAATCATTACAAATAAAACCGGGGGACCGTAGCGAGACCCTCATGTTCATAGTAGCCCCAGGAATGGAAGGACCACTAGTCCTAGGACTCACATGGCTGTGGAACTACCCACCAAAATAATCACCTGAGCACAAGGAAAAAATCACTTGCAGACAATGCAACAGCTTCCAATTTTAAGGAGGCACTACTTAAGGATGACTGGCTCCAAGCTCACAAAAATATTTGCTTACTTAAAGACAGTCTAGCCTGGGTAGAGAACTTTATGTCCCTGCCAACTCCAAAATAGCTGGACATTTTGGATTTGTAAAAACTCTGCACCTCGTCAAAAGACAATTCTGGTGGCCATCCTTTAAAAAAAAAGACATTGAGAGCTATGTTGCTAGCTCCCCTATCTGCACAGCTGCAAAAAGATGACAAGAAAAAACCCCAGGATTTCTGCAAACAATAGCAGAACCTTCAGCACCCTGGAGAGATATTTCTATGGATTTTATCATGGACCTGCCTGAAAGTGCAGGAAACACAGTCATTGGGTTGTAACAGACCTTTTTTCAAAACAAGTCTATTTTATACCCTGCCAGAAGATCCCAGCAGCCAAGGCATTAGCAAAAATGTTTTAGTACACATTTATCACTTCCATGGAGCTCCCCAACAGATTATCTCAGATAGGGGTGTACAATTCGCTTCAAAATTTTGGCTGGCTTTTTAAAATCTATTAGGCTCCGGCCAGGGGTTGAGCTCTTTGAATCATCCCCAGACGCATGTGGCGACGGAGTGACTAATGGAATATAAGAACAATATTTAAGATGTTTTATTAATTACCAACAGGACAATTGGACTGGCCTTTTGCCTTTTGCTGAGGTAGCTTACAACAACTCTGTATACAGTAGCACTGGTTTCACCCCATTCCAGGTAGCTACAGGACAAGAATTCAACCCCATGCCAGAGCTACCCATCAAGGAAACAGACATCCCCTCCTTAAGGAGTGGATAAGCAATTTACAAACCACTTGGCCAGTGGTCAGACTAGCTCTACAAGAGGGTAGGACAGCTTTTGAAGTTCAAACTGACAAAAAATGCAGTGAACCCAAGCTGTTCAAGGTTGGGGACTGCATACAGTATATTTATCTACAAAGTTCCTACAATCATTACAACCTTCTAAGAAACTGGGACCAAAATTCATTGGCCCATTTCCCATCACCAGAATCATCAACCCCATCACTGTAGAACTCCTCCCTAAGACACTTAGACAGATTCATCCAGTATTTCACTGCAGTCTACTCAAACCAGAAATCACTTCAAAGATCAGACCCCCTCTTCACACACCTCCAACCCCCATTATGGTTGCCTGGTGCCCCGGATGCCTGGAAATTTCTCACCTCTTGGGGAAATGCAAGGGGAGAAGGGGCCATGTGGATTGAAGTGCCAGAAGATAGCCCTGGGAAACTTTCCTTATCTGCTTTCTCAGAGATGCTGACTCCTAATTTCCTTAGTAAATTCGTGGACTAGACACTTCTATAAGTATAAATATTATCCAAGACAATTTCAAAATTAAATTCTAAATCAAGTATCTAAATTTATAAAATTTGGTATTTTTACCAAAATTCCTATGCTTAAATTCTAAATACTAATAATCCGTATATCTATAAAAGCTATGGAACATTTCATCGAAATATCAATATTATAAAATAGTATTTTAAATGTTTATAAGTCTAAGTGGAAATAAGTTGACCTTACTATACAACAGTTAATTATTTGAAATATGGATATCACAGTTAATTACTGTATTTACTCTAATATAATCAACAAATATAATCAAATGTCAATACTTAATTAGTTAATTATTGTCATTCCCCTCCTTTCCCCTATATATTAAAGCGAAATATAGACCTCAGTATTGCTAATACATCAACTAAATCAGATATACATCACATTTACCACAATCAAATACCTGAGGAAAGAAAAGGAAAATTTATATCAGAGAGATAATTAGTCCAAACAGCAGAGGCTACAGGGCTTGGAGTATCCTAATATAACTGTTCAACTCTCTGTCTCTAAAATTAAAAAGTTCTGTCTCCAAACACACCGGAAGTGCAGAGTTGCTGAGTAATGACTCTAGTTTCACAGTCTCACTGCACCCTCTGCTATAGTCATTCCTCCTTTCGTTCAAGTCTCTTGCAGTCCAATCTTCCAAATTTCATATGGTCTCTTCAATTAACAGGTTTCAACTTATTAGACCTCCAAGTCAATAGTCCAGACAAGAAAAAGAACTCCAGTGAATTTTTAAGTATCGTCTATAGGAACACAATAACTTTGCTTGCTTCCCCACTTTCGATCCCCCCCCCCCCACTTGTTAATCCAGTCTTCCTGAATGGCAGCAATCCAAATCACTTGCACTTTCCAAAAGTTAACTCTTTCCTCCCTTTTTTTTTCCGTTGGCGTCAATTACACAAGCCTCTTCAACATTCTTATCCTCTCTGTCTGATTGCTCACATCCTTACCCTCTTCCGTCTCACGAGCCCTTTCACTTTCACCACCTCTCGCATCCTCTTTTTAGCCCTTATTTTCGGGCTTTGCTCCGACTGATATTGTTGTCATCTATGAGACTACTCCAATGCTCTACACTCTATCACAATCGCAGATTCCTTCACTAACACTCTTCTCTGTTCACCACAGTCTGTCACTCACTCGCTTCCTCTTGTAGGTAACAATCCGGACTTCAGGACCGCCATTACTGGATGGCAGTCTCTTGTTTGTTGGTCTCTACAGGATCTCTCTGTGTCGTGATGAGAGTCGCTCTCTCCACACCGCAACTTGAGTCTCCCCACACCAGCACATTTCTCTACAGGATACGTGCACCCCTGAGGGTTGCTCCAATAGCAAGAAAAGGTAGCAAAAAGCCCTGTGTGATCTTCAGCACCTCTACTCGTCCATACCTCATCACCGGAAGTTTTCCCTGTAAACTGCTTTGAGAGGGATGTAAAGCATTATGAAATGGTATATAAGTCTAAATGCTATTGCTATTCCATTCTGCCAGCAATCTCAGCATCTTCTATGTTTTTCTTTATGTATATATTTATTTTTGAAGTGATTTAAAGATTGAAAATAAGACATCTGATATAGCTTGGACCAATACCTGAAAGAAAGAAAAAATCTATTTAAGTGGGAAAACATTGATGTTCTCTCAACATGCTTGACTCCACAGAGTAAAAGATTAATTTCCTTCATTTTCATTAGAAGTATTTTTCTGTATAATCTAAGGTCTGACATGACCAGGGGTAGGATTCTACCGATTCTCACCTATTCCTTAGAACTGGTTGTTAATTTTCTAAGCAGTTCGGAGAACTGATTGTTGGAAGAAATCTCCTTTTGTTTTTTTCCACCCTTATTACATTCTTGGCAGTATGCCTAGACTTACTGTCTCCAAAGGAGTTTTTTTTTTCTTTGCTGGTACTTTCTTAAAGGGGAAATGTTGTTTTAAGCTTTTTACACTGCTGTTGGGAGGAAATATACTCCCCTATTGGAGTTCTTCCAGCTGGGATCAGCACTTTGAAGAATAGAATAGAAATAGAATAGAATACTTTTATTGTCATTGCATTCCACGAATACAATGAAATTTGAAAGCTACTCCAGCACAGTGCCCCAAACATCACATCAGAATCACACTACAGAATATTTAAAAATTAAAATAATTATAATAATAATAGGAGTAAATAACAAATGCACTGTTTGATTCAAGACAGTTATTGCCTTGGAAAAGAAACTGTTTCTCAATCTATTAGTCCTCATTTTAAGACACCTATAATGCCTCTCTGATGGTAACAGTTCGAAATATGAATGTCCAGGATGAGAACGGTCTGTGGAGATTTTTAGTGTTCTAGAGAGGAGATTGGTCTTCGCAATCTCTTCCAAAGAAGAAAGAGAGCTACCGATGATTTTTTGTGCTGTGTTTATAACTCTCTGGAGCATCTTCTTATCCACTGCAGAGCATCCAGCATACTACACCGCTACACAGTATGCCAAAATGCTCTCAGTGGTAGAACGGTAAAAAGTAACCAGCAACTTGTCACCCAGACTACTCTTTTTCAGCAACCTCAGAAAGTGCAGGCGCTGTTGGGCCTTCTTTGCAGTGGCCATGGTGTGGACCAACCAAGTAAGGTAGACAAAAATAGGAGTTCCTAGAAATTTAAAACTATAAACTCTTTCCACACAGTCTCCATTGATATATAGTGGGAGAGGCTCTGCTTTGCATCTTCTGAAGTCTATAATCAATTCTTTGGACTTTTTGATATTCAGGGTGAGGTTATGACTCTTGCACCACAAGACCAGTCTGAGAACCTCTGACCTATAGGCCATCTCGTCTCCTCCTGATATGAGTCCCACCAACATGGTGTCATCTGCAAATTTTTTTATAGAGTTAGTGGGACAAGAGGGAGTACAGTCGTAGGTGTAGAGTGAATACAAAAGGGGGCTCAGCACACAGCCCTTTGGAGAGCCAATGCTGAGAGCAAGAGTGGAGGAAAAGTAGCTGCCAATCCTAACGGTTTGGGGTCTGTTAGTAAGAAAATCCCTTATCCAACAGCAGATGTGAGAGGAAAGGCGCATTTCTAGCAACTTCTTAATCAGTATATCTGGAATGATGGTATTAAAAGCTGAGCTGGAATCAATGAAAAGCATCCTTTACATAGCTCCCACTATGCTCTAGATGGACCAGTGCAACATGGAGAGCCATGGCAATAGCATCCTCTGTGGATCTGTTATTCTGATAAGCAAACTGGTATGGGTCAAGGGTCGATGGGAGGCAATCCTGTATATATTTTAAGACCAATCTCTCAAAACACTTCATGATTATGGGTGTGAGAGCTATTGGTCTATAGTAATTTAAAGTATTAGGAGAGGGCTTTTGGGGAACTGGAATAATAATGGAAGTTTTGAGGCAAGATGGAACAATGGCTTGTGTGAGAGAAAGGTTAAAAATATTTGTAAACACATCTGCGAGTTGGTCAGCACATGCTTTAAGTACCTTCCTAGGTATATCAGGGCCAGTGGCCTTCTTCACATTCACTGCTCTAAACACCCGCTTCACATCATACTCTTGTATTGTGAACATCTGAGTACTGGTGGTTTGTAGAGGCAGTGTGTCCAAAGACCTATTCAGTTCGAATCAGGCAAAGAAGCAGTTCAATTCTTCTACCAGTGATGCGTTCTTATTGATCGATATGGGGTTGCTGCCCCTGTAATTAGTGATGTGTTTAATTCCCTGCCAAGCCCGCTGTGGATCACTATTTGTGAAGTAGTCCTCAATCTTCCCTTTATAGTCCTTTTTTGCCTCCTTAATGCCCCGCCTCAGTTCCGCTCTTGCCTTGTTATATCAAACCCTGTCCCCAGACCTGCATGCCATATCAGGTGTCCTGAGAAATAATTGTACATCCTTGTTCATCCAGGGCAATATATTGAATAACGAAGCAGAGCTAATGGAAAGAAGCTTTTAATGGCAAGGAACCAAGATGAGTGACGTTCAGCAAGGCTTCTTGGCTAGCTAGAAAGATTGACATTCTAACATGAGTTTACACACCCTTTCTGAGTTTTGGTCTAAAACTGGTTTTTGGTGAAGTTTAATTCTGTCCTTGGTGATGTTTAATC
Organism: Pseudonaja textilis; assembly: GCF_900518735.1. The sequence goes on along the minus strand of NW_020769422.1, from coordinate 2,202,446 downwards.
CTGTGTTTATTGATGGGATAATTTTCCCTATTCAGCTTTGTTTGGAAGGAAAAAGGTTAATCTCTATTCCTGAAAAGAAACTGGCTTGAGAAATCTGGCTACTGTTTATTTGTCTGGTAATTGGTTTAACAAGCAACAGCTACTGTTGTGATTTAATTATTTGCATTGTGTTTGAATTTTTTCCTGCCTCATGGTTTCTTTTTCTATCTGGGGAGGGAGTCTTCCTTCACTGCTTTTTAATGGTTCCTGGCACTGTCCTTTTGGGGTGTACTTCCAAGAGGCAGGATGCAAGCTTGGCACTGATTTTTTTACTGCCTTTCTGGGGGGCATGTGATCTTTTCTTAAATCTGGATGATTTCCTTAGGATATCTTGTGAGGTGAGTGAAACTAGCTGGTATCTTTAAGTGGTGCAAACGGATCTAAGGATTGCTTCTCGTGAGTGTGCTCTTTCTGGGGAGCTTAAATGACCTCTCTGCAAAAGGGTTTCACTTTATGAGCAAGAGTTGCTGCTGATAGTTATCATTGCATTTTAACTATTTTAATTCCTCAAGGTGCTCTGACACCCTGCCTGATTTGTAACTCCACCTTGCAGGTATTTTTAATCTAATGATTGGTATTTAGGGCAGCTTTTTGCAAGCAAAGAAGCCTTTTTTATTTTTGTACAGGTAATCCTTGAGTTCATTTAGTGACCATTTAAAGCAGGGGTCTTCAAACTTTTCAGTCATGTTAGCGCAGGAATTCTGGGAGTTGAAGTCCACAAGTCTTAAACTTACCAAGTTTGAAGACCCTTGATTTAAAGTTACAATGGTACTGAAAAAAGTGACTTATGACCGTTTTTCACACTTACAACTCTTCAGAAGAGTCAAACAACTAGGGGGATCTGTCTGCCTTTCCCAAGAGACTTGAATGAAATGCAATGTGAAATATTTTTCTTTGGGTAATAGTGGTTTTGATTTGGATGTCTTAATGTTGAAAATGATGACTAAAGCCATGTGAAACAGGTTTCATATTAAAGTGGACATCTTATGAGTTAAAAATACTTCAGGGGAGATTTTTGTGTTAAATAGCTCTTTAAAATATTTTAAAATAAGTCTAAAAATATCTGTGAGCCTTGAAGATTTGATAAGAAGCTTTTAACTAGTAGGAACATAGGTAGGGATAGTCTTCTACTTACAACCACAACTGAGCCTAAAATTTATGTTGCTAAGTAAGACATTTGTTAAGTGACTTTTGCCCCATTTTGCAACCTTTCTTGCCATAGTTGTTAAGTGAATCATTGCAGCTATTAAATTAGTAACACATTTGTTAAGTGAATCTGGCTTCCCCATTGACTTTGCTCATCAGATATGACCCTGGGCCACTGCAATTGTCAGAAATATATGCCAGTTGCCAAGCATCCAAATTTTGATTATGGGACCATGGGGATGCTGCAATAGTCATAAGTGTGAAAAATGGTCATAAGTCCCTTTTATTCAGTTCCATTGTAACTTTGAATGGTCACTAAACAAGCTATTGTAAATTGAGGACTATCTGTATTAGGTTACATTTCAACAATTGGTTTCTGTTATAAAATAAGCTTAGTTGGGTAATTTTCCAGAACACTTTCTAGAATTGGTGTCCTTTTGTGATTTTGAGAACAAAACACAGAAGACGAGATTATTTCTATAATTGGATGTCTTATATTGACATAGAATGTATCCATTCATACAGTACATAATGCTAACCCAGACTTAACTGTATGTTGCAGTGGACAAGCTCATACATCATCCTGAGCCAAAAACAAACAAACCATATTCTGGATGAATGAATGGAAAATTCCTCTTTTCCTTCTTGCACTATCTTTTCATACAAATGGAAAATCATATCACTTTGGAATATTATCATTCTGGGTAAAGAGATTTTCTTATTTGTTCAGATGCGATGGAACAATCTAGAGAATGTGAACAATGAAACTTTGTACTGTTCATGCTTGCCGGATGTGCTGTTTCCTTGAGAACAAGAATCTGAGCTGCTAAACATAGCTGCCAAAACCAGTGACGAACCAGCCTGCTTCATTGGGTGCTATCTCAACTCTGCATGTTGCTGCTACTGTAAGGGTGTAGGTGGAACTGTCAGTGGTAAAGACTATATGGAATTATCCCCTATTCAGCTGCTGATCAGATTTCTGATGGAAGGAAGGGATCTAGACTTTCCTCCTTGACTTTCTTCCTCCTTGACTTTCTTCCTCCGTCATGGCTGTAATTCAGTTTCTCTCCTCCAATACGCCCCCTCACCTTTCTCACTAGCGTTGTTGCAGCTGAGCAAGATCAAAAGCTACTTATATTCTTTTGGAAAGGAATACAGAGGGATTTTATCAACATAACTCATCCAAGTCTTGAAAAATCTCTTGATAAAAGGGATACTACAAGAAGATTTTCTGAGATGGAGCCACAGTTGTCCTGGCAACTCTCTTGCAAATGGCAAGTACTGGGCTTATTTTTATTATTCAACTGGGTGTTGATTACAGGACAGATCCGCTATTCTGTCATGGAGGAATCGAAGCTGGGGACCATGGTGGGAGAGGTGGCACATGACTTGGGCTTAACACTGGCAGATCTTTCAAGTCGTAGGCTTTGGCTTGGCTCTGAGGAAAGTAAGAGGTATTTTGCAATTAACTTGGACAGTGGTGTTCTGATGGTGAATGAAAAGATAGATCGAGAGACACTCTGTGGAGCAAGCTCACTGTGCATCCTGCCTGTGCAAGTAGTAATTGAAAATCCCTTGGAACTCTTTCACCTGGAGGTAGAGATTCTGGACTTGAATGACAATTCACCCAATTTCATCACTCCCTGGCTTGTATTGAGGGTAGCAGAATCTGCTGCTAGAGGATCACGGCTCCCACTCGAGAGTGCACATGATGCAGATGTTGGGACCAATGCAGTCAGTGCCTACCAGCTCAGTTCCAATCCTCATTTCATACTTGATATAAAGAATGTGAAGGATGGCAAGCTTTTACCTGAACTGGTGCTAGACCAGCCTTTGGATAGAGAAAAGCAATCAGAACATCAGCTGATTTTGACTGCTTATGATGGAGGGGACCCTGTCCTGTCAGGAACAAGTCAGCTCACCATTGTGGTCCTTGACAATAATGATAATGAGCCGACATTTGATCTGCCTGTGTACAAGATACATTTCTTGGAAAATATTCCCGTAGGCTCTTTAATTTTTAAACTCAATGCAACTGATCCTGATGCAGATTCTAATGGGGAAATACAGTATTCTTTTGGAATCCACACATCAGATTCCATCCAGACGCTGTTTGGTTTAGATCCCCATACAGGTGAGATCTCTATTCAAGGAATTGTGGATTTCGAAGAATCCCAATTTTATGAACTTCACATAAGAGCCAGAGACAAGGGCATACCACAGATGGAAGGCCACTGTGTTATCCAAATAGAAGTTGAAGATGAAAATGACCATTTCCCAGATATTTTGCTTACTTCCTTGGTAAATCCACTGCCAGAAAATATACCTTTAGAAACGGTGGTGGGGCTTTTCAGTGTGCGAGATCAAGATTCGGGTGTCAATGGAAAAGTAAGCTTGCAAATACCAATGAGCTTACCCTTTAAAATTAAATCTTTTGAAAATCATTTTTCCTTAATTACACGTGAAAGGCTGGATAGAGAAACAGTCTCTCAATATACTATAAAGCTCACTGCCCAAGACTCAGGAATTCCACCTCTAACTAGAGATTTGACTATTTTGTTGAACATTTCAGATATCAATGATAATGCCCCATCCTTCTCTCAGCATTTCTACAACTCCTTCTTGAAAGAGAACGATCCACCTGGCTCTTTGTTGTGTACTGTATCTGCTTCTGATCCTGATGAGGGTGATAATTCCCGTCTCACTTATTCAGTGGCTGGAAATCAGGTCCAAGATGCCCACATTTCTTCCTTTATTTATATCAACCCAGATAATGGAAATATATATGCCCAGCATTCTTTCGATTATGAAATGCTTCAAGTGTTGCAAATCCTTGTTATTGTGCAGGATGCTGGGACACCCATACTAAGCTCCAGTGTCACTGTTTATCTCTTCATATTAGATCAGAATGATAATGCTCCTGTTGTTTTGTATCCAGTGACTGGCCAGCAACTGTCAGCACTCCAGAGAATCCCTCTGTTGGCACCAGTAGGTTATGTCATCACAAAAGTCACAGCAGTGGATGCAGATTCTGGTCATAATGCCTGGCTGTCCTATTCCTTACTCCCCCAATCTACGAATGCCTCCCTGTTTCGAGTGGCGCCATACACTGGGGAAATATGGACTGTTCGAAGCTTCCAAGAAACAGATCTTCTTGCACAGAAAATCCTTGTCCTTGTAAAGGATCATGGAAAGCCACCTTTGTCCACTACTGTTACAATCTTGGTCTCACTAGAGGAAAAAGCATCTGAGGAAAGTTCACAGTCTCATAAATTCTTAAATCATCCCAAAGAAAAATCGGATCTGACTCTCTATCTGATTATAGCTCTGGTGGTGGTTAGCATTGTCTCTCTCATTACTTTAATTGTCTTGTCTGCAAAATGCTTTTGGAAAAGAAAATGCAAAGATTCTTCTTACACCATGAACAATTCTCCTATCAGGGATCTTTTCAAATACTCCAGTCCTAAACTGCAACTCAACTCCAATGGTACCCTGGAATACATGGAGGTGACACTGAGGCCTGCAGACTCCCATAACCAGCCCCATAAATCCAGGCATTCTTCAGGGTCAGACCGAATTGATTTCACCTTTATGAGGCCTGTGTATTCTCAGCCAAGTACACTAACAAGGAATGTTGATCCTTTTTTGTCCCATATTAATACGCTGAACCATCCAAAGCAGGTGAGGTGACCTTTTGTGTTTTGTCCTGATCCCATCCCAAACATAACTGGTATTTCCAGTAATTGAAATTTGACCAAGAGCTAATGCAAAGGTGCTTTTTCAAAAGGCTACTGGACTTTGGTTTTCCTATAAGATGTTTTGCTTCTCATCCAAGAAGCTTCTTCAATTCTGACTGAATAATCAGAACTGAAGAACTGAAAAAGCTTCTTGGATGAGAAGCAAAAAATTTTAAAGGCAGTCCAGTTGCCTTTTGAAAAAGCACCTTTCAGACAACCATGACCTGGTTAACTGAGTAACTTTTAGACTTTTAGAGAAAGAGCTAAATTCTTGTGGGTTTGTAGCTTCATAAATGGATAGATTGAGCATGGGCTAATTCATACCTTACCAAAATGGGGCAGGAACTCTGATTGTGTTTTCTAAAATAAATGCTCTGGAGATGAGGCAAATTTTGTGGATTGATCCCCATTGAGGTTACTTGTGTTGGAAGTACCTATGGTAGGGACCAGGAACTGGGGAGCAGTAGCTTGATTTGGGCAAGAATGAGAAGGAAATTCAAATGTTAATAATTGTATATCATTTTTCAAATGCTGTCAAAATCAGATTTTCTTTCATTCTTAACATATTTAAAATTGCAAAGCTCTAACACCTCTCAAATGGTTTATTATTAGAAAAATGGAATATGGATTTTCTGAAAAAAAACAACATCATATCCTAAAAGTGTCATTAATTCAGCATTCTACAAATAATTAGTGAGTTGAGATGGGAGCAAGGATGGAGGGGTTGCTGTCATTCCTGATAGAAAATGAGAAATTTGCTGTTTTGTTGTGCATATAATATAGAAAGACCCAGCTGTGCTGTTAGAACAAATATTTGCATGCTGTTAATACTTCTGGTGGTCAGATAAGCTAGAACAAAGCCAAAATGGGACAAGATGTTGAGCTGTGTTTTCCCCAGCCTGTCTTTTTGCCTGGTGTCTCTAGGTTAAAAAAAAAACCCAGGTTACGCGGTCCTTTTTCACACAGTAGCTGCTTTCAGACATGGATTGGTGCTTGTGTTGCTGTCCTGGGAAAGGCTCTGCTGATTGGATAAATAGAAAAGCAGTCTCAGCGAATGAACAGACGGTTAACGCTGAAGACCTGCCGTGCGTACCACTCCCTCCATAGCAGTGACAATCTCTCTCAAACCAAAACAATGAATGAGGGAGGTAAATACTGACTATAGACCCTCTTTCTTTTATATAATGCATATTTTGTTGGGATAAATGGTGAGTTTCTCAGGGTTTTAAAGCTGTACTGTGCTATAAATAGCTCCTGTTTTGCAATTTTTAGACCTTCCTGCTGTGGATTTCTGAAAGATGCTCAGACCAGAAAAAACTGCATGGCGTTTGGGATTCTTACATACCTTTGCTTTCTGTCTGTTTCTGAGTGACTGTTTTGCACAGATCCGTTATTCTGTCCCTGAGGAACTTACTCGGGGAGCCTTTGTAGGAAATCTTGCTAAGGATTTAGGAATGGATGTAACAAAGCTTGCAGCTGCCAATCTGCAGGTGCTTTCTGATTCCGACTTCCAGTATTTCTCTGTCAATGTGAACACTGGAATCATAATAATCAATGACAGAATAGACAGAGAGCAGCTTTGTGGCCAGAACCTGCGGTGTTTCTTGCATCTTAAACTTGCTATTGAAAACCCGGTGGAGTTCTATCGCATCGAAGTGGAGATTCTGGATATCAACGACAATGCTCCTGAATTCTCAAGTAGCACAATTGTTCTGCAGATCTATGAATTGGCTGCCCTGGGTGCCCGTTTCCCCATTCCACATGCACAGGATCCAGATATAGGAACAAACACTTTGCAAACCTATCACCTCAGCATCAATGAGAATTTCAGCCTTAATGTGAAGGCACGCACCGATGGCACCAAATTCCCAGAATTAGTTCTGGAGAAAGCATTGGACAGAGAACATGTGGCTATCCACAATTTGATCCTGACAGCTGAAGATGGGGGCACATTCCCCAGATCTAGCACTGTACAAATTGCTGTCCATGTTCTGGATGCTAATGATAATCATCCAGTTTTTGACAAACCCACTTACAATGTCCGCTTGGTAGAAAACTCTCCTCCTGGGACACTGGTGATTAAGCTGAATGCAACTGACTTTGATGAAGGATCTAATGGACAGGTACGGTATTCCCTCAGCAGTCATAACTCTGAAGCTTTGTGCAGAATATTTGCTATTGATAATGTCACAGGAGAAATCCGTGTTCAAGGGACTCTTGATTTTGAAGAGGCCAGCATATATGAAATTGAAGTGGAAGCTAAGGACATGGGTTCCCCTACCATGGAACAGCATTGCAGTGTTATTGTAGAAGTGACAGATGTCAATGATAATGTCCCTGAAGTCATTCTCACATCTTTCTCCAGTTCCATGAGTGAAGATGCACCTCCTGGCACAGTAGTTGCTGTGATACATGTCAAAGATAGAGACTCTGGGGATCAAGGGAAAGTCCAGTGTGATTTGTCAAAAAATCTTCCTTTTAAACTTCGGAAGGATTTCGAGCACCAATATTCCTTGCTCATTGGTGAGCAACTGGATCGTGAGAACTCTTCTCAATACAATATCACTATCTGTGCCTTTGACTTAGGAAATCCATCTCTCTTGCAACAGGCATCTTTCTCCATTACTCTGGCAGATGTTAATGATAATCCACCTCAGTTTGACAGGTCATTTTATGAAGTCATCATAGAAGAGAATAATCCAGTAGGAGTGATTCTCCTTAAGGTTTCTGCAACAGATGCAGATAAAGATCAGAATTCTCAGCTAACTTACATTGTTTTGTCCAGTCCAGGACAAGAACAGATTGAAGATCTCACTTCTTTCATCTCCATTAACCCAACAAATGGGGAAGTTTTTGCAGAGAGCTCTTTTGATTATGAGTGTACCAATCATTTTCAATTTCAGGTGGAAGCTTGTGATGGTGGTTCTCCTTCTCTCTGCAACAAGGTTATGGTGCATGTTTATCTACTAGATCAGAATGACAATGCACCAAAAGTTCAGTTTCCTTTCACTGGGAAAGATTCAGTTGTACAATTCAGGATTCCTCGATCTACCATGGCCAAAGCTTTAATCACAAAAATTATTGCTGTGGATTTGGATTCTGGGCAAAATGCTTGGCTCTCTTATCATCTAAAACAAGCCACAGATCTCACTCTGTTTAGCATAAGTCTTCACAGTGGGGAAATGAGGACTCTGCGAATAATACAGGACCTAGACAATCCTACCCAGGAACTAGTCATAGTTGTCAAAGATTCAGGAGAACTTTCCATGTCTACCTCAGTTACTGTGATCATATTCCTGGAAGAGAGCACTTCTGAAGTGTTTCTAGGGTTAAGTGCACGCTCTGTGGAAAGTGAGAGACCGCCCACATTGACTTTATACCTTATTATCTGTTTGGCAGCAATTTCTACTATCATGTTGATTGCTTTGGTGGCCCTGGGAGCAAGATGTCTTCACTGTGATGCTCTTGCAACATCTACTGTCTTTGGATGCTGTGGAAGTAAAGCTAGTGGACTTGAAAATGTCCCAGATCACATGACGGGACATTATCATTATCAGCTGAGCCCTGGAGATGCCATGATTGGAGTACAGGTAGCCACTTCAGGACCTCCTGTCAGAGGATACAGATCTTGCTTTTCTCCTGTATCAGATATCAGCGAGTTTGTGTTTATGAAACCTAATTTGACTCTTAGGGCAGCCTCTTGCAGCAATCTAACTGAAGCCAGCTTCTTTCATAAGGTGAGAATTTTCTGCTTAAACCCTGGGTTCCATACACATCTTATAGTCTCTTGTGCACAAGAGATAAGGGTGGGGAAATCAATGAATAATCTATTGGATAAATACTGTTAACCTACACAAGCCCATCCTTAAGCTTTCTGAATATATGCAGGCTGCATATAGGCTTTTTACTCACTCATTCAGTCACTTCATAGGCATCTATGTTGTTCCAATTGCTTTTGGGAATCAAGGCTGGGAGGTTGTCTTGCGTTTTTTCTGAGATTATGTATATTCTAAGCAACTGTCTCTGCCTTTTTTGTACACTTTTGATTTCAGCCTTTTCAGCCAGGCAGTCTGTGCAAGCTCTTTTGGCCAACAGCACCCTTGGGATGGCTCTTTGCTGTGCTGGAAAAGGAAGGGGAGGGAGGAGCATGGTGGCTCAGAGATGGGCAAATTATTTGGGGGGGGGGGTGTGATGTATTTTGAGAAAGGGACTTCAGTGCTGTCACGGAGGAGGGGATTGCTAGTATCCATTTCAGAGCTCTTTTTCCTGTTTTCCATTTTGCCAAGGAGCTGCTGCTGCTGCTGCTGCTGCTGCTGCTGCTGCTTGAAAATCCCCCTCCTCTCCCTTCCCTCTCAAGCTGCAGCATCCTTTTTGGGGGGCTGCACTGCCCCTCTCGGGTCATCCCAGAGTCACCAGGTGGGAGGGACAGAGTGTATCTAGAAGCAGCAAAAGAGAAAAAGCGCACCCACCCACCTCCCCCAACCTCCGGCGAGGAGAAGCAGCAGCAGCAGCAGCAGCAGCAGCAGCAGCCAGAAGCTGCAATCCTTTTGACTGAAGCAAGCGAGGCATGGATAGCAGTCAGAATTTGCAATGGCAGCCGCTGTTATTTTTAGCTTCAGTGTTTTCCCTGCCAGCTCTCATCTCCATGCAGATTCACTACTCCATCCCAGAGGACCAGGATCCAGGCTCTTACGTGGGGAATATTGCCAAGGATCTGGGAGTAGATGTGCGGACTCTGCGTGCTCGCCGCTTACAGCTGGTCAGTGAGGGAATGCGCCAATACTTCCAAGTGAACCTGGCAGACGGCATGTTACTCATCAATGAGAGGTTAGATCGGGAAATGCTGTGTAGTTCCAGCCCCAGGTGTTCTTTTCCTTTTCAGCTGGTGCTGGAGAATCCATTGCAACTTAACCGGGTGGAGGTGGAGATACTGGATGTGAATGACAATGCCCCCCGATTCCCAAAGGACACTGTTTCTTTAGAAATCACTGAGGTTGCCAATCTAGGCACCCGATTACGGCTGGAAGTTGCAGAAGATCAAGACACTGGTTCCAATTCCATTGCAACCTATGAGCTCAGTCCAAATGAACATTTTGCTTTGAGTATCAATATCAGAGGAGATGGGGTCAAAATACCTGAAATTGTATTGGAAAAGCTCCTGGACAGGGAAAAAGCAGCTACCCATCATTTAATCCTGACTGCCCTAGATAGTGGAAATCCTGTTCAGTCAGGCACTGTTCAAGTAACAGTCCATGTTCTTGATGCAAATGATAATCCCCCAGTGTGTGAACCACCTGTATCAAAGGTTTATTTGGAGGAAAATATCCAGGTGGGGACTATAGTAACAAAACTCAATGTTACTGACTTAGACGAAGGACCTAATGGAGAAGTTGAATATTTCTTTAAATCCAGCAGCAGTGTGCAGCTAAAACTTCTCGATGTGTTTAGTCTGGATTCTCAAACAGGGGAAATCAGGACAAAAGTTTTACTGGATTATGAAGAAGCCAATGCATATGAAATAGCCATCTACATTAAAGACAAGGGATCCCCTGCTATGGAAGGTCATTGCAATATTAGAGTAGAACTTGTTGATGTTAATGACAACAGTCCAGAGATTATGATGACCACTCTTTCTAGCTCAGTACAAGAAGATGCACCTATAGGAACAGTCATTGCACTTATCCAAGCAAAGGATAACGATTCTGAGGAAAATGGACAGGTCCGCTTAGAGATTCCAAGACATGTACCATTTAAATTGGTGTCTTCATTTAAGGGACATTATTCACTAGTGACTAATGGCCCACTTGATCGAGAGAAAACTGCTGGATACAGTATCACAATTAAAGCAACAGATTCTGGAATACCTCAAAAGTCAACTGAGAAAAATATATTAATTCAAGTTTCAGATATAAATGACAATGCACCCACTTTCTCCATCTCTTCCTACACAGCCCATGTGGAGGAAAATACATCTCCTGGAACTCTAGTCTTTTCTGTGTCAGCATGTGATCCAGATGTAGGTGTCAATTCCAAGCTATCTTATTCCATTGTGGATACCGGAAATCATGGCTTGCCCATCTCAACCTATTTCCACATCAATCAAGAGAATGGCAGTATTTATACTTCCAGGGTTCTAGATTATGAGCAAGAAAAAGTCTTTCAAGTTTCAGTAGAGGTGAAAGATTCAGGTTTCCCACCGCTAAGCAGCACAAGCATTCTTCATCTGTTCATAGTGGATCAAAATGATAATGCACCTGTAATTGTACACCCAGAAGTTCCCAAAGGTTCTGCCTTTCATCAGTCACTTCTAATCCCAGTAGAACCTGGATATCTGGTGACTAAAGTAGTGGCTGTCGATGCTGACAGTGGCCATAATGCATGGGTTTCGTACCATTTACTCCATGAGACAAATGAGGTGAATGCTTTCAAAGTAGAAGACCACTCAGGAGAGATCCGTGTCACTCGGACACTGAGGGAACCTGGGGTTTCTCACCGGTTGGTGGTAGAAGTGAAGGACAATGGGGTGCCATCTCTTTCAGCATCAATGATTCTAATAATCTCCTCAGAGGATAATGCTGCACAGGATTTTACCAAGTCATTGGACCTTCTCCCCAAGTCACCTGCCAGGGCTCAGAACTTAACTCTTTATCTTATCATCTCTCTTGTGGCTATCTCTCTAGTGTCTTGTGTAATGATGATTATTGTCGGAGCCAGATGCTTCAAATCTGGCTTCTGTATCCCAAACTGGATCGTATCACTCTGGTGTAGTAGGAGGACAGATCGGAAGTCTACCATAAATATCAGTGGGTATCCAAATCCAGAAGGCTTTATAAGATACCTTGAAGTGAGTGGAGCTGGAGCTCAGAACTACAAGTCTTGTTTCTCCCCTATGTCTGAGCAGGGAGATTTCTTTTTTGTTAAACCTTTCAGTCATTCCACTACAGCAGAAAGCATTCTTGCCTTTGAACACACAGGCAGTGCTTTGCAGAACCCCTCTGATGCGGTAAGATTCACCAAGACAATGCTGGAACATTATATAAATATATATCTATAGGGATATACATATATTTGCAGTCTATATTTAACAGAAACTCTGCCATGAACTTTTATTTGACCTTCATGGATGGGGAATAGTTTTGTACTGTTTTTTGCAAATGATTTTGATTGCTTTGTTATAAATAACCCGTGTTGCCATTTGTTTCCACATTGACAACTGTCTTTACTCCTCAGTGAAACATCTGTATTAAAAGAGAATGAAATTTGTTTTGTCAGTGATCCTGGTTTTGGTAACTGCTATTCTGATTCTTTTACAGGTAGTCCTTGATTTATGACTCAATTTGGGGCAGGAACTCCTGTTGTTAAGGGATGTGGTAATTAAGTGAATCACACCCAACTTTACTATCTTTTTACAGTATTTGTAAAGCAAATCAGAGGATCATTAGGCGAAACTAACTTGTTCCATTGACTTTAGTTGTTGGAAGATGGCTGGGAAGGTTGCAAGTAGCAATCACCTGATCCTGGGATGCTGCAACCATATTAAGTACATGCCAGCTGCCAAGTGCCCAAATTGTGATCATGTGACAACAGGGATGCTGCAATGGTCATAAGTATGAGGACCAGTCATAAATCATTTTTTCATGCGCTGTTTTAACTTTGAATGGTCACTAAACAAATATCATAAATCAAGGACTACCTGCATTCAGTGCAGCTAAGTAAGTTTAAATGCAGGAATCATATCTAGAAAATTCAAAAAGCTGAATAAAATTAACAATAAAAAAGTATTAAAATAATCCAATGAATTGTTTGCCCTTTAATAGAAAGTTCTTGGTGCTGTTACTAGATAAGGAACAGGTAGCACATTTATTGATGAATAAAAATTAGCAGATGAAATTCCCTAAGTTCCTTCAGTTATCAGTTATTTGTGCAGCAAGTGGTTGGGAGAAAAGTTCTGGACATATTTAAATGTTAACTAAATTTAACTACCTTAACTTCATTTCAGACTAAACCAAGCAAACCATTTTATAAAACCAATTTGGGAGTGAGTGCAGAACAGAAGTTTCAGGAACACTGTTTCCTGCTGAGTATTAGAAAAACTTCTTAACCAGAAGTCAAGTTCAATATTAGAGGCTAGGCAGCCATCTCTCAAGGAGGCTTTAATTTGGATTTATGAACTGAATGAAGTGCAGTGACCTAAATGATCCTTTCCTAGTCTATCATTGGTTCCCTGATAGGATAGGTGTTTATTTCCTTGCTTCCAGTTGGAGATTTGCAAATATGCTTGATGCTTCATTTTTAGCAAGGGGTTGTGATTTCTAAAGTTTTGGTGATTTCATAAAATTCTCCTTTCTTTCTCACATTGCTAGAACTCTGTATGATGGTTAAGCAGTATTCAGAATCATCTTTGTTACAAAATTTTAATGCTTACTATACAAACATACAAAATTATTTATCCAAATAAATTCAGGAACCTGGACTCAAATGCTCAAGACAGGGCAAATATCTTCCCTTTGCTTTGGAGTTCACGTCTTTAAAATTGCCTTCTAAGTCTGCTTTATGAGACTTTACCCCATATTCAGGGATAACAGTTTTATCCTTGGGGAAGGATCGTTGCTTATTTTATTGCTTTTTCAGAAGGTAACCATTTTCACTGTTAAAATGACCATCCATGAGCCCACACTAATCATCACATTGTTACTTGCTGCCAAATTACAGTGCTATAGAACTGGAATCTACAAAGTTTGGTTTCGGTCTACCAGTTACATGCTGTTGCCTCAAAGAAAGAATTGCAAATTCTATTAACTTTATTTTCCTGAACAGAATCCAGGAATCCTTTTTGTTTTATTATTTTATGTATTGGCTGTATAGTGCTATACAGGCATTTCTTTTAAAAAAGAACTTTAAAAGAAGTTTTACATATATGAAGTAATATATACATGATGTTAATTGCTGTAGTAGCAGGGGGGATTTACTTACTGGATATCTTTTAATAATGTGGTGGGTATGTTAAGTATTATTACAAGTAATCCCTACTTAGCAACTACTCCTTCAGCAACCATTTGACATTAAAATGTTGCTGAAAAAGGAGACTTATAACCAGTCCTTGAAGTTGTGGCTGTCATAGAATCCCTGTGGTCATGTGATGACAGCATAGGGACCCGGCAACTAGCACACATGATGGTTGCTGTATCCAGTGGTGGTATTCAAATTTTTTTACTACCGATTCTGTGGGTGTGGCTTGGTGGGCATGGCTTGGGTGTGGCAGGGGAAGGATACTGTAAAATCTCCATTTCTACCCAACTCCAGGGGAAAGATATACTGCAAAATCCCTATTCCCTCCCCACCCCATTAACCTGCTTTCCAGCTCCATTCTCCTGTGCAGGGCAACAAAAGAAGACCCAGTTGATCAGCGAGGACTCGAGAGGCAGAGAATAGATGGGGGCGGGGCCAACCAGAGGTGACATTTACCGGTTCTCTGAACTACTCAAAATTTCTGCTACTGGTTCTCCAGAACCTGTCAGAACTGGCTGAATACCACCTCTGGCTGTATCCCACAGTCTGGTGATTGTTATTTGCAACATTGATTGGGACCTTTGCTTCGGACAAGTTTCAAAGTCAATGGGAAAGCTGGTAGGAAGTCAAAAGTCATGATCACATGGCATTGTGCTTAACAACCTGCAGTAATTTGTTTAATGACTGCCACTAGAATGAATGAACTAACATTAGTTAAGTGCACTTTACAACCATATCACTTACTGATTGAGCTGAGGGTCCCAATTGTAATTGGTAAATCTATCTATATCTATATGTAACAGGTTTCTATTGAATCTCCCCCCCCCCCGTTTCTCCCCTCCCTCTTTTTTCCTGTACCCATCCACATTCTATTGAACAAAATGTAGTAAAACAATTCTCTTTCAGAATCAGTCCTCTACTAATCATTATTGGTGATATTCAATTATGCTTTTTCAGGTTTGTTTCATCTTTTATTTCATCTATGTATTTTTATAGAATACTTTTCTGAATGATTTTTCTAGTAGATTACAGAATATTTCAGATTGTGGTGATACTGAAGTGCTGTTGAATAAAAAAACTAGCATTTTTAAGCAGACTATTTAATCATGCATTCCTGTTTGGAAGTAGCTTGAAAATGTCATTGTATACTTGTGCAAATTGTTTATAATTCAAACTTTCAAAGCATAAACTAACCATATGTTACAGTTTATGTTTAATATTCTATAGTAATAATGAGGATGTTGTGCTTAAATTGAAAAATAGAAATATGTTCCTCTTTATGTTTTTTTTTCCAGCAAGCACAACCTAATACAGACTGGCGTTTTTCTCAGGCTCAGAGACCAGGAACTAGTGGGTAAGTTACTTTACACAGATAAGGTACTCTATAAATGGATGTTACTTTTGTGCTATCAAAGTATGTGAAAATATCTTGGGAAGTAATAAACTTTGCTAGATCTTTATCAAATAGAACATTAAAGTGTGAAATTTGGTTTTTGTGTAAACTCATTTTTGATTGTGCATGATCCCAAAATAGCATGCATGCGTGTGTGAGTGTGCATTCCAATATTTTTTCTACTTAGTTACAAAAATGAAGCTAAAATTGTTCAACATATTTTACTAATGAACAGTAAGAAATAATATAGGAAACTACATTTTATTATTTGCCAGTTCAAATATTTACACGAAAAGTTTCAGATAGATATTTTTTCCTTTCAACGAGATATAACAGAAAAGTGTAGTCTAAAAAATGAAAACTCTAGATGTTGGAGGAGGTCCGGAGATTCTGAATGCAAATTTTGTTGCCTTGAACAATTTTTCCTCTCTTGCTCCCAGCTTTGGGTTAGAAGTGAACATCGAGATCTAAGGTCACCTGTTAAGTGCAGGCATTCCTTTCTGTAGCCTCTTCTAATGAAAGAATGACATTGCTTCCATAGGTTGTCTCTTCCATTCTTGAACAACCCTAGCTTCTTCTTTTTTTTTTTTTTATATCGGCCACAATCTACTTTATTGTAATTTATACTACTGTTTCATTTCTTGCCTTTTGGAAAACTCGGAACAATTCTGTCCCATCTTCTACCTGACAGCCCATTTTGTATGTTTGGTCTCAGTCACGATATTGTCTGATAATAGATTGAAGATTTTTCTTCTCAAACACTTGGTTCTCAAATTTTCTTGGTACCGGCAGGGCTACTTTTTCTACTTGTCCATTTTTAGTTCTTTTACTTGGGCCAGTGGAAACCATATACTTTTTGAGAGAGTTATTGTTATGTACTAACTAATAGATTGAACAGCACTCTTATCTTCCTGGTTCAGAATTCATCTCTGCTATTCCTTAATGGGTCAGTCTTCTTACTTGCAATCTTGAGATAGTAAAACTGATTTATCCCAAAGGTGTTTTTTCCAATAGGCAACTAGACTTTCTTTTTTCTTTAAGAACAAGTTTTTCATGCAAAAAACTTCTTTAGTTCTAACTGAATGGTGAGAAATTGAAAGATTTATATAAATATTCCCCACCAGTCAGTTAGAAATGAAGAAGCTTCTTGAATGAGAAGTGTAATGTTTCAAAGAAAATAAACCCAAGAAAGTCCAATTGCTTTTTGGAAAAAGCACTTTTGGGAAAACCATGACCTGGATATTTGAGAACCTCCATAGACATAAAACTGATTTACTTTGTATCACATGGGGAATTTGTAGCTCTGTGATTTTTGTTAAACAGGTTCCAGCATTCTTTTGAGAATGGCCAAGCTGGCTGGGGTTGTTGCTTACTTTAAGCAAAATTGGAAGGACTACAAGTTCTTTATTTCTACTCCATTACCACTGTAAAAATATAATCTGATCAATATATTCAGTGCTTTGAATATTTGAACATACTACAGAAATGCTAAGTATGTATTAGTATTATTAGTTGGCACTGTAATACATGTGTAAAAGGTAAAGTTATTTTAAAAGATGCTTAATTTTTTTCACTGTGTATGTAGAATGCAATGATGTGAAGGGAACAAAAATACTCAGAGCCCTCAAAAATGATTTTGCACCTTCTTTGCTTTCTATCCTTATGCAAAAGGAAGAAATAGCCCAACTTCTTACAGGGCACCAATGGAGACAGAACAGGTATGCAAGTCAAAATAGGCAAGGAATTAGTTAAGAGAATATTATCCACCATGAATGAGTACAAATCACCTGGACCATATGGCTTCTATCCCAGGATTCTGAAGGAGCTGGCAGATGTGATCTTGGAACCACTGAATGAAATCTTTCAGAACTTCTGTAGCACAGAGGAACTATCAGAAGACTGAAAAAGAGCTGATGTGGTTCCAATCTGCAAAAAGGGGGAAAACATAGATCAAAAAACTATAGGCAGATCAGCTTCATATCAATACCTGGGAAAATCCTGAAAAAATAATCAAGAGATGGATTTGTGAACAGGAAATTAATTAGGTATGTCTAACCTACCAAAGAGAAGAATTAGGGATAACGTGATAGCTGTTTTCCAGTACTTGAGGAGCTGTCATCTTATTTTCCAAAGCACCTGTGGGCAGGACAAGAAGTAATAGGTGGGAGCTTGTTCAAGAAAGCGCCAGCCTAGAACCAAGGAGAAATTGCCTGACAGAACAGTTAATCAATGGAACAGTTTGCCTCCCAGAGTTGTAGGGGTTCCATTGCTGGAGGTTTTGCTGGAGACCATTGCTGGAGACTGGGCAACTATTTGGTTTGGATGATACGGTAGTTCCCTAGCTTACTACCATTCATTTAGTGACTATTCAACGTTATAACAGTACTGAAAAAAGTGACATATGACCGTTTTTCACACTTATGACCAGTACAGCATCGCCATGGTCAGGTGATCAACATTTGGATACTTGACAACTGACATTATTTATGATGATTCCAGTGTTCCAGGATCGTGTGATTACATTTTGCAATCTTCTGACAAGTAAAGTCAATGGGGAAGCCAGATTCACTTAATAACTGTGTTACTAACTTGACAACTTCAGTAATTCATTTAACAATTGTGGCAAAAAGTAATAAAAATAACTCACTTAACTGTCTTGCTTAGCAACAGAACTTTGGGGCTTAATTGTGGTAGTAAGTTGAGGACTACCTGTATAAGGTCACCTGCCTTGAGCAGGGGCATTGGACTAGAAGGCCTCCCAAGTCTCTTCCAGCCCTCTGTTTCTATAATTCTTACAGTCAAGCAATAGTTTATTCCTGATTTCTCCAGCATCACAGTGACTTGAAGGAGAAATTAATAGCTCCTTGACACAGTCACATTGTCACTACCCATGACCCATCCCTCTGTTAATTCAAAATGTAGATATGCTATGTAGATCATAAATTAACCAAAATAAAAATAAACAATTAGAATACACATAATGTCTAATAAACAGCACAATTCATACAATCAAGTTCAGAAAACAAGAGAACCAAAAATCTCCTTTCCTCAACATTCTCATTAGCAGACAAACCAATAGCAAACCACAGGCTTCACTGAAGGATCAACTCACATAAACCCAATCTTCTATAGTAGCAAAAGCACAAAAAACAAGTTGACTAAAGCCTACAAAAACAGAAATAAAATATTATAAGACATCCTTCAATACAGTAGATTATACTTTCATTTTGTTGCATCTGGCAGAGTCTTGAGTTTGGGGATCCCATCAGAATCCTTTTAATCTATTTGCATTTAAAACTGTGTAGTGAAGCATAGGTTACTTCATTTTAGAATTTTATTGTATTTTGATTTTTGTATTTTAGTAGGTTTATATATAACCTTTATAGACTGCCCATTGTACCCCAAGGTTGGGTGAGTTGTGGAGCAGTTTTATTATTGTCTCTAATTTTGGGTCAGTTGATGTGAAAAGAGCAATGATAACACAGTTTACTTCTTTTCGGTTGTAAAATCCTTTACTTTTGTAAGATTTTGTATTATACTGCAGCCTTACACCAGATGTTTTAAGTTTCTTGGTCTGTATAATAACAATAGCACTTAGACTTATATACCACTTTACAGTCCTCTCTAAGTGGTTTACAGAGTCAGAAAATTGCCCCAAATAATCTTGAGTCCTCATTTTACCCACCTTGAAAGGATAGAATGCTGAATCAACCTTGAGCCTGGTGAGATTCTAACTGCCAAATTGTAGGCAGCTGGCGGTCAGCAAAAGCAGCCTGCGGTACTGCATTCTAACTACTGCACCACCCCAGCTAAACTAGGTGGCTTACAACCAATTATGAAGCTCTTTCTGTCAAATGCTGACAAAGCACTGCACTACTGTGGGTCATAGTTTATAAGAGATTTCTTTTTTTCCCCTTTTTCTTCTCCTCATCCAGCATTCATGGCAATATTTACCTAATATCTAATCACACTTGGCCAAGTGTGATTAAACATACAAGGAATTTGTTTCCAATGCATAAGCTGTCAATGTACGTACAGTAATTGTGATATCATTAACATAGTCATTATAAAATTCAGTACATTCATCATAAAACATTAGATACAACACTTAGTGATAGTCATGGATACTAAATAAGCAATCAACATAAATCATATTAAGATACTAAGCAAACAAGATAAATCATAAGATACAAGCAACAAAGTTATAGTCATAAGGAGATAGGTAATAAGGAAGATGAGAATGATGGTAATACTGCCTTTTTAGATAGTTTGACAGTGTTGTGGGAATTATTTGTTTAGGAGAGTGATGTCATGGGGGAAAACTGTCCTTGTGTCTAGTTGTTCTGATGTGTAGTGCCTTATAGTGTCGTTTTGAGGGTAGAAGTTGAAACTGTTTATGTCTAGGATGTGAGGGATCCGTAGATATTTTCACAGCCCTCTTTCTGGCTTGTGCAGTATACAGGTCCTCAGGCAGATTGGTATCAGTTGTTTTTTCTGCAGTTCTAATTATCCATTGAAATCTGTGTTTGTCTCGTTTGGTTGCAGAACCAGACAGTTATAGAGGTACAGGTGACAGACTCAATAATTCCTCTGTAGAACTGTATCTGCAGCTCCTTGGGTAGTCTGAGCTTTCTGAGTTGGCGCAGAAAAAACATTCTTTGTTGTGCTTATTATCTTATCTATTCTGATTTTCATTGTCTTATAATGTCCTTAACTTTCACAATCTTGTCTAAATTTGTGACTGCCTCCCTCTCTATGATGTTTTACCTCTCAACACCCTATCCATATTTCTCTGTTTGGTTAACATACTGTCAGGGGTGGGATTCAATTTTTTTAACAACCGGTTCTTTGGGCATGGATTAGTTGGCAGGCGTGGCTTGGTGGTCATGTGACTGGGTGGGCATGGCCAACTCATCATCATTCACATCAAGGGGCGCTTCTCCTCACCTGGCCTCTCATGACAGTGGGGATGCTGCAACCATCACTTTTTTCAGTGCCATTGTAACTTTAAATGGTCACTAAATGAACTGTTGTAATTCAAGGATTACCTATACAAAAATACAAAAAGCTTATTTGCTTGCAAAAAGATACCAATCATTAGGTACCAATTTAGATTGGTTAAATACCAATCATTAGATTAAAAATACCTGCAAGCAGGAGTTACAAATCAGGCAGGGTGTCAGAGAGGACCTTGAGGAATTAAAATAGTTAAAATGCAATGATAACTATCAACAGTCAACTCTTGCTCAAAAAGTGAAACCTTTTATCAGAGAGGTCATTTAAGCTCTCCAGAAAGAGCACACCCAGATCGTTATATCCATTTTCACCACTTAAAGACACCAGCTGGTCTCACTCACCTCACAAGATATCCTAAGGAAATCATCCAGATTTAAGAAAAGATCACATATTTGTGCCTCTTCTTTTTTTAAAAAAAATATTTTTTTTATTTTTTAATAACAAGCATAACAAAATAAACATAAACATAACACAAAAAACATAAAAATATCCCTCTTCATAAATTTACATACAGTGCATCGATTGGTTTACCACTTTTTTTTGTGCATCCATTTCCTAGTCACTAGTATAATTATATTACATAATAGCTCATATTATCAATCAATAATTGTATAACCTAATATCATCACTAAAAAAAATCATTTATAATTTTGTTAATTCATATTTTAACGAGATAACTATAATTTGCTTAATTTATTTTGCAATAAATCATAAGATCATACCAAATCTACCTTGATAATGTTTTATAAAGATAATATCAAGAAAAAAAAATTTTTTTTATGCTAAATCGAATATTCTATCATTATGTTTTATTATCTAACCATTGATAAAAAAGATCCCAAACTTCATAAAATTGTTTATCTTCTTGTTCTCTGATTTCAAATGTCAATTTACTCATTTCAGCACAATCCAATATTTTCTTAATAATTTCTTCTTCTGATGGAGTTTTCTCACTCTTCCAGTTCTTAGCAAATACAATCCTAGCCGCTGTTAATATATTTACAATCAAATACTTCAAATTTTTATTATATATATCAGGTAAGATTCCCAATAAAAAAAATCTCTGGTTTCAAGTCTATATGTGTCTTTGTCATTTTTTCCAACCATATGCGGATTTTAGTCCAATATTTTCTAGCGTCCTCACAAGTCCACCACATATGGTAGTATGAGCCAGGTATCTGATGACATTTCCAACATTTTTCAGATTTGTTCTTAAACATTCTTGCAATTCTTGTCGGGGGGAAATGCCGTATTTGTGCCTCTTCTTGATTTCTCTTCATTACTTTTGTTATCTTGTCTCTTCAGACATTTCTGAAACTTGCTTGTTTATGTGGCATTTTTTAATTTCATGTGTTTCTCCATTCTTCTTTGAAAGATCTTAAGCAAATGATTTATTTTATTTTATTTGTTATACTGCAGTACCAACCATTGAACATAGTTTATAGTAAAAACTGTAATAGTTCAGTATGTAATGCTTTGATAATTGTCACATTGGTATATGTACTGGTCTAGGTCATATGGTTTTGTTTCATATTTGATGACACAGAGCTGTTAGCACTTTAGCTGCCCTTTCCCTTTTACCTTTAAATAATTCAGTGTGTATTTTATTTGAATCTGGCTGCTTACTATTTGACAGCTGGTTCATTGCATTTCTTATGTCCCTTCCTAGTGGAGTTGCCTCTTAATGTATACTCATTCTACAGATATTAATATCCTTATGTTTATTAAACCCTTCTGTAAAGAGATGAGGGAATTCTTACAAATGTGCAGGTGATGCATCTTGGTGGGATAGCTACTGCTCCAGATTACTGAACAAATTTTAAAGCAATTGATAGGTTAGAAAAGTGACCTGAAAGTAATAGAATGAAATTTAAATTTTCTTCAGTTAGAAAAAAGAAATGAAATGTACAAGTACAAGATGGGGAATAACTAGCTTGACAATTGCAGATATAAAAGGGTAATATAGACCATCATCTCTTCAGTCAGAAGGGACATTGCAAAGGTTTGACTTATGGATGGACCTGTCACTTTCTGAATCTGTTCTCCCACTCACCCTATTGCATTTCTTTATGCAATCATGTATCAGTGATTTAAAAAAAAAACAAATTGTCATGGCTGCCATGATACAGCCACAAAGTATGATGAAACTACATAAAAGGAAATCAAATAGTAACTTTGAATCTGACATAATAGAACTACCCATTTCACAAAGTTCATAATGTATAAGATGCGTACTTTTTCAAGAACTAATGTGTATTGGTGAATTAGTTTATCTAAGTAATATTAATATCAGAGAAGTTAATCTACTTATTGGGGTGGGGTCTTTGTATGAGTACTAAGAATAAGCTTTGATACAAATTATGTGAAGAAATCAAGGCAGCATATGAATAAAATCAATCAATAAAAATGTACATTTTTCTTTTTGCTTCTATTGTACTTTTTATATATTTCATTTGCTTTGTTTCTTCTTAGATCTCAGAATGGAGATGAAAACGGAACTTGGCCAAACAATCAGTTTGATACTGAAATGCTTCAGGCTATGATTTTAGCATCAGCAAATGGTCAGTTTCTACAAATAATCTAGCCTATTTTAGTATTGCATTCCCAATACTTCCTCACAACCCTTTAAAATTAGTATAAAATATACTGTAAAAGATTTGTGCTTCTTGGCAAGAAAGCTAAAATGTCTCTTGTTAAACTAGTCAATAGTACTGCATATTATATAAAATATTATATTAAATATATCCATAGAATGAAATTGGATCATTTGGAACCAACTGTAAGTCTGAGAAGTCCTTTTGTGTTTTAATTGCACTGTAAAATAAATAATATTATGCATATTGAAATTTAAGGCTTAGAAAGTTATAAATTGGTACAGGTAGTCCTTGACTTATGGCCAATATGGAGCCCAAATTTTCTATTGTTAACATTTGGTAAGTGAACTTTGCCCCATTTTACAACCTTTCTTGCCACAGTTGTTAAATTTGTAACATGGTTGTTAAGTGACTATTAAGTGAAACCCCATTGACTTTGCTTGTCAGAAGTCATAAACAGTTATCTCATGACCCTTGGACACAACAACTATCCTAAATATGAGTCAGTTGGCCAAGCATCTAAATTTTGCTCACATGACCATGGGGATTCTGCAGTAGTTGTAAGTGTGAAAAACATTCATAAGTCACTTTTTTCAATGCCATTGTAACACTAAATGAAATGTTGTAAATCAAGGACTACCTGTATATGGTACCAGAACTTGCTAATTCCTGTATTGTATACTATTTCCTTATTTTACATTCTTGGAGTACTTAACAATTCTGGATAGAAAAATTTTCATGCTTTTTAAAAATTTTCAAACTTTGTTTCACGATTTGGTTATCTGTATGTATATTAACTATTCCGTAAACTGAAACAAAATATTGAATGAATTTGTAACATGAATAATAAAAAATACAGTATTCAAATACTCTGTTTTCATATTTCAGTGGAAGAGATTTTTAAAGAATGCGAAATTAATTTATTTTGCTCTTAAAATGAAGTGAATCAGGCAGAATAATAATAATAATAATAACAACAACAAGAACAAGAACAACAACAACTATAAGTTGATAGGTAGACAAAATGCCAAACTCAGTCTGAACATCTGTTGACTGTGCGATGAAGAATAGTGATGATGATGATGATGATGATGATGATGATGATGATGATGAAAAATGTTTGAGTAAAAGTCTAGATGCAATTACAAAATTTCTGGAACACCACTTCAATACCATCAGCAATGACAAAATCGCTATTCAATCAAAAAGCAGCTTTACTTGGAACAGTTTACATCTGCAATGATATCTTTAACACCATCAAACAATATCAGCCTATGCTCCTTGAGAAGAATTTGATAGCCAAATCCAGTCTGATGTTTTCAGTCTGACTGTGCAACCAACCATAAGTATAACAGATTTTTTAGAGAGGATTTAGGTACATATTATAGAGGTACTTCAGCAGCCAAAACATTATTTCATATGGTCTGTCCTATTACTGCACTTGGGGTTGAAAGTCTAACATTAATAGAACTTCAGACCCATTGTTGTGGGTTAAGGATTTATAAATTGGGCCAAGCTGAATTCCACAGTATTTCAAACGTATAAAGACATTGAGCATTTTGTGAAAATTGATAGCCAAAATAATTATTATACAATACTGAAAGAAAAATTTGCATTTAATTCAGTGCTTGAATTAACTTTTTGTTTTGAATAAAGGGAGAAGGAAGAGATCTTTCAAGGTGTTCAAAATTATTGCAAGGCTTTAAAACATGGTATAATAATAATTCTGGATGTTGTTTTAATTTTGTTGATTTCGTTTTAATCTTTTTAGACAGTAAATCTATATGTGCAATTATGTAAATCCTTTATACGTTTTTGGAAGCTCCAGAAACTGGAATACATAATTATTGGAGAAGCAATATATATTACTTCTCTCACCTGAGGAACTAATAATACAGGATTTTCTTTTTAGGGAATTCAGGCAATTGTTCTCCATGTTTCAAGCAGATGTTAGAAATGTACTTAGAATTAGATATGCTTGTATAATCTAACCCTTTCTAAAAGGTATGCCTTTTGAATTGCAGGGAAGAAAAAATTTTCTTTTCAGCCAAATCTGCACATACATAACATTATTCAATTATTACTTTAAAACCTATTTAACCCTCTTCCTGTTCTAATACTCTTGCAGAAGCTGCTGCCGCCGCTGCAGCTAACCCAGATGGAAATTCTACTCTGGGAGGAGGAGCAACAGCAGGTACCATGGGGCTCAGCACCAGGTATGGCCCCCAATTCACCCTTCAGCATGTTCCTGATTATAGACAGAATGTGTATATCCCTGGAAGCACTGCTACTCTCTCCAACGCCGCTGGCAAACGTGATGGAAAACCGGCAGCCTCTGGAGGGGGAAATAAGAAGAAGTCAGGAAAGAAAGAGAAGAAGTAGGATCCACAGGATAGCACAGCCACTTCCACGTAAATCTAAAGGGCAGACTCTTCCAGCACTCCCCCAGTTCATAGCCTAGGATGGAAGATGAATGTGAATTTGTGGTTAAACTTTTTTTAAAATATGGAACATTGTGAATGTACATTGTTGTCATCTAAGTTTATGAGTAGATGTACTGCTGTTATTCATGAAGAAAAATATCTGAATAATAACAAATACAGTGTATATCTTTCGAGGACAATGTAATATGCAAGGGTGTCAGATCTTTGAAACATTTTATTTCCTGAAGATCTGCATCACCAACAAAATTTAGGATGGGCTCTGCTCATTGTAAATAATTATTCTGAACAGAGTTTTTTATTTATATAAGTTCCTCCATTTTTACAAAAATTCTCACTTTTCCAAATTTTGATAGAAGTTCTTGGGGGGAGGGTTAGACATCATTTCAGCTGGAATCCTTGTTATGATATTGATAGGGAGTGCTTTAATTCCTGCTTTGTTTTAAAAGAAATGTGTATCCTGTATTATTATAAGAGAATGCGATTCAGCTACATTTATCTTTTTTATAAATTTAACCAAGGATGGCCAGAAAAAAATTAAACTGATGTCATAGTTTCTGAGAAGCAAGGAGTGCATTGCAATGGAAAAACTTTCATGCACAAAACATGTCGTAGATATAAAGACAGAGAACACTGCCATTCATGATTTATTTACAGTGATCTCTAAAAAGGCAACACATCTCATCTACATCAGTATGTATACTAAATGTTTTCTAGAAAAAGTTGAAGAAAAAAGTCATTCACTTGTGAGCATAGTGAGCTACTGCTCATATCTTTGCTTGACTCCTGAGGGAGATGTCTTTGTTAACTGGATGAGCTCTGCTGATCTTATAGGTAGAACTTTAAAAATAGAATGCTTCACTTTTTTCTGCACATGAAACTGCATGCAAATCACTTCACATTTACAGGACAGCTGACTTCACACCCAAGCTTGAATTGGGAAATTTATTGCATGACATGAACAGCATGTTAATATGCTCTCAAGTGCTCACATCAGCACTGTCTGTGAGAAAAGTTCACAAACAAGATGCATTGCCCTTCCTCAGAGAGATTGGGAAGCTTGTGTATTTCATTTCTCTGTGCAGTATAAATAAAAAATAATGTTGGCTTGTTGGTCTTCACAATTTGATATTAAATAGAAAGTGGCTGATATGGGAAAGCTAAGGGACCAGGTCTAATGAAGGTACACTGGAATTAGAACTAGGCAAATTGCAAAGCCAATCACTTTATTCCTGAACTTTTATAAATACTAAACAAATGACATTGTATTGATGCAATCAGGCAATTTGAGATCCCTACCACTACCTCTTCTTGAATATGAATAGACCTTAAAATATTAAAAATACACTTTGTGTTACTATGTTTTGAAATTGCTAGATTTAGATCTTTTTAACAGCATCATTCCATAGCCTAGTATGGACCAGTGAGGTTTCTTAACTCTGGCCCATTTGATAATGTAATGGCACTCTGAGTCAGGTAGGAAATTGTACTGTTACTTGGCAACATTGGTTGTCTTTCTAGATATATCATAGTTTCCTGTACTTTATCATGGTTTTCTTTATTGCAACAAAAGAGCCATAAAGAATCAGAGGAGCATATTTTCAACATGGAGCGTGAACCACTAGTTCAAGAACTTTTTTTTTACATTGTAATAAATAGCTTGCTTGAAATAGTCAAAACAGGTCAGTCTAAACATATGACAAGTTTCCAAAGTTGCCTCCCAAACTGATTGGCTGTGTTGTTGTCACTGCTAAGAGCATTTTATGAACTATTTGATGCTTTCCCTGTCTCTAGAAAGTAGGACTTATCTACAAGAAGTTTTTGTCTACATATGGGTTTTGTAGTGATCCCAAACGCTTCTCCATCAACTTTTTCTTTGGTGACTGCACTAGAAACAGTTTACATAGTTAGTGAAATAGACAACAAACTAGTGGGATGTTCTGTAACATGAGCCACATTTAAATGAATGAGAGCGCAATAGTCCTCCTGTCACACAGCTCCCATTTATCTCAATGCAGTTTGTGCAGATACACCTCAGCTGGATTGTGCCTAAAGCTTCTTATGTAATCGAATAGTTAACATGTGATCTTTCCCAAAGTACTGTAGATGAATCTTGGTTAATCTTGTTTATTTTTTCATCTACACCTGAAAATAGTGTAGTAGTGCCTAGTGATGTGTGTTTTTTATTTGTTTAATCTTAATAATTGAATAGTGAACATCAGTATTTTATATTCTTTTGGATCATCTTCATGTGTGTTCATTGTGCTTTTAATTGTATGTGAACTGAAACACACTTACTTGTCCCTCCAATGTGTCTAATATTGAGCTATACTTATATATTATATATATGCTTATACCCTTCTTATATCCATGTAACTGATATTGATGTGTTAACACGCAAGTTTTATACTCTAATATTTATATTGCTTTTTTCTTTGAGAAAAATAAAATCTTTTCTTCTGATGTGCTGTTACTGGTATGCTTCTAGTGAACAGGGTTAGAGTTTTAAAAATCTGGAAAAAATATGTGGGTGCAAACACATTGAAACAAGAGAGTGTAAACTTTTATAATGCCACTCTTCTAAAAATGTCATATTTAGAAATAGAAAAAGGAATGTGTTCTATAAGTTAACGTTCTATTCTTTGGACAAAGGATTCTGGACATACAGCCAGGATATGGACAAAGAAAATTAAGCAATGACAGATGAACAATGGCAACTATCACATGAATGTCAAGTTAGGCATCTTTATTGTGGGCCCAAACCAGACAATATAGAACACAATGTATGATGCAAAATAAAAAGGCCTGTAATTTTGCCTAATCTAATTTGCATTTGGCAACACATAAATCCTACAGTTACAAATTTAGCAATGGCGAGAGTTGTTTTAGGATCTTTTAATCCACCAAAAGAAGATGAACATTAGATTATTCTGTCTATACAGGCAATAGGCTAAAAAGAGGTATTAGTACCTCATCAAAAATTTCTTGGTGAAAATTAAAATAAAGCAAAACATGAGCATGCCTTCACAATCCCATGCAGCATCAAGGTTTTTTGGAATTTACCCTCCAGCAAGATACTTAGTTGCAATTATGTGAAAGTTCTACAAAATTCTATCTTTGTAGTTTGGTCAAGATACAATGCTAGTTTAATTTTTTTTAAGGATATCCTTATTGTG
Organism: Pseudonaja textilis; assembly: GCF_900518735.1. The sequence continues at coordinate 2,173,895 of NW_020769422.1, read as the reverse complement.
TTCTGGGTAAGAGTAAGGGTATATTCTATTTGTAATTCTGTGTTGAGAATCCTTTGAGAAGTACAATAGCTTATTATCGTCTCCAGGAATCCTGTGGTACAAGGTGCAGATAGAGAATCTACTCTATTTAATGTGCCTTTAAAAGCTGTCACTTTAAAAACATCTCAGAAACCACATTAGCTTTCCCCTTCATAATTAACATTTTTTTTAATTAGTGTTCCTTACAAAAATGGGTCAATGATCTGGCAACTCTTCTCAGCCTTGTTAATATCTGCAGCTGTGCAGCAGCATCTACATAAAATAGTATAGATATTAGTCAACTTACCATTGTGAAGGTGAATGGGGGAGAAGTGACATAAGTATTCTACCAAAAACGGGACTAAATGTCTCTGTGATTCATGGCATTTCATCCAAGGTTATATCACTGGTGATAATAATGTAACAAGTGTGAATCACTGGATCTTGAAAGGCTGGAATGTGCTGAGTCATGTCTGTTTGTCCTGTTTATCAGTGTGACTACTTGAGAAATTGGTATTCCAGGCTATTTTCCAAAATGCATATTTAGTTAGCAGCAGTTTGTACTTTCCATTGAAATTCTGGGCTCTGACTGCTCCAGTCCTTCAGGGACCTCCATGGCTAAAGAATGAAGTGCTTTTGGCACTTAGAAGTGATGTGACAGCTGTTTTTGACCCTGTCCCATTTGTTCTGGATGTTGAAGAGTTAGTAAAAATTAAATACTAAAAGGGTCATGTTCTTAAATTTTATCTGTCTCTAATACATCCATTGTTTGTTGTTCATTCTCATAATTCTGGGAAGCTTGCAAGAAATACAATAAACTATTAAATTGGTCCTAAATCCAATAATTACAATTAATAAAAATATTTAATACAAAATTATTATTTTTAAAATTGCTGCTACTATCAGGCATATCTGAATGATTTCAGAAGGATAAGATTATCCTCATTTTGCAAAATACCAAGACAAACATCTGTCATGTATCTGAGGAGTGGGACAAACTGCTACAGAAAACAGCCCCCCCTCCCCCCCCCCTTTTCCTGCCATAGGAAAACAGCTTCAAGCAGGGAAGACTGGTCTTTTGGAATGGAGAGTTTGTATCCATTCAGAAAGACTGGGCCAATCTATTCATAAGCAAAGAGACTCCAAATAAGCAACACAATTAGGCAAGCTGGCAAGATTAGCTCAAACACCTAAGATTTGCATTTCCCCTTTTGCCTGAAGAGCCAGACATGCCCCTTACATGACCACATAGGAGTCTGGCAACAGCTATTAAAATATTAAAGGATACATTGTTACACAGGAACAGCCATCTCAATCACAAAGCCACAAAGAATGTACAAAAGCTCACCAATTCCAACCCATTCTGTCAGCCACCCTAGAAACATGCTTCTGTGTGACTAAAGTTTCTGGCATCCAAATAAACAGAGAACTTCTCTCCTTGCAGCCAACCTCGATTTTATTTCCAGTGTCTTTCTCCTGGCTTGGAACTGGACCTGATTTTTCTTCTAACATGACACTAATAAACAAACTTATGAAAACATGTGATTCAAATAATCATTCTGTGTGCCTTCTTATTGGTGCCACAAATATTTTAACCAACAGATCATTTCCTTTAAGTTTCTCCAGTTCATCCACATCTTTACCCATGCCCCCTCCCCCCACTTCAGCTCCTAGCTGGGAACACAATAATCACAACACCTAATAGGAAATCTTGTCATGAGCTGAGGGACCTGGTGGGGAAGGTGCTTTTTCCATTGCTTCTTTGATGGGGGCATTAATGGCAAGTTGCTTTTGGCATACTCTCCTGCACATATACAAAAGTGTCACAGGATGATGATAATGGTTTCCAATTCAGAGACGGGACCTTCTTCTCATTTCCTCCCTCCCCACTCCTCCTCCTCATGCCTGAAAAATTACATCTTCCTGGCATCTGAGGCAAAAGGAAGGGTATCCAGTGTATTCGGTAAAGCAATTGTAATCTCCAAGGGTGGGCTGCTGCAATTGGAGACCTAGATCTATCACTGCCGAGTGAGGTGCACACTTTCTTGCCCGGAGGGACATGTTCTTCCTTAGCTAGAGATCCACCTCCTCCCTCTTTTAGGTTCTTTCTGAACAATAGGATCCTCAAACTTTTTAAACAGGGGCCAATTCACAATCCCTCAGACTGTTGGGGGGCCGGACTGGCTGGCTGGGTGTGGCTAGGTGGTCATGTGACTGGGTGGTCATGGCCAATTTAGCAGTCCATTTTGCCTTTGTCCTTGCTGTACTTGCTCAATCTATTTACTAGGAAACCAGACTACTTTTTTGAATTATTTGGGATTACAGGGCTTTTAAGACTGAAGGAGAACTCACAAACTAATTTGCTTTTTCCACACTTGTGCATGTGTATATACACACACATGAATATCTACCAAAATTGTTCAGCAACCAATTTGGTGGATGCACTTTATATATGACAAGAATCAAAGCAGTGGGTGAATTCTTTTTTAAAAAAGTTTTTTATTTTTCTAAACAAACACAGACAAAACAATATGTAAAAACATAAACCCATCTTTCAATTACATACAGTGTGTCGACTGGTTGCAATTCTTTTGTGCTACGTGTCCATAGTCCTCCTTCACAAATCACATAAATTCTCATATTTTCCATTTTATGTATATATATATATATATATATATATATAAGTATTATTATCATTATGGTTCTTTCATTTAACAATAACTATTTGTTCCACCACTTCATATAAAATATTCAACATTTTAAACCACTATGTAATGTAACTTCCATTGCCACTTCATCTAATAAAAAATACATTCTTATATCATTTTCCCTTAAATTCTATTATTTTTATATTGTAAAGTTATCTATAAAATATATCATTTCCACATTTTTTTCTAACTATTGATAAAATAAATCCCATATCTTATAATATTGTTTTTCTTCTTGTTCTCTAATTTCAAATGTCAATTTACTCATTTCAGCACATTCCACTCTATTCTTAATAACTTCCTCCTGTGTTGGTATTTTCTCTTTTTTCCAATTCTTTGCAAATATAATTCTAGCTGCTGTTAGTACATTCACAATCAAATATATCAGTTCTCTACTGTATATCTCTGGTACAATACCCAATAAAAATATTTCTGGTTTAAAATCTATATGACTTTTTGTCATCCGGTGAATTCTTCAGGCATTATACTGCGGTTGCATTTGAATTAGTGTTAGTCAACTTCAGCTAATTTTGAAAATTTTGGGAGCTGAAAAACATCCTGAAAGGCCATTTTTAAAACGTTTTTAAAGACTTTTAAAGTACATCAGAGCTTCTTTACAAACCAGCAGCAGCCCCTCCCCTTCTCACCCTCTGGCTCTGAATCACATGGCTGTGAAAAACATCCTGTTTTAAAGACTGTTTTAAAAATGTTTTTAAAGACTGTTTTAAAAATGTTTTTAAAGACTTTTGAAAAGCAGAGCTACTTTTCAAACCAGCAGCAGCTCCTCCCCCTCTCATTCACCGGCCCTGGATCATATGGCTGCACCTGAGTCACCACCCCTCAGTCAACTGGCCCTCCCCCACACCCTTCGGCCTTACCTTCGGTAGCAGTGGTGTGATCAGAAGTGCAGCTCAACCAGTAAAATAACTAACCAGAAATGCAGCTGGAGTAGATGTTGGAAGATAAGGCCAACAGCGAGGGGCGGGGCAAGGGGCAGGGCTGAATTCCACCACTCAGCAGGCCAGATACTTTGCATTGGCGGGCCGTATCCGTCCTACGGGCCGTAGTTTGAGGATCAATGTTGTAAAACATCGATATGCACCAGAGGCTGCTGAAGCTTGAACCTGGGAGAGGTTAGCAGGTTGGTGCTTTGTCCCCGCTTCTTCCCAAGTATATTTCAGCTGCGGAAACAGAGTGGGGAAAAGGTTCCCTGTGAACCATTTTAGTACCCTTTCTGCCTTCATTTTTGTTTAGATGACTTGTTAGGTCAGTCGGGAAGAACAATGGAGTGATACCATGTGTTTTGGAAGACAGAGAGGCCTTTATAATAGCAATAGAATAGCACTTTAGACTTATATACTGTTTTATAGTGCGTTCCAGCCCTCTCTAAGCAGTTTTACAGAGTCAGCATATTGTCCCCAACATTCTGGGTCCTCATTTTACCCACCTCAAAAGGAAGGAAGGCTGAGTCAACCTTGAGCCAGGTGGGATTTGAACTGCAAAATTGCAGGCAGCTGATAGTAAGCAGAAGTGGCTTGCAGTACAGCACTCTAACCACTGCGCCACCAAGGCTTGGAGTCTTGAGGTATGGATGGATTTTCCAGGTGAACAATACTGTGGTTATTGTACTGCAGTGCGTAATTAGTATCTTTTTTCTTTTTTTCTTTTTCATCCAATGGGCTTCTATGGCCCCTCGGAAGAATTTTCTCTCCCCCTAATTTCTTGGGACCAGAGATTAGTCTCCTAATGCATTCTTAGAATGATTTCTATAAAACACTGCAAGCCAATATTTTCAATTTCTGATCATTAAAACAACAGACATTTTTTATACTTGTATGAGCTTTTTGTGATTTAGAGTTTATCTCTAATTTGTTTTATTTCATTAGTCCTACCTGCCTTTTAGTACAGTACTCCTGTACTTAGTCCTTTTTCCTTTTTTAAAATATAGAATTGCAATCAATTTGACTATTAAAAGGGATATTGGACATATTTTCATAGAATGCATAGGATTTTGCAAACATAAAAGATGTGTGAGAAGCTCCGACCAGTATAACTCACTCATTCACTCTGAGGTGTGTGGGGGGTGCTCTCATGAGATAATATTGTTCTAGACTGAGCTCAGCCATCTGTAATGTAGTCCCTCCTGGCTAGTACAAGCACTGAAAGAGGCAGTGATTGCATAGATCCAGGAAGTGATCACTTCGTCCTTGATGCGGTTAATACTCCCAAACTTACAAGAGGCAAGGCATACTACTCCCTCTTCAAAAAAGGTCCAGCCTAGAGAATTATAATCCGGTCTCTAACTTCTTATAAAAACTATAGGACTTGAACTACAGAGGCTCTGGATAATTTAAAGCATGAGCTTGGGATGGAGATCACCAAAGGTGGCTTTTTTTTTTCTTTCCAAAAGGCAACCGGACCTGGATGATTGAGAATCTACAATCTACAAAGATATGAGATGGAGACCCCATTGGTTACAGTATTGGATGACTTCTGAATCTCAACCTGCTGATTCCTTCAGTGGATGGTTTGCTACTATCTACCACAATATATCTTTGGACTGTCAGTAAGGATCTGGGATTGTGGGCACTGTTTTGCAGTGTTTACATTTCTTCCTGAACTGACAGTTACAATCATTGTTTTGAGAGGTTGAGACAATTCAATGTGCAATGCCCCAGAGTTTGTCCTACTTTCCTACTTTATTTAACATCTACATGAAAACTTTGGGAGAGGTCCTTGGCCAATACCTTTGGGATTAGGTCTCATCAATATAATTCCTAGTTTACCATCTCAAGCAGAATATCTCTGGAAATCCTGATCTGGTGCCTGGAGTTGGTAAGAGATTTGATGAGTTGACAAAGGGCAATTAAAATCTCAGAAAAATAGGGCTGCTGTTGGTTCAGAAACATTCTGGTATGATGGATATTGCATCTACAGCACTTGATGAGGTAGCATTTTCCCAAAGAAGTTAATGCATAATCATGTTATTCTCCTAGATTCAGTGACAGCCCCCTCTCTTCAAGAACATGTTTCTCTAGTTCTCCTTTGGGGAGATATAACATTCTACCTCTTTTAATATTCCCCAAAATATTTCCTTATCTTGGCGGGGGTGGGGGGACTTCTCACAGTCAGAAGCATCATAATTAAAATAAGGCACACTATATGACATAAAATTTAAAATACTAGATTTAAATATGTATACATTAAATAGATCTTGCCCAGAAACTAGGAACATTAATCATATTCTGTTGTGCTGGACTTGAGGTCCTCAAGTGTTCACTGATTGGGGCACAAAGGGCAGGTATTCATATATATATTGTGTGGTTTACATGTAAAAAAATAATTGTGTGCACCCCCATGAAGCCATCAGGAGCCATAGTGAAATGAAGGTGTCCCCCCAATCCTACAACAGGCATGTAACAAAAATTTACATGTGAGCTGCATGTGTTCTGCACACAAACTGCAATCAACCACATTGTCTATGAGAGCTTTCCAACTCTCAGAAGAATTTCTGTGGATGACCTTGCCCCTCCCCAATAGCAGGATTAGCTTCAGTCAGATTTGTAATATTTATATCCATTCTCCTTTAAACAAAAGCATTTCTGCTACTCATATATTTCATTCACTAGAAGTACAAAGATAGGCAGAATTTGGGCAGAATTCCTGTTTATAACAATTCTGAAACGGCAGCGTTTACTCTGGTTCCTTTAGCAGTAGAGCTGCATGATACACAATTTCCCATTCTCAAGTCTCAGGAAGCAGAATTTACTGCAGGTTTAAATAGCCAGACTCTGGGAACAGATGGGACATTTGCTGGCAGTGGGAGGAACATCCTGACTCCACCTCAGCTGCTGGTCAACTCTTCTCTTGCTTCACTAGCACAAATTAAAGGGCGGGACCTCCACATTGTACTAGGATGCAAAACTCCAAATGCCTACAAGATACCAATTAAGAGTTAGTAGTCCATATTTCTTTCTGCCACCTACTTGTCGGACAATTTTTTCCAGACCAGGTATGGCATGCTTAATACCCTCTTAATTCAAATGTTTCAGATCCAGGCATATATATTAATCTTTTCTGAATTTCCTTTTGTGTGATGACTCAGGGCACAGCACAGAGGCAACACAGTGAGCTGACAGTTCAAACTGCCCCTTTATTGTTCCAAATACTCCCATGTTTCTGGCAAGTCCCAGAGCAAAGTGATGACACATACACATACCTCCAGCAGCCTCTGGCTGCAAATAGTTCAACACAAAGCTATGAGCACGACGGCTGCAAAACAAGAAATCCATCAGGGCAAGGGAAGAAGTCAATTAGTCCAGGAATCAAAGGAACAAGGCAATTAATCCAGGAAGCAAGAAATAAAGCAAGAAGTCCAGGAAACGTCCAACATCAACAACAGAACATAACCCTCCAAGAATTCAGCATTTGTTCCTAACAAATGCCCCTCCCTACAGCGTCTCCTTAAGTCTCAGTCCCTAGGTGTGCCTTGCTCTCCTCCCAAGTAGTTGGATCAGCCTGCACTGTTCCCACCTTCTCTCCACTCTCTGAGCTCAAGGATCGGGAGGGGGTGGTCCTTGCTCATCGCCTGAGCTCTGTTTCTCATGTTCACTGCTTAGCCTCTCTTGATCATCCTGCCCCTGTTCCTCCCCGCTACAAGCTGTCCCAATCCTGAAAGGTGCTGACTTGCCCTGCTCCTCCCCATTTTGCTCCAAAGTCAACAATTTTGCCCCCTCAATCTCTGTTGGCTCCATTTCCAGCTCATCATTCTCTGCAGATTCAGGCTCCAACGGGGGCATGACTTCTGTTTCTCACCCTTTCCTCTGAAACTTATTCCAAACAGTTTATCTCAGATCCCATTACTGAAATTCAATTTTATCTCAGACTGTGTCAAACCGATCTTGGCTTGTTTTCTCATTCAACACTCTAGGATAGGGGTGTCAAACTCATGTCATCATGTCACGTGATGTATCGGGACTTTTCTCTCCTTTGCTAAACTGGGCAGGGGCGGGGCCAGCACCTGATGCATCTGGCCCACAGGCCACAAGTTTGACAGCCCTGCTCTAGGCTAAACATAAGGCATGTTTTTTTCTTTTTAGGAAATAAACAATATTTGATTTGATTTTACTTGTCTCTTTTAGGGTTTAAATTTAACATAAATTTAAATTATGTGCTAGAGATTTAATGACTTAATTATTCAAGTCTAAACATTGTTTTCCTCTTGAGTAAAATGGTAAAATATGGAGTAGATCAATATTTCCAAATTGTTCAAGACTTGAACAATGGCCTGTTAGATTTTGCAGCAGAAATTCAAATCCAGAAAGCACACAAAGATGACTGATTCATCAGGATTCATAACTTCTTTTTATACATAACAACAGGAGTAAAATGTACAATACCAATAGTAGATTCTTCCAATGAGACACAAGCAAAACACAAGCAGCGGCTTCAGAGCTTAGAGCAGAGAACCGTTTCAGTTTCAATTCAGCAGTTGCAGACAAAGAGCTTCAGAGCTTCAGACCTCAGAGCTTAATATAGAACCATGCCTATATTATAAGGCTCCTTCCAGTTTCAGTTTCCAAACAGTCCTCATTGGATGACTTAGTTGCTATGCCTATTCATTGGCTGACCTTGTTACCATGCCTCTTCCAGTTCATGAATATTCTGACACAGGCCCTATCCAACAAAATGAAATTTAACATGAACAAAAGCAAGGTGTTACACTTAGGCAGGAAAAACCAAAGATACAAGTACAGATTAGGCAAAACTTGGCTCAAAAACAGTAACTGTGAGAGGGACCTTGGAGTCCTAGTGGACGATCACTTAAATATGAGCCAGTAGTGTGTGACAGCAGCCAAAAAAGCTAATATAATCTTTGCTTGTATAAACAGAGGGATAGAATCAAAATCATGTGCAGTATTAGTACTGCTTTATAAATACTGCATCTAGTTTTGGTCATCACATTACAAAAAGATGTTGAGACTTTGGGAAAAGTGCAGAAAAGAGCAACTAAGATGATTAAAGGTCTGGAGACTAACAAGTATGAAGAACAATGGCAGGATTTGGGTATGGTTAGTCTGGAGAACAGAAGGTGATATGATAGCAGTGTTCCAATATTTGAGGGGCTGCCACAAAAAAACAGGAGTCAATTTATTTTCCAAAGCACTAGAGGGCAGGACAAGAAACAATAGATGGAAACTATTCAATGAGAGAAGCAACCAGGAATTAAAGAAAAACTTCCAAAAATGAGAACAATATCAATAAAAGAGAATATTTGTAGCTCAGGGTTGAAATGAGGGGTCCTTGGTGCTCTCTGAGCTTGCTTGTTTTCTTGAAGATGTTTCATTATCCTGATTAGGTAACAACATCAGTGCTAGTGAGAACAAGGCTTGGCATCTGAGGTCCTCCTCTGCTCAGCACAGGTCCACTCAGTGCAGAATTTTGGCTGTGCGCCCACCTGGTGCATGATCTCCGCCACTGCTTCCATCACCCGCTGAGTCTTCAATGGGGTCTGCAGGCTTTCCAGGACCCTGCTAATAGCACCCACCACACCTTTCCTTTTCTTCTCCATTCCGCTGTTTTCCCTGAGTCTTTCTGCTGCCTGGGTAGACCAGGCAAGTAGCCAGGACTCAGGACTCTGGACAGCAACTTCAGTTGGAGCAGAGAAATTGGTTTAGAGTTGGTTTAATGTCAGGGTTCCAAGTAATATGCCCATAGCAAGCAGAACTCTGAGGCAAACAGGTTCCTCAAAGAACAGGTTTATTGGACATATCATATTGGCACAGACTGGTGAAAACCAAACTCTAAAGGTTCCCATTGTTTTCACCTAATTAAAAGTTATTTCCCCTTTCTCCAACAATCAATCACATGGTCAAATCAAGATGCTGCCCAATTGCTTGGAAACTTCACTCCTCTTTCAGCCACCGATGGGAATGTCCTTGGTTCTCAGGGGAATCTATTCTGTTTTGGCTACAAAACGCTAGCTATCTCTATTCCCCCATCCCTATCACTCAGCACCATTGTGGAAACAATGAAGCCTCCGAGATGGCCTCAGTCAGGCCAGCTTCAGAGTTGACAGGAGCTTGATTTCCTTCTAATTCAGATAAATATTGTGCAACTGCAAATATAATAGCATATTTAAATTCTTGCTGTAAAAACACGTATTTTTAGAAATCATAAAAAAGTGTAAAAATTAATTTTCACCCCATTAAATGACACATCCTAAACCACAGCCTACTTCTTGGTAAGATATATGAGAGATAAGCAGTATCATCACCAAATAGATTTGCAGTTGGCTGATCAACAACACTCAGCATACAGCTACATAGAGGGAAGCATGCAGTGGGGTACCTCAAGCAGCTTACTTGGGTTAGTGCTCTTCAATATCTTCATCAAGGATCCAGATGAGATAGAAGGGGAGCTCATCAAATTTGCAGAAGACACCATGTTGGGGGGAATGCCCAACACTTAGAAGAAAAGCTCAAGAGTCAGAAGGATCTTGACAGACTTCAGCACTTTCCTCAATCCAACCATTCACTCTTGATGATCATTGGTGAGAAAAGTAAGACATAGGCAGGAAAACCCAAATGCACAAATATAGAATAAGCAGTTCCAAGCTCAACAGTAGTAACTGTGAGAGAGATATAGATGTCCTAGTGGACAACCACTAAGTATGAGCCAGTAATGTAATGTGTGGCAGCTGCCAAAAGAGCCAAAGCAATCCTGGGCTGCATCATCAAGATCATGAGAAGTGATAAGGGATCAGGAAGCTAAATCTATGTGCATCTAGCCTAAACAATGAGAAGAATTGGGATGACATGATATCTGTCTTCTGGTACATGAGGGGCTGTCACAGAGAATGGGAGTTTAGAATAGAATAGAGCTGGAAGGGACCTTGGAGTCCTTCTAGTCCAGGTCCTCTGGGTAGGACAAGAAACAATGGGTGGAAATTGGTTAAAGACAAATTCCCCCACCTGGAAATAAGGAGAAGTTCTTAACAGTGATAACAATCAATGAAAAAGCTTGCTTCCTAGAATTGTGGGTGCTCCATTGCTGGAAAAAAGATTAGACAATGATTTATCTGGGATGATATAAAGTCTCCTGCCTTGAGCCGGGGGTTCGACTAGAAGACCAAATATCCCTTTCAGCGTTATGATGGTATGTACAATAAAACTAAAGTCTGCAATACTTCCTCCCTGTTTGTAACTTTCTGCTACTTCAATCTCTTCTTTAATCCTAGGCACAAAAGCCTATGTAGACCATAACATTTTAATACTGACCAGGATGAATTTTTAGGTTCATTACTCACATTTCAAAATTATGGATGAAATATAGGTCCAGTGGTTGAGCTTTGGAAGTCTGGAAAATTAAATCTCTCATATTTCTATTATTATTGTATAACTCTGATAATGAAAATCTAGGGGGTTGTTCTGACCATTAGTTCTTAATATCTTCTATGTATGTAAGCACCATGCCAAGTTGGACACAGTCCACATCCCCTCAAGCAATAACTGTTCTACAATAAGACTCCCTCAATCCCTCCCTCTGCCACAGATAGAAAAGGTTTTTTTGTTTGAAAAATGGATAGAAATTCATGGACAGGAGCTAAATAAAGAATTTACCTAATTTTCTATTTGTACAGTTCCCAAAAACTGCAGAAGGCCACGAAATTGAATTTGGTGGGGGTGATGGTGGTAGGCTTTGCTCCTGGGGTGGGATTCAATTTTTTTAACAACTAGCTCTGTGGGCGTAGCCATGTGACTGGGTGAGCATGGCTTGGGGTTTGGGGGGGCAGCAAACCCCCCCCCCCATTTTTTGGTCCTTCTGGGCCTCAGTGAAGCCTCTTGGGGGGTGTTTTTGCTCCCAGAAGGCTCCCCTGGGGCTCAGGAAGGAAAAAAAAAACAGAGCCTAGAGGGGGTGTGCAGCACCCCACCCCACCCTCTGTTTTGGGACCTTCTGGGCCTCAGCAAAGCCTCCTGGGGGAGGCTCCCTGAGGGAATGTTACTGTGGACCCGATCAGCTAAGGAAGTTCAGCTGGTGGGGCCAGGAAAAATGCTTTTGTGCCATGGCCTGCCTTTGGAACATCTTTCCCCTGGAGATGAAATCTGCTCCAATCCTTCTGGCCTTCAAGAAGAGCCTTAAATTAGTTTTTTTTAAAAAAAGCAATACAGCATACCAGTTGATCAGTGGGATACTGTATGGATAAAAGAGCTGAAATTTAATTTATGCTCAAAGAGAATTTCTATAAATATAGAATAGATGGTGTTTATCCCAGATAAATGAGCTAAAATGTATAAAATATCCCCAAATAGTTGCTGAAAATGTAAGACTCAAATAGGAACCTTTTATGCATTTTGCTGGACTTGTAAAAGAGCTAAACAATATTAAATAGAAATGAATAATATAGTTCAGAAAATTTTGAAAATTAATGAGCAATTTAGACTGGAAACTGTTAGGATTTTGGGGTAAAACAGTCAGAAGTCATTCTCCCCTCCCTCCCTCCCTTCATCTCTGTCTGTCTCTCTTGTCTCTCTCTCTATACATATACAGTACATATACATATACATCATATACATATACATATACATATACATACATACACACACACATATATATGCAGGTCTTGGTGTGTTCGGGTCTTTTCCCATGTAAGATTGAGAGTATCTTGGCGATGTTTCGACGAGGTCCCACTTGCCATCTTCAGGCTGGTGCTTTCGGCTTTGTGCTTGTGCAAGCAAAGCGTGATCGGAGCTGCCATCTCTCTATAAATACTGGTAGGGAGGTTGGCTGTGTTCTCCTTTCTTGATTGGTTGATGGAGTTGATGCTTGCAGATTGGGTGGCTTTTTCATAAGAATATGTGTGGCTGAGGTATTGGCTATGTGTCCATCAGCCTCCTGTGTTGTAACAACCTGGGTAATGGGCTGTGTGATGACCTTCTGAGTTCTATTGTTGTGACATCCTGGGTCTTGGGCTGTAATCTCCTGGGTCGTTGGCTGTGTTGCAACATCCCGAGGTTTTGTGGTGTAACCTCCTGAGTTCTGTGATGTGATATCCCAAGCAGGTGGCTGTGATGTGACGTTCCGGGTTTTGGTTTGGCTCCAAGTTTGAGGCCTGGCTATGTGTTCATGGCATGTGCAGTGTGCTTGGTTTGGGGGTGGGGTGTGTGGCAGCTGGTGCTGCAGCCCTGGTCTGGTTTCCGGACGGTGGTTGCCTTTCATCTATGGAGTGGGTTTGGGTTTGAGTCTGGTGAGGGAGATTGGTGGTGGCGTCATGTGTTGTCTTGGGTCCGGTGTTGGTTTTCATGGCTGGGGACTCCTTTGTTGATAAGGGCTAGTTTCCAGGTGTCTGGTAGGCAGGAGGTATCATCCCATTTATTCATGTAATGGGGGTGTTTCTCTATTTCGATGGCTTCCCTGATTATTCTCTTGTTGAAATGTTCAGTATTGGAGATTAATTTGGTTCCCTCAAAATTAATTTCATGTCCTGTGGCTTTAAGGTGCTGGAAAAGGGAGGAAGTATTTTCTTCTTTTCTGACTGCGTTCTTGTGTTCTGCTATGCGTGTACACATGTGATGCATGCACTCAACCAAACATTCTTACGAAAAAGCCAGCCAATCTGCAAACATCAACTCCATCAACCAATCAAGAAATGACAACACAGCCAACCTCCCCACTAGTATTTAGAGACGGCAGCTCTGATCACGCTTTGCTCACACAAGCACGAAGCCGAAAGCACCAGCCTGAAGATGGCGAGTGGGACCTTGTCAAAAAGGTCACCGAGATACTCTCAATCTTACATAGGAAAAGACACACCAAGACCTGCATACCTGTACCCATGAAAATCTACAAACACACACACACACACACACATATACACACACACACACATACAGTGATGTTGGGCTCTGACTAATTTAACAACCGGTTCGTCCTAAAGACCGGGTGGGAGCGGCTGGGGGCTATCGTGACTGAGTAGGCTTGGCCAACTCGATGTCACTCACGGCAAGGTGGGGCAGCAAAGCGGTGGTGGCTGGAGCCTTAGACTTACCTTTGTGCAGCAACAGCAATGGGGCTTTGCAACAGGAAATAGTAGGTGGCTACTTCCGGCCTTTGTTGGTGCAGCTGGGCAGATGACCCTGTCCCAAGACACTGGCCTGCAGCTGCCACCACTCTTTTTCAACGTGAGAAGCCTGCAGCTGCCGGTTTTTGCCGGCATGAAGGCTCTGCAGCCGCCGCCTCTTTGCCAGTTAGATCTGAGTGGTTTGAGGCTACTCATGCCAGCAAAGACCAGGCTGCAGGCTTTTCACGCCGGCAAAGACCGGCAGCTGCAGGATTATTGTGCCAGCAAAGACCAATGGCTGCAGGATTCCTAATGGTGGGGTGAGGCTTGTCTGCCTTTTGGGCCTTGCTCTGGCCTGGGAAGGCAGGAAAGGCCAGAGCCAGGGACTGGCATGCTCCCCAACCCGAGGTGAAGGGCGAGCAGGTGGCATATGGGTGGAGGCCTTGGGGAAGGCCAGAGCCAGTGGCGTGCTCCCCAACCAGAGTTGAAGGGTGAGTGGGTGGCATGTGGGCGGAGGCCCTGGGGAAGGCCAGAGCCAGGGACTGGCATGTTCTTCAACCTGAGGCAAAGGGTGAATGGGCAGCATGCAGGCAGAGGCCCCAGGGATGGCCAGAGCCAGGGACTGGCGAGTTCCCTGACTTGAGGTGAAGGGTGAATGGGCAGCATACGAGCAGAATGTTGAGAACCAGGCCCAAAAGGTGGCTGAGCCTTGCCATGTCCACCCTGAGGTGACCTTTCAGCTGAGCACCTTACCTTTTGCAGGCAGCTGCTGTGAGCAGAGTGGGCAAAGCATGGAGATCAGCTGGGCTATGTGGTCTGGGCAAGTGAGCAAAGGAGCTAGAAAGTAGCTGGGCACATGCATGACTCTAGGCACCAGCCAAGACAGGCAAAACCTTTGCATTTCTAATACTGAAACAAGAAGGCACCATCACATTTTTTCAATGTGATCACTTGTTTCTAATATCAGAAAGGTTGTTCTATAGAAAAAGATGAAGACTCTGAAGTCAAAATCTGATTTAATATTAATATTTTTTTAAACCGTAAGAGCCGTGCAAAGGGAAAAGCTTCCCAGCAAGGTGGTAGATGTTTGTGAAGGCCAGGCCGGAATGATTCAGCAGATTACAGACTGGCCAAACTCTGTAATTTCCTCAAAGAGGGCAGTGCTAATTTAGCTAGGATGTGAAGGGAACAAGAATAAATAAATGTCCTTAGTTATGCTAAATTGAATATTCTCTTTACAGTATGTAATGCATTGCTTTGCTCTGCTTTGCTTCAAGCTCTTCCTCAGCACAGCTTCTGTAGCAGCATTTGACAGACTTTGGCAAGTGCTGAAGGAGAAATGCCACTCAACCATTTCCACTTACCAAAGTAGGACACATAATTATTTTTTCTGTAGCAAATACTAGTTCATGACACAAAGGCATTTACTCAGAGATAGCATTTATGCAGAAAATTCTAGTTTTGCCATGTGGTAGGAAAGAGAAAAGCTTTGAAAGGTGAAACCATTACTGAAGGCCTCACAGAAATGACAGTTCCAATGCTGTTGCTGCATCTCTATCTGCCAAACATCTGATTGGCACATCAGGGATTACTCTGTGGCAGTTATTTTTAAGAGTTTCAATCTGACCCTTTCCCCTCTATGAGCTTTGCATGGAGAGTAAATAATGTTTTAATAGGGTTTAATGTGAAATGATTCAGCAAATTGCGTATAAAAATAAACCCTTTTCACACACACCCATGGGTAATATGTATCTTCCTCAATCAGTGTCTTCTATCAGAGGTCTGGGAGTTTGAGGGTTCTATGTAGTTGTATATTAGCTATTCCTAGCACTGCACTCTTCTGGACACCTCTGGCTCTCATGTCTTTCCTGGGATCTGCTGGAGCCATTCTCCCAGCTCAGAAATAAATAAATCTACCTGACGGAAATATCCAGGAACTGTAATCCAGGCAAATGCAGCTGAAACATTTTTTAAAGTACAGAGAATCAAGATAGAGGAAGTCCTCCTTTAATTATCACAACTGGGACTAGCAACTCCATCATTAAGCAACAGAGTCATTAAGCATGACATCACTCTTCATTATCTCAATAAAAGTACTTTTACTTTTCCTGAGAAATTTTCTGGCCTGGTCTACCAGTGGAGCTGACAAAAAACAAGATGATTTCAAAATCTCAGTGCAGAAAGGCAACTAAGATGTAATAACTTCTATTACTGTACTAAAAATTGAAGGAGTAGCCATACTACCTATTAAAGTATTAACACTGCTATTGACATGCCTTGTTGAAATCTCTGGGTAAAATAAGTGGAGAAATGCCATGGTTAGCATCTACTTATGTCCTTCCAAGTAAGAAAATATTGTTTTCCATTAAAAATAAAAGAGTTTCAAAGGGACATGAAGAGGTAGGGAAGATTCTTTATTTTACAGTTTTTCATGCAGTCATTTGAACTCCTGAAGAATACCGGTAATTAATTGTGCCAATTGGCTAAGACCAAATAAAAAACAAAGTACAGTTGTGTTTTATTTTAGCTACCTATTTACTATGGATTGTGTATGTTGTTTGATAATTGTTTTTAATGGTATGGTTTTTAATACTTTAGTACTTGTGCAGTCTTGCTGTTTATTGAGATTCTATAAAATATATGAAAAGCATTGATATAAGAAACTTCAAAGAGCCTTTCCTCTTCTAAGTATTATTGAAGTTTGTGGAGCTGTGTTAATGGTACATTAACTTGCACAAGCTTTTATGTAAATATAATCAAATAGATGACATTTGGGGCATGAGGTCAAAGCATTTATAATTTGATTTCCTTTTCAGGTTTTAAAAACTTTTACTTGCCCATATCAAATAGTCTAATGTTTAAAATCAGGGTTAGAAGTAATAGAGTTTACCATTTAATCAAGAAAAAAACATAATAAACTATAAATCTAGTAGTAGAAAGATGTAGCAAAATAAAACTCTGAAATACAATGATTGCGGGCACAACTGTATCCCTGATCAAGATTTTTAAAATTATTTTTGTGGGACTGTCAGGCATTTGTGGGACACATTGACAGAAATCTAACCTGGAATACTTCTTTTCAGGCGAATTATAAACTGAAAACTCCTTATATTCTAGGAATGCACATATGTACTAGCCCCTTCTCACAAAATAACAAATGTGAAAAAGTGGAGCTATGATTTATTTGCACTTTGACAAGATGGCCTATAGTCTTCTCGGGCAATCAATGAGAATTAAAAGCAGTTCATCTCCATATCTAGTATAAGTTTATATACAAAAAATGTCTTATCTAGAATTATATGGATATCTAACCCTACCAAGTTACTAAATGACATTAAAAGTATATAGGAAGCAAACATTTTTATTAACAATTTTGAACAAAACAGTTAGGAAAACTATTCCTCCCACAACCTCTATTATCTATTATTTTTTTACTCTTATAAAATATAATAACAAAAAATAACATAAGATTCCAGTGTCACAAACTCACTCTAAGGAAAAATAACAATGAAATAAGACTTATTTTTATTTTATGAAAGATCATAAAATTAAAAGAAAAAAGAAAATGTGCAAACTTCCCAATGGCACATCATAAGTTTTGAAAGTAAGATGTGTAACACCTCTCCCAACCATAGTGAAATTATTTAAAGAGTTTAAATCTATTTTCCAAACTGTAGCAGAAAATATGCCATTAAATCTTTTTTCTGACTGGCAATCTGCAACAAATTAAATTACTTTTACACACTAGAAGTTATCTTATTGCTTTGCTTTTCCCTGAGAACTGTCAGAAAGCATAGCTTAAAATCCTGACCCATGAAGAGGGTGAGGAATTAAATACATGGGGAAATGTAACTAAGTGGTTAACAGACAAGTTCCCAATCTCCCCATCTCCAAATCACTAAATGGTACTGATATTTAGTATTTACGAGATTAACTCCAGGGAGCAGAAGAGTTACCCTGAAGACTGATGATAAAGCTTTTGGTGCAACCAAGCTGCTTGAACTCTACTCATTTAGTGCAATCTTATTGTGGGTGAAAGGCCCTTGCTATACCAACTCAGGGTGAAATGCCATGATCAAATGCTTACATTTCAGCATGCAGGATTGGGCAGAGGGACTATTTTTTTAACACAGTGTACCACCTTCTGAAATAAGATAATTCTTAGGCCAGAAAAATAAGGTTATATGTAAAATATCAGATTTGTCTCAAATGTGATAAAACATTTATGTCTAGGTCATGAAGGAATTTTGATTGCTCAAAATGTGATTCCTAATACTACAAAGCATTTTTTTCCACAAAAGTGAACGTATCCTTTTATTCTTCAAGAAGACAATGGAAGGCGTCATGGAAACACACCATGTGAAGTCATCTTTCTGGGTTCCCAGCCAGCTGTGACTCCAACATCAGAATCATCTCTAGAAATGTATCTTCTGGAGAAGGCATATAGAAGCATGCAACCTTAGTACTGGGAGAGAGATAAAGCTTTTGCCTCACAACAGTTATGGAAACTAAAGGATGTATAAGTTGCAATCCCTGATCAAACAAATCACAGTTAAGTATTCCAAGGTAAGACCTATTGTTTTACAACAGGGGTGTCAAACTCAAGGCCCGCAGGCTGGATGCAGCCTGTGATGTAGTTAAATATGGCCTGCAGGGTTGTCTTTGAGACAGCAAAGGACAAGCACTTGACGCCTCAGCCCCAGCTCAGCGCTAATCTATAACTTGATGGCTGCTATCCGGGCTGGAACACAGTCGGCCTTAGATCTGCAGGGCCGTCCTGGTGCCAGTGAGGAATTGCCCCACTGCCTGGGCGTTTGCCGCCTCCTGTATGAACCCCCAGGGGGTGCAGGTTGTCCCACAGATCTAAGGCTCACTGTGTTCTAGGCTGGATGGCCGCCATGCAGTTATAGATCAGCACTGCGCTCCCACCACCAGCACCTGCTTACCAGCCTCGCCTTGCAGCTCGTAAGGCTTCCTTTTCACTGGGACTGCCTCTGCCCCACCCCATCTAGGAAAGCCAAAGCCATGGTAAATATGGCCACCAGGAGTGCTGCCATCTCTCCTCCACCCCTCGTCCCTTCTTGACTGCAGAGGAAGGAATGAGATGGGAATGAGAGGAGGGAGGCAGGAAAGGAAGGAAGAAGGAAGGAGGGAGAGAAGGAACATGAGAAGGAAGGAGAAAGAAAATGAGTTTTTTTGTGTGTGGAGGAAGCAAAAAGTAGCAGCATTCCTTGGCTGGGAAGAGGGCAAAGGCAGAAAGGGAAAATAAGCCTCAGATCCTGCAAACCAAGAGCAGTTATTGCCGCTTGTGGGAAAGGAAGAAAAAGGGGAGCCAAAAGCTACTGTAAATCCCCAAGGCTGACATTACTCTGGCTGGCAGTTGATCTCTCCCGCTCTGGCTTCCCTGCTCGATTTCTCGCCTCCTTTACTTCAGAAGCAGACACATGGGAGGGGGGGGTTTCTCCCTGGTTTTTCTTCCTCTTTTTCCTTGCTCTGGAAGCATCGTTTCTGGGCTGGGGGTTTTTACCTTTGGAAGAAGAAGCGGTGGGAGTGGAGAAGGCAGTGATTCGGGCTTGTAAGGGTCCCTTCTCCGGCTTTGGATTTGTCTCCTCTGTGTGTATGTATTTTTTCTTTCCCT
This sequence comes from Pseudonaja textilis, assembly GCF_900518735.1. The sequence goes on along the minus strand of NW_020769422.1, from coordinate 2,154,472 downwards.
CTTCTTCTGATTTCTTTTTTTCCTGGAAACAAAGGAGGAGCAGGGAGGAGGGGTGGGGTTGTCCCAAAAAGCAAGACCCCAAAATTAAAAGAATGGCTTCTAAAATCTTTTTAAGTTATGATGCTGACCCTGGGCCAGCAATTTCTCTTTTTCTTTTGGGAAAAAACAAGCAGCAGGTATCTGAGCAAGCATCCCTGGCTCTTAATAACAACCACATTTAAAAGCTGGGGGTGGGGGGGGGAGAATCACCTTCTCTCCCAGGAAAGGGGAGGGGGAAGGAAGGAAGGAGATGAGAAAGGGGAGGGGAGGAAGGAAGGAGATGGCAGTGGCAGATTAAGGCTCACTGGTGCCCTAAGCACTGACAAATCTTGGTGCCCCCCTCCTTTGTACATACTGTACAAACGACGCCATATATTTCAACTTAGTGGTGCCCCCTTTGGGCCTGGAGCCCTAAGCACGTGCTTAGTCTGCTTAATGGTTAATACACCACTGGGAGATGAGAAAGAGAAAGAGAAGGAAGGGGAGGGGGAGGGAGGGAAGAGAGAAATGGGAATAGAGAAGGATGGAGGTAGGGAAGTAATGGGACTAATGAGAGGAGGAAGGAGAGGGGAGGGAAGGAGGGAGAAAGATGGGAATGAGAAGGAGGGAGGCAGGGAAGCTGGCCACACACACACACCTGGCTAACCGCCCCCCAGCCCCAGGTCAACCACAATGCTCACATAGCCGTCAATGAAATTTGATTTTGACACCCCTGTTTTACAAGAATCAATTTAGCCATTCAATATTTAGGAGAAAACAAAGATTGCACAAAGCTACACCAGGATAAAAGTTAAATGCTGCTAACAACCACTTACTTTCTATCCACGCTGCTTTTAATGATAGAAAGTGGGATTTCTTTGTGTTAGGCTTAGAGAATAAATCTACTAAATTTATCCTAAAATTTATCCTAAAATTTATCCTGTATTTATTTACACACACGCATGCACACACACAGTTTTTGATGAGGCTTAGGCTTTAATGCCTGAAACTCTTTAACAGCAACATCTTTTTCCAGTTTATGCCACAATTCCCAACAATCAAGACAAGAAAAGCTGCTGTATATCTGCTATATGTGCATTCTCACATGCTTTGAAGCATCTCTTTGCAATCAGTCCTGAAGGAATCCATAGGTGTACAGTATTTAAAATATAAATAACAAGTTTGTTAGTAATGGGAGGGAGGGGAATGGAAGCAACCTGTAGCCTGATTCAATCACTGGTGCTGTAATCTTCCTACACATATGGCTTTTAAATCAGCTATTATGTGTGCCTGAGTAACAGTTAAACTATTTATTTCTATGAGCCATGGTCATGCAATGGTTAGAATGCAGTACTGCAGGCTACTTTTGCTGGCTGGCTGAAGTTTGGCAGTTAAATACTCACTGGCTCAAGGTTGACTCAGCCTTTCATCCTTCCGAGGTGGGTAAAATGAGGGCACAGATTGTTGAGGGAAATATGCTGACCCTATAAACCGCTTAGAGAGGGCTGTAAAGCACTGTGAAGTGGTATATAAGACTAAGTGCTATTGCTATTGCTATGGAAGAAAAAGCTCTTATTTCTGCCAGCTGTCATATGCAGTAGTTCAATTTTACTCATAAAGGATCCCTCAAATGTAGTACACATTTTTTTCATAAAATCATACAATTATAGGGCTGGAATGAATCTTCTCATCCAACCCCCTGCCCAAGGCAAGAGTCCTTATGCCTTTCCCTCCACCCCTGTGATTCTATTCTGACCAAATGACAGTCCAATATTTTCTTGGAAACCTCCAGGGATGGAGCACCCTCAACTCTGGGAGAGAAAGCTGTCTAATTTATTGTTTTTACAGTCAGGCAATTCCTCCCTATTTCCAGGTTGGATCTTCCTGACAAGCTTCCACCCATTGCTTCTTATTCATTTTATAGGACTGACAATTCCCTAACAATTATCCAGGGAAGAGCATGAAGACTGCATTTGAGAAATAGAGAACAAGTTTGGTGTTTGCCAAAGGGAGTTCAGCAGCAATATGTTGTTCCATTGTCATTTCCCTAAATGCAGTCACTTATTTTCTTTCACAAGACAGCATATTAATTGAGGGGGAAAAATGACATTACTACCATCCTTACTCTCCAAACCAAAAGTAACTTAAAAATGCCATCACCTGCTGTGATTGAGCAGGGAACTGGGTATTTATGAAAAAGAAATATGTTTATGTGATTCAAGGGGTAAAGAAAAAGATCATGGCCATTCTAAAATAAGCAACATATTCTTGAAAATGTGAGGCAAAATGATAACACTTCAGTGATAATTCTTGAAGCGATAGGAAGGTAAACTAAGTATCTAAGACATGCAAAAAATGCCAAAAATAACAAAAGTTTCTTTCAATACATAAAGAATAAGATGAAAGTCAGGGAAATTATAGGTCCACTGATGGGAGAAGATGGTAAATAATAAATAATCCAACCAATCAAAAAATAATCCAATCTATCAAAAGCAGCACCACAGGAGACAGAACAGGAATACAGGTCAAGGGAGGCAAGGAAGTGGTAAGAGAAGAACTATCAACTCTAGACAAGAGGAGATCACCCAGATCAGATGGATTACATGCCAGGATTCTGAAGGAACTGGCAGACATGATCACAAAACCACTGAACAAAATGTTTCAAAGGTTCTGGAATATAGGGGACCTACCAGAGGACTGGAAAAGAGCTGATGAGGTTCTAATTCTAGGTTGCATTAATAGAGGAATAGAATCAAAATCATGTGAAGTACTAGTACTGTTCTACAAAGCCTTGGTAAGACCACACTTAGAATACTGCATCAAGTTTTAGTCATCCCAATACAAAAAGAGATGTTGCGACTTTGAAAAGAATTCAGAGAATAACAACAAAAATGATTAGGAGCCTAGTAGCTAAAACATATGAAGAATGATTGCAGGAATTGGATATAGTTAAGTCTAGTGAAAAGAAGGATCAGGGGTGGCATGATAGCAGTCTTCCAATACCAGTGGAACAAATCACCTTCAGAAATTGTGGGTGTCCCAACGCTGCTTTTAGGAAGAGATTGGACAGCCATCTATCAGAAACAGTATAGATTTTGTCTGAGAGCAGAGGGTTGGACCAGAGGACCTTCAAGATTCTTTCCAAATTTATTACTATTACAATTTTCAAAAAAGGAAAAAAAAGTGGAATCAGGAAACTACAGATCAATCAACTTATCACCATATGATGAACAATTAAGGGAAGTAGGTATGTCTAGCCCAAGGGTCTTCAAACTTGGGCAAGCTTAAGACTTGTGGGCTTCAACTCCAGAATTCCTGAGCTAACACAACTGGAGGAGGAATTCTGGGAGTTGAAGTCCACAAGTCTTAAAGCTGTCAAGTTTGAAGACCCCTGGTCTAGAAGGATTACGGCTGACAAAGCTGTCTTCCAGGACTTGAGGGGCAATCACAGAAATGAGGGGGTTGACCTATTCTCCAAAACACCTGAGGGCAGGACAAAAAGCATTAGGAGGAAACTTGTTAAAGAGAGATTCAATCTGGAACTAAGGAGATTTCCTGACAGTGAAAACAATGGAATACCTTACCTTCTGAAGTTCTGGAAGCTCCATCGCTGGAGACTGGACATTCATTTATTTGAGTTGGTATAAGGCTTTGGGCAGGGGATTGGACTACAGTAGAAGACCTCCAAGGTACCTTCCAGCATTATGATTCTATAACTCTATGTGTACATTTGCTTTTTCTTGTTGCAAAATTTTTCAGATATGCTATTTAGTACTATATGGCACATTCCTCTATACTGAACTTTCAATGCAAACTTTCAATTATTATTTAATAATAATTAATGTTAAATGGAATGTAAAAATATTAAGGAATAGTTTTTAAAAATACATTCATTGTGCATTCCAAATTTATATAAAAAAAGATGAGATTATGTATTATATCTGTATAATGAGTAAAATGAGTAGAGAAAGAATTCATGTGACTATTGGCAATCCCAGATAACTTGTATGAAAATATATTTCTTAATTTTTTTATCTAGTGAATGCCATCAATTACATTAAAAAGCTGCCAGCATCCAATAATTTGTTCTGGAAGTTTTGAGATGTTCATAACATATATCTGAGACGTGTCATATTCATTCCAGTAGAAATGCTGATAATCAGCCAATGTTACAAATTTCTCTTTCTGCTATGCATACATGCTGGCTACCTCCACCACAGTATAGCACTTAAGATACATTGATTTACATATTACACACTAAAACAAGCTTTAATTTATGTAAAACTTACATGGCATATTTTGAATCATTTGCTATATTATACAAAGGACTTTGCCACAAATGATTAAATGTAGGCATAATTTTACTAATTAGTCTTCCATGAAGAGTACTCAATGAAGAAACACAATCCCAGCTTCATTCCTTTGGAGTTGCAGTGAGCATTTTTACTTAAACTAAGGAGGGCTTAAAACCCTTTTCTGAGACTGGGTAAATCACTTTATTAACCTTAGTTCAAAAGCATGCAGGGATAAGATGCAGCAGTAGCAAACTATCCATGTTTTCTTTCTTGATAGATCACTGATATTACCATTTAAAAAGTAAGAGTTTGTGTTAAAAAGGGAAAGAACAGCTAATCAGAACAGCAGAAGTATTTCAATTCAAAGAAAACATTCTCAGCAATGCTTGTGCAGAACCCTGTCACCAGTGGTAAAATGATCTTGCAGTCATTTTCTTTCCCAGCATAAGATAGGCAAGTGAGAAAAGAAGTTGCATAGTGCAAGGGAAAAAGACAAATCTATCTAAGGTATCGAACAATCCTCCCTCCAATATTTGAAGGGATCACCTCATTCTATTAGCACTAATGAAGAGAAGGCTTTTGAGAACAAAATTATCTTGGGATGTAGATGCCCAATCAAAACATTTAAAAAGTCATAATTAAGGCAACTTGTTGCATTCCTGCTTTGGCAACATCAATACAGTGAGATATATGGGCAGATTAGGTTCTGATCTTTAGCCTCTCTTCTGTGCCATATTTTTCTTCTTGGGAATGTGTTCCCAATCCTGCCTGCATGGAAGTAGGGAACTACAGCACAAATTCCCACCTTTGTTCCAAGCATATTACTAAGTCAGCAAAAACCTTTGCATTTCTAATACTGAAACAAGAAGGCAGAAAGCAAATTCAAGATTCAAAGAATATGACCACAGATTTAAAGGTCTTGCAAAAGAGCCCTAGAATGACACAGGCTGAAGTGATTAAATTATTTGCCTCTTCATCCCATGTATATAAGTGTGAAAGGGAAAACTGCAAAGTGACTTAGTGTTGTTTCAACTCCTTTGTAAAACAGGCTTCATGCCAAAGGCACTGGTCCTACATATCACTCAGCTCTAGTTTTGACGACTACTTGTCCCCATAGTGGTTTCATCAAGAGTTTCTTCAGTGACCTCTACATCATTATCCTTTTTAAGTCCTCTGCGTGGATTTTTGGCACCAAGAGCATCTTCTTTGATCAACTCTGAAGCAAGTAATGATGTGACTGCACAGCCAACATTTTTGTTTCCTGGAATGACACAGAAACAAACAAAAGCTAAAATATTGAAAAATAAAAAACTAAGTATACACTGAAGATAATGCTGCCTTAATATACTAGCCATTTTCTTTCAAATACTTTAGTTTATAGTTGCTCATAAGAACTCCACTAGGGTTGGGGCAACTATAATGAAAACTCCGCTGTAGTGAAACATAGTAGACAATTGTGACCTGGAGTGTGGACTCTTTAGAAAATGGGGACAAAGCAAATACCTCCCCCACCTTTTCCTAGAACTGATTTTCCTTTGCAATATTTGAAGTTATGATTATACATGTAATTAAGTATTTTGATCAGAAAATATGCAAAGAGGAGACCATTAGAATTGTATGGTGGTCTCTAGAAAAAAATGACTTCATGAAGCCTTTATATTTCAGTAAAATTCTGAAAATTCTGATCAGAGGAGTAGCACTCTCTAGCAGCTACAGACAAAGGAAACAAAGGAGAACACAATGCAGTGTTCTGATGAGCGAGGAAGACGAGGGGTTAGGACTCAGCTCCCTTTGATTCATCAAATAAATCTACATTCACTAGTGAATAAAATGGATGAACTGCACCTTCTAAATCAGAACTCTGATTTTTCTGTTCTCTACTTTACTGAAACTTGGCTCAGTGACACTATGCTCCATAGTATAGTAGAACTCCCTGGGTTTCAGATTCAAAGGGCAGATCAGGTTACAGAGACATTGGGGGTAGGGAGAAAAAAGAGGTGGAATTTGTTTCCATATTAATAACAACTGGTGCAAGGATGTCACAGTACTAAAGAAATTTTGCAATGTGGACTGAGCCACTATTCATCAATAGTAAACACTTTTATGCTCCACAAAAGTTTTTCTCATTTACCTTGGTGGAGTTTATATACTACCCGACTTGCATGAATAGCACAGTGCAGACTCTAGCAGACCAAATACTCTGCACAGAATGGAAATATCCAGATTCCCTACTCATTGTTTTAGTGGATTTTAATAGAGCTAATCTCACTCATGAGTTGCCCAGATAACACTTAACATGTTAGCTGTTTCATTAGAGGCAAGAACATATTGAATCATTACTACTCCGTTAAAGGGTGCTTATCATGCTTTATCCCGTGCAGCCATAGGTCTCTCTGATCATTTTATGATCCACCTCATTCCCATAGGCAGAAATTTAAAACTGCAAAGCCTGCGGTAAAAACAATGAAATGTTGGATTGAAGAGACAAAGTTAGGGTTACAGGCTTGCTTCAATTGCAGAATGGAGTGTTTTTGGAGCTACTTCAACACAATTGGATGAATTTACTGATTCTATGACATTGTATGTTAGCTTTTGTGAGGACATGTGTATGCCTACAAAGAGCTTATGTTTATATAACAATAAGCCTACAGTTAAACTCAAGCAGCTTCGTCATGCCAAATAGAAGACTTACAGGAAAGGAGATAGGATCTTGTACAATCAGGCCAGGAATGTATTAACAAGGGAGATAAGGATAGCAAAGAGAAGCTATTACGAAAAGCTGAGAAATCAGTTCTCAGCTAATGAACCTGCAACTAATGAAACCTGAGAAGCCTGAAGACCATCATTGGCAACAGCAGATCTCCCTCCCTTACTGAAGACAATCGTCAACTGGCAGACAACCTGAATGTGTTCTACTGCAGGTCTGACAGATTACCATCATCTATTGCTACTTACCTTGCATCAGATACACTAACAGTAGATAATTTTGCTATATCTATCTCAATAGACCCCCCCAGTAATCGTGGAAAAAGATTTGCAAGTTTTATTTCATAGGCAAGTTCCAGGCTAATGGAGTGACTTCTTGCTTGATAGCCTGTGATGAACTGGCCCACATCTTCACTCAGATTTTTTAATAAAACACTGGAGGTGTGTTATATTCCTTCTTGCTTTAAATGGTCTACCATCATCCCAGTTCTTAAGAAAACTTCCATCAGGGAGCTGAATGACTACAAATTGGTTGCTTGACATCCATAGTCATGAAGATCTCTGGGAGGTTAGTGCTGGAGTACCTGAAAGTCATCATAGATCCATGGGTAGACCCCTTGCAGTTTGCCTATTTTGTAGATATGATTTGTCCTGGAAGTTCATAACATATATCTGAGATCCAACATATTCATTCCAACATGAATGCTGATAATCAGCCAATGTTACAAATTGCTCTTTCTGCCACACATATACACTGGCTACATGCTATTGGCAGATAGTGGTTGGTTGCCCTGAAATACCGGACAATACACAAACAATTTTAACAGTATGTAGATATTCGTTATTTCTCTTTTATCTTCACTAAAGTTCATTGTTAAACAAATTTCATAAAACATTAGTTCCACTGTCAAAGGGGCCTTATGGGACGGGGGCTCCAGTCCACCTCCACCACTGTATAACACTTAAGATACATTGATTTACATATTACCCATTAAAGCAAGCAAGTAAGCAAGCTTTAATTTATGTGAAACTTACATGGCATATATTGAACCATGTGCTATAATTATACAAAGGACTTTGCCACATAAGATTAAATGTAGGCATAATTTTACTAATTAGTTTTCCATGAAGAGTACTCAATGAAGAAACACAATCCCAGCTTCATTCCTTTGGAGTTGCAAGTGAGCATTTTCACTTAAACTAAGGAGGGCTTAAAACCCTTTTCTGAGACTGAGTAAATCACTTTATTAACCTTAGTTCAAAAGCATGCAGGGATAGATACAGCAGCAGCAAACTATCCATATTTTCTTTCTCGACAGATCACTGATATTACCATTTAAATAGTAAGAGTTTGTATTAAAAAGAGAAAGAACAGCTGATCAGAACAGCAGAAGTATTTCAATTCAAAGAAAACATTCTCCACAATGCTGGGCTGCCTCAGGAATTCTGAGAGTTGAAGTCCACGAGTCATAAAAGGTTCATAGTTCCCCATCCCTAAACTAAAATACAAAATAAAAGTAAATACTACTCCCTTCTAGCATTGATGAAGTTAACAATGAAACACCTGCAAACAGCAACCAAGCTCAGCCAGAGTTGGACCACTGGACCATTGTTGACACATGGGCTTTCTCCATTTTATCCCTATAGCAGCTATTTTGAGCCAATGATTGATACTGAATTTTATGGATAAACAAGATTTGACTAATCTGATCCAATAATTATATTCTACATTGTATTATATCATATATTTTGTACGAACTACATGGTAGAGACATCAAAGCTTTGTTATTTTCAAAATGCAAGTGGATTTTTTTTTTTATTCAATTCTGTCTTCCATGCCCTAAAACCTAGTTGGTTCACAATGGTGCTAAGAAAAACGATTATTTCACACTTGCTTTGAAGACATTTGAGCAAAACCATACCTTGGCATCGTCCTCTTTTTCTACGGAAGGCTGCACCTGACTGTAAGGCTTCTAGTAGGCTGTCCATAACTCCTGTTTCATCTCCTTCTGCAAGAACACAAAATAAGAAATTTCTTGTTATTTTCATTGGCTCCTCCATCTAGGGAGTAGCATTATAGACTCAAGCCTATGGGTGTTCTGGAATGTGTACTGTAGAAAAGAGAATAAAATTGTTATTAAAATATTTCTTGATAAAAACAAAAAAGAGGTGGTCATAAGTGAAAAATTACTATATAAAGACAACAATACACAAAAATGCTTCTCAAAATATTTCCCTTTGTCTTAAATTGGGAGAAACCTTTTATAAAAATGAGATTGAACAATGGAGGGTTTAAAGAGGATTTAAAAAAAAATCTTCCTGGAACTTTCTGAGGCATTTTTCCCTTGATCCAATGTATCTGTTTTATAAATACATAATTGTGAATTTGGATATAAAGCAGGGATAACGAAGAGAAATTCCTTATAAGTTCACCTCTTCCTTTATATGTCATATTGCTTTAATTGTACAACCATGGTATTACTCTGATGCCTTGAAATCATTAGTATCCTGAGGGATTTAGAGCTATGCATTTTCCACTGATCTACTTTTCACTCTATACAACAGCCAGAGTATTAAGAAGACCGGCTGAAACAGGCCAGTTAATGTTGTTTCCCTAGCAACAAGCATATTCCTTGTCTCAAAAACAGGAAAAGGAAGAGCATCTACATTGCTCCTGTGATGAAGACTGTTTTGTCAGTGCCTTCTTCTGCTACACAAGAAGCCGAGCCTCTTTGATGACAACCGAAAAGTCCCTGAACACTACAATATTTTCTATTCCATTTGAATGTTTGCCTCCCCCAACTCTCATCAACCTGGCACTGAATGTGTTAACTGCAACTTCATGAGGAGCTTGCAAAATCTGGTTTCCATAGTAACAGCTCCTGACAAAACATAAACCTATAAAATCACTTTAGAACATCTGCTCCCTTTTAGGTAGACTGAATCCATTGTTTATACTGCCACCTGCTGGCCAACATAAATGGCTAGTGTTACCAATAAAGTACATTAATGTCTGAAAACATTAATGAACAGAAAACAAAAATGCAAAGAAATTGCCACACAAACCTCCATTTTTCCAATTCCATCAGAAAGAGTCTATGGCATGATTAGTAAAAATGGACAGGTCCCAATTACAGATGGTTCCAACACTGATTATGAAGTAGTTTTACAGCACTGGAACTAAAAGGCACGCATATAGAATGCAGCTGTTCATTTCCCATTACTTAAGCAAAGGAAGTAGTGTATATAGGGTAGATATTTTGAAAACTATATTTAGCCTTACATTTACTCACACTCAGTATTTTTGCTGATGCAACCTCATGTGGAACATCACACAAATGATGTAATTGTACAAGGAATAATAATAGATCAAGCTTCTGGTTTGTAATTTCAATTACAGTCTTTTTAATAAAAATGACAAGGTGACAAGTTGTCAGTGTATTTGTGAACATTTACATCCCCCAATCTTGTCTCAAGTTGACACTGCCTTTAGAAATATGTTGTTCAGGAAATACAGAGGCATCTCCTGAAAAAATGGATACAAAGGAGTTTGGAACCATCTGGCAATCAAGAAGAGCCACATGATAGATGATAGAAAAAAACATAAGTGACAGGAGGCAGCTAAATAGGCATTACATCTGCTTGCTGACACATTTGAAGAAAAGTCAGTTATCAAAGGCAAAATTTAAATACCTCTATATTTTTCACTTTTGCTCTTCCATCTTGATTACATAACCTGCATTATGTTTTGGGTTCCCCAAAAATTACAAAAAGAAAAAAAAAGAGTACCTGTAGTAGTGCTAAGGAATGTGCAGAATTTCAGACAGGAATGTTTTCTGATAAAAGAGACATTAAATAATGAATCTGGTCCTTATCGATCAGAGTAAAAAAAAAACAAAATTATTATTACAATACAGGGCAAGGATTTTAAAGTTGTCCCTAAAGTTTAAAGAAGGGAGGAGCAGAAGCAGAGGAAGAGTCCCTCCCCAGAGAAATAAAGACATGTCACTACAAGCAGTGAGAAATAATTGTGCTAGAATGGGAATTGTTCCATGAAACTTATGGGGTCTTTCCTTCACTTTGCCAAGTGCAGATACTTTGCAGAAATATTAAACATTGCAGTATTTCACAAGGTTGTGGGGGAAGAGGAAAAGAATGTGAAAAAAACCAAATGGCATGTCATTTAGCACAACTTCAACCAATTCAAAAGGAGAGAGAACTGGCAGGAAATTGTGGGAGTCAGGAAATAGAGAGGGATGGTAATTGAGTCCGTATGTTCCAAGAAAGGGGTAGCCAGTGTTTTTTTGTTGCACTAAAAAAAACCAACCAAGTATCATATGGCATCTGAAACACTAATAAATGTATCATCACAAGCTTGTTGTGCTTCTAGGCCACTGCATGCACAAATGCATGAAGAAAGATCTTGAGAGAGGGATTGCTTACGTATGCAGAATTAATCATTAGGGGAGAGGAGGGGAAGAAGAGAAAAGGCAGGGTTGTTTCAAAAGATGGGAGACAAGGAAAATGCAGCTTTACATGTTAATTAATGAGTAACAGTAAAAACAGAACAGACTTTTCTTTCCACCTGTCAGGTTTTTGCAGAAAAGTAGGTCCAAAGTCCATTAAATCTAAGTAAAGGAATGTATTCAGCAGCAAAAAGATTATCAATTTGTAAAAATAGCATAAAATGGAGTACAGGTAATCCTCAAGTTGCGAATGTAATGGAGCCTGCTTATTCCATTCATAACCTGGGGATTCATCTTGTACCTTGAACATGATAACTCCCTCCTTTCACCCATGCATTCGCTAATCAAATACAAGGCTCATTAAGTGTACATATCTCAGGGTAGGGAAGGCCATGAAGAGCTTAGTGATGGAACAGGCCACCTGGTTCAGACCACCCGAGGCCTCCCTCAACCTACTGAAATACCTCATGCTCCCCACAATTGCTTCTCGCCACCCAACCCTGCTGTGCTGGGTCACTTACATTGAGAAGATCTGTCTCCTCTCCAGCATCTGTTTCTTTGCCTGCTCCCAGTGAGGGCAGAGGGAGCAAAACGAGCACGCCCTACTTGGTTTCTCTAATCACCAAGCCTGCCTGCCATTTCTGGAGTGGTGGGCAACCTCAGTGAGTCTCTTCCAAAGGCTTTCAGACTCCATGGGAAAAACTGTTTGCACAAAGTGAGGTTTGGGGGCAGCAAACTCATATTGCTTCAAGCCCCTCATTAGCATGCAACCACTTTTCCCGCAGAGATTGGAACTTTCTGAGTGCCATGATCCCGCAGAACCTCAGGCACCCATTCTCTGCAAAAGCGGATGGGTGCCAGAACTTGTGTGAGACCATGTACCCCAGAGGCTTCCAGTCTTCCTCTGGGCAAAAAGTGTTTGAGTGACCCCCTGGGGGGGTTGGAAACAGAGTGAAAAGCCCTGTTTTCAAGCAATTTGCTCAGTTTCCCTCTCCCAGGGCTGCTCAAACACTTGTCACCCTGACAGAGACTGAAAAGTCATCTGCATGGAAATGGGGCACTTGAAAATGGAATGAAAACCACCCCATTTCCATGCAGGCTATGTTTGCAGTCTCCATCAGGGAGACAAGCGTTTGAGCAGCCCTGGGATGGTTGGAAATGGGAGCAAAATCCCTAAGGTTGCTCAATCACTTGTTGTCCTGATGGTGACTGCAAGTGTAGTCTGCATGGAAATGGGGCATTTGAAGACGGAGCTTCTCTTCAGTAGATGCCTTGAGGAAAGTTTTTTCCTGGCAAAAAACGGAGCTCCAAAGCGATGTGCACTCCTCCAAGGGCTCTGTTCTCAGCAGCAAAGGCTTTCTGCAAAGATGGCAAAAAGCTTTGCAAATGGAGGGAAAGTTTCAATGTTTTAGGCCTTCCTGCCCTTGTAAAGTCTTTTGTAGCAGCTCTCATCCAGGCCTCCGTTTGCAGAGAACAGAGGCCTAAAGTACCATGAGATCATGTGAGAGCAATAGCATGATTTCTCGCACTACTGATCTAGAGTGATCTTGCAGTACTTTAGGCCTCCATTCTCTGCTTACACACTGAAGGCTAAGAAAGCGAAGGCTCTCTAGATCTTTGCAAGATGAATATCCACAGGCCTAGTGCCTATGCAGACCCGGCGCAGGGAGAAGAAGGGGGGAATAAGCAGGGCGAATGTTGCAGAGCTTCTGCAGTTGTTTGTAAGGGAGAACTGCCACGGTGCTGCAACATTTGTAGTTTCAGGACTGGTTCGTACATGCTAGGGGTGCTTATTGCATAATTTTGAACGTTCACGAAGGGAACGCTTGTAATCCAGAGATTACTTGTACTCTAGTCCAGAAGATCTGCCTTTTGAAAAGCAGAATCCCAAAAATCTGCACTAATATGTGAAGGTGCAGTCAATTATAGGGAGTCCTTGACTTATGATCATTTGTTCAGCAACTTCAAAATTAAGACAATACTAACCCAAAGGAATTACAAACCACTGCCTGATGCCTATTGAAGCACCCAGTGTCACATGATAAAATTTTGGACACTTGTGAGCATGCATACTCTGGGGGGGAGGTGCTGCAACTCCTCTAGCATGCCCACTTTCCCCCCCTCTAGGTTGCTCTGCAGACCAGCGCTCAACCTCAGTATCAGGCCTAGGGCCTCCAGCAGTTTCAACCAACTCCCATTGCCACAATCCTCTGCTTCAGTCTTAGCGCTGACACTGCCATCCACAGATGCCACCTTGTGCAACTCATCAGAGGCGGCAGCTCCTGCTCACACCAGGCTTTCTTTCCCAGAGACTGTTTGTGCAGAGCTTCTGAAGCCTTTAGAAATTCCACAGAGTTTGCATGTAGTCCCTGAAATCTTTGGAAACCCAGTGCAACTTCAACAGGCTTTGGAAGCCTCACATGATTTGGGAAGTTTTTGGTGATTGCATGCAAACTCTTGTGGAGCTTCTGAAGCCTTTCAAAGTCATTCCAGGGTTCCAGAGTCAAAATTCTGCCAGGGTTCCACTCAACTTCAGAAAGTTTTGGAGTTTACACAGAGCTTCCGAAAGGCTTCCTGAATTGCACAAGTTGAAACCTTCTGAAGTCATGCTAGGCTTCCATAGCCTTAGGAAGCTTTCAGAGATTTTGGGTGAACTCTCATGGAGTCTCCAAAGCCTTCCAAAGTTGCAGTTTCTGGAATTTTCAGAAGCCCTGCACAACTTAGGAAGCTGGAGCTTCCATAAAAGAATTCCAAAGAATTTGTAATCTCCACACAAACAGGCTCTGGGGAAAAAGGCCTGTGTGGAACCAGCAGCTGCCTCTTGTGGGTCGCTAGAACCCCTTGATAGCAGGAAAGAAATGCCTGAAGATAAGAAGTGTGCAAAAGATCCTCAAGAGTGCTGGGTGAATGGTGTGATGTGACATTTGTGAATGGCAGCAGTGGCACCAGTACTTATGTGGCAACTGGTTGAGGTTGCTAATGGCCCTGAGCCTTTACTGCCCCACCCCAAGGCACCCGTACTCCACTTGATGACCTGCATGATCACAACCTAGGAGTGCCAGAATTGCAGTCATGTCAATGCAATATGAAAATAAGATCCTGAGTAATCTGATTCATCTGTTTTTTATCAATTAAACAAACATTGTGCAACATGCTTGCATTTATACTACACAATGTACTCATACAATGTATTAAGAGTCATACTCTAAGAAATGAACAGGGGCAATTTCATAATACTTGCATTAAATACAAGAATTAACTATATGTCATAGATAATTTTTTTTGCTACATATGACTAACTATGTACTAAAAAGCTGCATTCAAATAGCTTATTCCTATACTAATACTAATTTCTGCCTTAAATTTCTGTTATATAGCATGTATAGACTTATATAGAAATAGAAGAGTATAATATATAGCATGTATTAAGTATGCTTCAAGAGGAGGTTTTGTTATGCATTTTTCATCTTTCAAACTTGCATCTTTTTGGATTTTCAAACATGAATTAGTAGATGTCTGTATACTATAGCTTACCACAAAAATATTTTAATAAAAATATCTGTCCATCTGGAAGCATCTTTAAACATTACATACTGTTGAGAGATTATGGAATTTGAAAGTGAGATAAAAATATACAGATGTATGGCTGGCAGTCTGAGAGGTGAATATATGTATTCATATACACGTACAGAATTACTCCACCTCTGAATACCAACTGCTAGATGACAAAGAATATAGAGATTGCTATGGTCTCCATATTCTTTTTGCGCGCTGAAACACTGGCTACAATTGTACAGGATTTATTTTGGGCTCTGAAGCCATATGCTTCACAATTTTGTCCACATTATATGACATATTCATGCACCCTTTTTCTCCAATTAATGTCTCCTGCAGACTTTAAAAATATCAGTAGTCCTCGACTTATGATGAGCTGCTTGAAATTTGAAATTATCATTTGAAATTATGACACATTCAAAAAAAGGGACTTATAATCCAGATTCGACGTTCCAACATCCCTCCCTCCCCCAGGGTCATGTGACTATATTTTTGGTACTCAGCAACTGGTCCTTATTTATGGGTGTTTGCAGCGTACCAGTCATGTGACTGTGATTTAAGACATTTTTAGCAGAAACATTCTTTTATTTCCAGTTTCTGGCAAAAAACGGCCAATGACAAACATTCATTCAACAAATGCAGCATTTGCTTAACAACCATCACAAAACAGATAATAAAATTGGACATAGTCATGTGGTGACCTACTTTACAACCCTTATAATGTACAACCAAATTGCAGGGTCAGTTATGGTTATTAATCAAGGAGAACCTTTAATAATAATGTATTAAACTTGAATACTGCCTGATTCCCAGAAATTTGGAGCAGCTCACAAAAATCAAAGAAATTACATAAAATCAATAAAAGATGGTAAACGCTCAGACCAGATGGAAAAAAGCAAAGGTCTCATTCCCTCTCATCAAAGACATGGATGAAGACCCAGCTCTTCTTGGCTTTTCTGAACAACAGCAGAATCTAGATATGGGAGGAGGGAACCTCATTGCAGAGGGCAGGCATTAATACATAGAGAGCACACTTATTTAACTGAAGGAACCAAGAGTATCCCAACCTTGCAAGATCAAATTGGCCAGGCAAATACTATGGAGACAGATGATCCCTAAAGTAAATGTCCTCTAATGAGGCCAATGCAGTCTATTTTAAATCTATTAAGCACAGTCAGTAGTTCTCATGGTCAAGTACTGTAGCTGCTGAACAGAAATGATCCCTTTTCTGCTGGGAAGAATTTTGACAGGGAGTAAAAGGCAAGGGGATAAAAGACTAGGAGACCTTAAAAAGAACTTGCAGACCAGATGGGAAATCCCTATAGATCAGGGGTCACCAACCTTTTGGATCTCAGGGACCACCAAATTCATACTTTTAAATCCCGAGGACCACTAATATGAATTTTTTAAAAAAGCTAATATATTTAATATAATGTTTTATGTTAATGTTACATATGTGTGTGTGTGTGTGTGTGTTTTCTTAAGTTTTCGCGGGTACTTACATGTATGGCATTCAGCTTTGTTCGGGTATTTTCCCATGTCATTGTAGTTGTGCTTTTAAAGTTGTAGCAACGTTTCAGCAGAATCTCATCTGCCATTATCAGGCTTCTGTATAGTGTTCAAACTTTTACTGTAAAAGTCTGACTCACAGATGAACACTATACAGAAGCCTGATGATGGCAGATGAGATTCTGCTGAAACGTTGCTACAACTTTATGTTCGGGTATTTTCCCATGTGTATATATATACACATATACATACATACATACACACACACACACACACACACATCATACACAAACACACACACACACACACACACACTTACTGATTTAATTATAACAAAAATGTGAATGCTTAATGATAACAAAATAAAATGTTCTGGGCTGGAAGCCTCCCCCACTTGGCACCTTCCAAAGAGACAGAACAGCAGGCGGTGTGTGTGTGTGTGTGTGTGTGTGTGTGTGTCTGAGCTGAGGGGCCTCGGGGCAACTGCTGCTGGGAGAAGCAGAGGGAGAAAGGGGGCTTTGCTCTCCTTGGGGGACAGTGCCCCTTGGCTGCCACTCCTGGGGCTTCTCAGCAGGCATCTGCCTGCAGAAGGACTGCTGCTCTTGGTGATTAATTGGGGGAGGGGAGGGGGAGAAATTGGGAGCTCCTTCCAGATTCCAGGTGGAGGATTGAGAGGCTCAGATCTGCAGCTGAGGAAAAGCTGGGGGGGAGGGCTCTTCCAGCCTCACCTGGAGACAGGCAAGGAAAGGTGTCCCTGGGGGCACCTCGCTCGCTTTAGCACTTCGCTGCCAAACCCAGCCACAGCCAGTGATTATTTGGGGGTGGGGGTGGGGGGGAAGAGAGAAAGCATCTTTCGCATTACCAGGGGAGGAAAGGAGACAAAACAAAGCTCACTCTTTCACTGAGACCTACAAAACACCAATCTACCGTGTTCCAGGAGTTCTTCAAAATCATCAAACGCTCCTACTTGCAGTTCTTGCGCCTCCTGGCTCAGGTCCCTGAGATGCACACTCCCACACACAGTGGCGGTGGCAACAACAGTCCCCTCCCTCAGTGCCCGCCGTCAGCTCTCCCCATTAGTTTTCTAGCCTTGAATTTCTCCCGGCTCTCTCTTTCCTCCCCACCACCCACGTGCAGGCAGGAAAGGGAGACGGAGCCTTGCACAGCTCTCCCCTTTTCCAGCCCTTGCTGCCTCTCCCAACATCAAAGCCTCGGAAACACAGGCAAAGCCGCCACAGCGGTAGGGCTCTGAGTTGCTTGCTTCTCCACTACTGCCTCCTCCTCCTCCTCCAGCACCACTTCCTTCTCTGGGTAGGGCATTTCTTAACTAACCGAGCATGCTAAGGCAACTCAGGACGCTGAAACAAGATGGCGGCGCCCAAGCAAACATTCTTTGCAGCCTGGTACAAAACGATACACGGACCGGTACCGGTCCAGGGCCCGGTGGTTGGGGACCACTACTATAGATGTTATCTGGCTCATAGTGAAGACTGGATGGACCCTGAGCCATAATCAAGTAATGATCTTATAATATTACCAAGTAAGAGAAGTCTCTTCTTCCTGTCTCAGTTTTCCACTGAGATAAGGAATTTATACAAGCCACAATATTCATGGTACAGTACCTGAATTCATATCAATTAGTTGTTCTCTCTTCTTTTGCTTTTCTTGACGTTCTTTCTCTGCTTTTTCTTTTGCTAGTTTAGCTCTGCGCATCTTCTCCTCCATCTCACGCCTTTTCTGATTCTCCTTCACAGCTTGCTAAAAATGAGACAAAGGTGATAAGATAGACAAATGGACAATCATAACAATGAATTTGCTGTGTTGTTATGATACGCATATCATATTTTTCATTTAGTAGAATAAAAGACTGCAATGCTGGCTACCATGCAAGACAAAGTTCAGTAAACAGTGATGGGTTTATGAATGATAAAATTTATTTATTACTTTTATCCATAAAAATTAATGGAAACACAAAATATACAGGTAATATATCCCTGAGAACCAAATGCTGGAGGATAATATACCCTAACATATTTACCTAAATTTATTTTTATTTTACTCAAATAAAAATAGGAATATTAATTTCACTACAAATATCACTGTTTAAATACAGCCCTACCCTAATAAGCTCTCATCTCTATACTATACTTCTCTATACTATACTTGTCCTCTGGTTTACATTATTTTGCAACAGAGTTTTTAAAGAATTTTGAGCATTTGGACTTATAATGGATATTGACATAGGTTTATGGAACTTGAACACATTTAGCAATATTTGTTGTCTGCAGAAGTACTGACCTATTTTTCAACATTTTCAAAATTTTGTCTCTAGCAGTCCAGCAACGACACTGAACATCTATTCCTATCAATATCAACCAGCTTATGAATTATAGGTAATGTTGATATTTATAATCCTATGAATTCTTGGGAAATATGATATAAAAATTAAACAAGCAAGCAAGAAAACAAATAGATAATTCAAGTGTAAAAAGACTAAAAATCCAACAATATATAAATATACAATAGGAGCAAAATATGCAGCATATGCAACAGAAGTAGCCACCTCTTTATGTCATACAATTTGAATTTGTTTCAAAGTATTGCTTTGTTTGATGTAAAAAGCAAAGCTCAAATAAATAGTGGCTATTTAAATTAAATTAAATATGTAATATAACATATTGTAATTAAAACATGGATGCTCACCACAAACATATTTTTGAAATTGCGCAGATTTGTGAAGAACTCCTCAATAGATATCTTATTGGTATCAAAGAGGAAGTATTGTCCTAATTCCCTATAAAGGTTTTCCATATTTGCATGCATCATTCGTAGCTTCTCATACTGTTCTTGGGCTTCTTTAACAAAGCTGTAAGACTAGAGTTAAAGACTTCTAACAATTGTAAACATACTTTCTGAGAATAAGTTGATTGCTTTGAAGTTGCTAAGAGTTTGGCTTTTTGTATTTTTAGTTTCAGATTCTATCGCATCCTTTTATGCAAAAAGCAGTTTGACAAAATAACACCATATAATTAATTAAGAGGAATTAACACAGTACTAATGTAACAACGCTCTTTTTCGCAAAATAAATTCTGATTAGATCATTGTGATTCACCTCATTTTTATATTCCATTGACTTCTAGCTATTGGAAAGACCATTGCTGACTGCAAATAATTTACTTCCCTGTCTGCAACTCTTCATAGGGTACAAAGGGAGGACTCAGCTACAGCTGCTTTACCTCGGGGATTGAAGCAATCATAGCTATTTTAAAATTTTAATTTATTGAAATGATTGTATCAATAAAGTGTTAAGTTATTATTAAATCTATTTTAAATATACTGCAGGTTATTAATTCATAATTTATACATTTTAAACAGCAAAGTAAAATTATTGAATACATGAATAAGCAGTCTTTCATTGAACAAGATCATCTGGGTACTTGCTGCCTTATCTTATCAATAGTCATCTGTTGGAATAGCATCAAATGTGACAGCTACCTGCAGTTCATTGGGTTCTCTCTGAATACCAAAAGGAGATCATTTCTAGAGGCATGATCCCTTATACTTCTGGTGAAAATAGCGCCCTTAACTCATATGTTCAAGATTACAATAAAGAGAATCCTCTCTATTGATTTTAATGGCTACTATCTTTTATCAGAGTCCTTTTTGAATCTCCCTTGCAAACGCTGTAATATATAAATGAAGATGGTGTGCTCCTGTGACGTCCAAAGCATTTTCTAAAACCATTTTCAGGAAGTCTACCACCTTAATTGCTACTTGCATGAGGAAGAAATGCCATCCCCAAGTGAAAAATGCTTGGCGAGGGGAGAATTCTCTATTAGTGAATGTTCCTAGTTATCCTCCTCTCAACATTTATTCGTTCAGAAAAATAATTTTCTATGTGTTAATGTGTAGGCTTGTGCCTCTGCAAACCATTATACTACAACATTTAGTAATTGAATTTTGGGTAGGAACTCCATCCTCCAGCACTTGCAGCAAAGATAGATGGGCACATTATGTAAAAACCAATAAAAATCAAAATAAACAAGTAAGCCAGTTACAGGTATGCAAACTATTGTTATTCATCAACTTCATTCATCTTTCTGTATCACTCACATTGGAGTATAGCAAAATTACCTAGGAGGCGGGCCAACAAGTCCTCAACAAAAGATGTTCCAACCCTTTCTAGGGCTTTCTAAAGACATCTTAAAAATGTAATAAGCATCTTTCAGCAAATTTTGTAGAAGTTGTTCTTGTGAAAATGACTTAGATGAGAGGCACATATGAGAGGCAAGACAATATTAGCTTTCTGAAAAAATGTTGCCATGCCTTTATAAAAAAATACCTCTAAATTCATTAACCAAGATTTAAAAAATGAGCAAATTCTCTTTCACTCTTGGGAGAATGGTAGAAAACAATGCCCTGCTGAAATGAGAAACAGATATTAAGTTTCTATACAAGAGTAATTTCTAACCACAATATCATTTTCTTCCATGATTACTAAGATATCTAAATCTGGAAGATGCTTGCCACTCCAAGACCACTTCCAAAAACAATTTTTTGTAAACAACCAAAGAGAAATGGCAGCCAGAGATCAAATGATTTATATATTATGTTAAATGTACTCAAAATCTCAAGTGAGGACTTATGGTGTTTCAGGATATAATTTATTCAATTTACTTAGTATCAATTAACCACAGGATGCTAAACTAAATATCCATGTTACATGGATGTATCTACGGGGCAAGATTTCTGTGAGTTCAGCTATGGAATATTTTGGAAGAATAGGTTACGCAGGTGCAACTCCAGATAGACTATGGCAGATAAGCTTTATTTATTCATACCTAATTCTACTGCCTGCAAATCACCCAAAGAGACACCAGGAAGAATTTACACTTTCAACTGTTTGAATGGGAGACTACTCAAAGCAAGACAGTATCAATAACTACTCGTATTTTCCCGAAAACATGACTGTGTTTTATTTATTTTGGGGGGTATCTTATTTTTTTTCCACATATGGGAGGGCAACTTCTGCTTGCTCGTTGTGGGGCAGGAGGCCATATGGTGTGCCAGTGCCACTGTTACAAGGCAAGGGGGTGGAGCTACCTCACATGCCCCATACCAGCTTACCTCATGGCCCCTGCTGTCAGGCCACCTCGTGGCGGCGGTTCCAACAGCCCTATCCAGGACCCCATGTAGCCACTAGCCCACTTCTTTTGCTTGCTTGTGGTTGCAATGGAGCAGGAAACCATGAGGTGCCACAACCATGAGGCAAGACAGGGAATGGAGATTCCTCCATGCACTGGCTCACTTCAGGGTCCCCACAGCCAGACCAACCACACCCTGAGAGCTGCCATGTGACCACAGCAACAGCACACCACTCAGCCTCCTCTATGAGCAAGCAGAAGTGGGCAGGCAGGCACATGGGCTCCTGCTGCACATGGTTGCCGGTACTGTTACTGCGAGTCAGGTATTGGGGCATGGATAGCCTGGCTGTGGAGGCCCTGAGGTAAACCGGTGCAGGACGTGTGGGGCAGCTCCACCACCACCTTGGTGGCCACCACGAGAAATCTAATAGAATGGGCTGAGCAGGGTCTTAAGTAGGGCTAATTTGGGGGGTAGGGCACACACGTAAAACATGCTATGTCTTATTTTCAGGATAGGTCTTATTTTGCTAAGGGTTCCCATTACTGTCATTACCTTGTGAAAAATGAGACAAGTCCTGTTTTGGTACAGTGTATCTTTCTAATACTATTAAAGTTTGTCAATAAACAGTGATATATTAATGCGACTTTAAGAACCTTAAAAGGTAATTTTTTTCTTTATAATGAAAATTAGAATTCTCAGAAAAAATAATATAATGAGAATTCTTATCCCTCAGTATCATAAATATGATTCTTTCTTTCATAGGTTATTTTTCAACATTTCTCAGTGAAGAGTTTTGAAGGATATGGTCATTTTCTCCACAAATTTGTCCTTTTCTTCTGTTCTACTGGGAAAATTGTTAACATCATGCTGTAGATCCAAAATCTGTTTGTTCATCTGGTCCAGATTTTTCCGCAAAATTTCAGCAGAAACTTGGGGAAGAAAAAGAGACAATATAGCAGAATTGCAGAAACAATTAACATCAACTAAAAGAATAGTTTTTATTTACTGTAGTCACATTCTCTACGAAACCATGTAAGTATGTTCTTTGGATTACCCGCTTCCCTTAAATGAGAAGGGTTAGTCTGATTAATATTACTTCATGGGACAGTTTCTACTTGTGTTCAAGTTGAACAGGAAAGAAAACTTAGGAAAGCTAAAATAAATTTACAGTAGTAAGAAAAAAGTAGAGTTATGCTCCAACTTGGAATAAAACTCAAATCTGATGTAAAATGGGGTAATAGAAAGTATGTAATTTTAAATTGTCTTATTTCCAATTCAAAAATTATTTTAGAAGTCTGCCTATAATATATAGACTGCAACTCCAGCATACAATGGAATGGGCAGGATATTCTGCAGCAATCAAAATTTAAGATTTTAACCTACTCTAAAGCAAACCATGCAAACTCCTTTGTGCAACCAGAGGGATAAATATGAATTCACAGAACTGAGATTTCACAACCAGCATGCATCATCCACATTGATTAACTAGGATATTTGAAGAGCTGCATATTCAAAAGTACTGTCCCATTAATATACATGCTCAGGAATGCCAAAATTAGGCTTTATAAGACTCTTTGGCTTAAGAGCAGTGTTTGTAGGTGACAATGTACAATAAAGTGATATCAGCAAAGGAAAAGGCCTGAATTAAAGGCAACAGCATATATGATAGGAAGTTATATAATTCTACAAAGACAGCATTTTTGCAATAATTAGCACCAATCATTCAAAAGCTAAAATAATATTATTAAACATTTGAATGTTTTCAGATCATTCAAGAAACTAAAAAAACATACAGCCTGTATATATTGTAAACAGAAAAAAAATGAGAAAGTGAGATAAAAACTGACTTTGGTTAAGAATATTTAAGTTAGTGAGAAGTAAGACAAGCATTGTCTTATTACAGACAATTACAGCTTGATGACATATACTGCTCTCAGTATAATACAACATGACTGAGATGAAGGAATACACTTATTTCATTGAGCTGGTCACTAGGTGGTCAGACAACATCTGGACCAGGTGGGATACTTGCAGGAAAAATACATGATTATAAGTAAATAGACCAAACATAATTTTTTTTCATCATAGTGCAATTATAAATAACTGACCATAACAAACATCTGCAGCCATCATTTTTATATTTTCCTCTCCACACTTCCTGCTATGACAAACCCTATCCAAACATAGATCTAACATTTCTTTCAGGAAAGACAAAAATATGGAAACAGGAAGGATAACAAAATAGAGTAATGCAATATCCTGCAAACCCGCAAAGAAGATTTTACTCCTGCTCATTCTATATTAGCATATGAAGAAAGCAGAAGCTGAGATTTTGTTTTCATTGATAACAAAGTACTGTATATTATTCGGACCTGTTGACACTACAAATATCATCTAAAAATAATGCATACCTGTACACCCCAGATCTATTTAATGAATATTATATGCTTTCCTCACACCTCAAAAAGGAAAGAGACTGAAACTGATCTTGGTTGTACTTGCCCAGTTGAAGAAGTGAAGGAGTTGTGACTAAGGGTCTTCATACTATTATTGCACACATTTTTTCTTTGCTTTTAAGAGTTTATTGTATTTTTTGACTGGTACAGCTGCAATTATTTGAACATATTACATTTGTGTCAAGAATACCTACCAAGGCACTTCCAGATTGAAAGGATTAGTCAGTGACATTACCATTGCCCAAGGGATGCCTGAAAGGGTTCCTTTATGTCCCTATTATTTTCCCACTGAAGTGGTATCTACTTATTTATCTATTTGAATTTGCATGCCTTCAAACCATTAGGAGAGCAGGCAAATTGATGGGAGCCCATTCTGTCATGTGGCTCACACTCTTGGATTTAGATCTGGGAGGATCGGCTGCAGACAGGCAATGGTGATGAGGCAGCAGATTCCCCCTGATGAGGAACAGCTATCTCCCCCACTTGATCTGAGGGCATGAAGTGGGAAGTAGGGAAGCTCAAAGAAGATCTGCAAGGCTGCTGGCGAAGAGGCCATCCCACCCCAACTCACAAGGAACACCTGAATTGAGATGATTTAATTAGAGGCCAGGGGAGGGTTTCTTCGTTGGGAACAATAGTTTCGCTTTGGCACACACTTCCCCACCTTTGTAAACTCTGCTTTGGGTCATGTTTCTGCCCTATGGACTCCGACCTTGCTTATGGACTCTGGGTCTTGCCTTTTGGACCTTGAACCTTGTTTATAACTTATGGACCTTGCCTTTTAGACTTTGCACTTTGGTTTTGGACTACAGACTTCCTCCTTGCCTTGTGAATCAGCTCTGGTGACTTTTGGCTTTAGTTTGTGGGACTGTGTTGCATTGACTGGGTGGTTGTCTTCTGGAAATTTTGGCGTAGAGCTTTACTGGCTGTTGTACGGTCATTTTGTATGGGATAGCAAAGCAATAAAAGACTTTATTGAAGCCTGCATCTGCCTAAATGACCTGAGTCATAGCAGACTGAGACAATCAGCAATATTATTTTAAGAGATAGAAAATAGAACAGAACAGAATTCTTTACTGGCCAAGTGTGATTAGACACACAAGGAATTTGTCTCTGTTGCATAAACTCATAGTGTACATATAAACAAGTAGTATGTCATAATAAATAATAAATCATATCGTAGTTACAATCATTGATTCTACAAGGGATCTTGGAGGACTTCTAGTTCAACTACCCGGCCCAAGGCAGGAGACCTTATATCATCCCAAATGGTTGTCCAACTTATTCTTGAAAACCACCAGAGATGGAGCATCATCAACACCAGGAGACATTGATTAATTGTTTTCACTGTCAGGAAATTTCTCCTTAGTTCCAGGTTGGATCTCTCTTTAATGAGCTTCAACCCATTACTTCTTGTCCTGACGTGCGGTGCTTTGGAGAATAAGTCAACTCCTTCCTCTCTGTGACAGCCCCTCAAGTACTGGAAGACAACTATGTCACCCATAATCTTTCTCTTCATAAGGCTAGACATATTTAGTTCTCTTAATTGTTCATCGTATGGTTTAGCCTCCAAGCCTTTATCATTTGTTGCTCTTTTTTGAACTCTTTCTAGGGTTTCAGCATCTTGTTTTGGTATTTTGCCGACTAGACTTGGATGCATTATTCCAAGCGTGGCCTCACTAATGCAGTATAAAGCAATACTATCAATTGTGATCTTGATGCTATCTCTCTGTTGATATAGCCTAGGACTGCTTTGGCAGCTGAAGCACCATGCTAACTGGTTCACTAGATCTACTAGGATAGCTAGATCCCTCTCACAATTGCTATGAGCCAAGTACAATCTATACCATTTGATTCTATACCATATTCCATACCATATTCTATGCCATTTGATTTTTCCTGCCTAAGTGCAGGTACTTAATTTTCTCACCAATGGATTACATCTTGTTGGATAGGGCCTAATGTCTGTCAAGAACCTTCTGAAGAGTCTATCTTCCAAAGTATTAGTAAAGTCTATCAATGTATCAGTCTCAGAAATCTTGGATTCTTAGATACTAGATACTTGTTTATTGATCTAACAGGGGAGCCATTGTATTACATTGACATACTAACTTCATTATTCACACAACTTTCAAAGATTTCAAAATTTGGGGACATGTGACCATGTCAGATTAGAATTCAATATAATGCAGACACAAGCAATAGAACAAAATAAAACTATTGTCTTAGACCTCAAAATAACTGATTTCGACAAACTTAGAAATCTGATTTTAGATAACTGATTTCAACAAACTTGGGAAAGATTCCTTAAAGAGGAAAACAAATCAAGAAGCTTGGGAAATTCTTAAAAATGTGATTATAAATTCCAGTGCAGCATAATATCACTGAAAAGAAAAATAATGAGATCCAAGAAGAAACCAGAATGCATAAAGAATTCTCTGATAAACTGGATAAAAAGATAAAAAGGATAAGTATAAAAAATGGCAAAAAACTAAGGCAGAGTACCAACAAGTAGCCCGAACTTGCAACTATGAAATCAGGAAAGTTCAGTCTTAGAATGAACTAAGACTTGTAATAATTGTCAAAAATAACAGTAAAAGTTTCTTGCAATATGTTAAAAAAAAGTCAAGGAAACAAATCACTCCACTAATGGGAGAAGATGGCAAGGAAGTGATGGACAGCAGGGAGAAAACGGAGCTGCTTAATTCATTCATCTTCACATGAAAGGAAAAAAATAGCCCAACCTAACAAAAGTAGAATCATAAAAGACAGATTAGGAATATAAATTAAAATAGACAGAAAAATAGAACACTTGGCCCAAATGGGCTATCGGCAGAAACATATAAAGAGCTACAAAATATTTTGGACCAATCATTACTAGAGGTATACAATGCAGTTTTAGCTGAAGTGAAGATACCACCATCATGGGTAGAAGCTAACATCACTTTGATACCAAAAGAGGATTCAGATTTAATGCAAATAAAGAACTACAGACCCATATCCCTACTGAATGCCAACTATAAAATATTCACCTCAACAGTAGCAGAAAGAATGAAGAGATTTTTGAAGGAGTTTATACACCCTGACCAAAATGGCTTTCTACCCAAAAAGCAGATAAGAAAAAATACGAGAGTAATATTAGATCCATTGGAATAGTATGAAACACATAAAGAAAAGCAATTGGCTTCCGTGGCGGCATGTGGTTGAGTGGCACGAAGGAACAGCGCTCTGTTTTTCGTTGCCTATCTTCAGTGTTCTGGGAGCCAACAGAGGCAAAATCGTTCCTGGGGGGATCGGTGACGGAGAGAGGAACCTTTGGAGCTGAAGAGGGAAGGTGCAATCCCCAGCAGTGCGATTGGAGGAGCCCTTGAAACCGGCGTTGAAGAGTTGGACTTTGGTGGCTGACCCAGAGACCAGCCGACACATGAGATTGGAAAGGGAAGCAAAGAGAAAGTACGGTGTGAAGAAGTGGTGTGAGCAGTGAAACTGAAAGAGAGTGGAACTGTCAAAACGAACCCAGAAAGAGATGGTGAAAGGAAAGGCTCAAAGCGGCACCTGAACAGTGAATACAGTGAGGAGAGCAGATAAGGGAGAGGACGAAAGGGTGCTAGCAATAGTGAAAGATTGAATAAAGAAGAAGATTAAGTGATATACTATATACAAACTAAGTGAAGAGGGGAAGTGAAAGTGGATTGTTTGAAACGGGACGATTGAAACTTTTGTGTTCCTAAAAGAACATTATTGTAACAGAAGAAGAAACATAGTAGCAGTTAAAAGATCTGGGGGAAAAAGTCTCTGAAAGTGCAGAAAATTGTTGGACATTTTGAAGAAGAGGGTGAAAGTTAACTCTTTAAATACACTGCATCTAACGTTACAGTAAGACTTAAGCGAACTAGTTGGAACACATAGAATAACCTTTGCGGAGAACGAAAGTTGTGATTATAAGAAATACTGCCTGTATATTTAAAAGTATTGTGACTAAACTACATTTTTATTTGCTTTTCTTTCCTTTTCTCTCCATCTTTTTTCTCTTTTTCTTAGTGATTATATTAGAAGTTAAAATATTTAAATATTTGAATATATATTGAATGATTTATATGGCAAATAGAGTGTAAAGAAGAATATATATATATAGAGAGAGAAGCGACTGTTTAAGTGCTATATACTATAATATAAGTTAAAGAACTTAAGATAGATATTTTCTAAGAAACTTATTGACTGAACTATCCTAGGAATTGCATTGTTTTCTGATATTGGTAAATCCTTATTACTATCAAATGTATTGTAAAATAAGTATAGTAACTTTATAAATTTAAATTGACTATTAGTGATAAGAATCTATTTAGATAAGTTTAATTGTTAGGTAATCAATTGTTTAAACATTTTAATGTTAAATGCATTAAAGTAATATAAAATATTAAGGTAAAAATAAATAGAAATATATAAGAATATATATAAGTAATATAGTGGCAAGGAATTATTATAAATAACTTTGGATATTGGGATTGATTTGTATAACTGTATAGAATAATTAATTTGTGAAAATTCTTGATTCAGTTAAGAGTTAATATAAGACATTGAAGGGTAGATTACAGGGAAGAATAAGGACTGTGATAGAATCTAGAGAAATAGTGAGCATTGAATGATGTTGTGGGATAAGATAGAATATTAGGATAACAAACCAAATTAATTCAAGAAATGACAAGCATTACAACAACAGTAGTGAAGACTGGGAAGAAATCCACCCCGACAACAGCTACAGCGATTCTATCTCCATCTACACAAAGATCCATTTAAGGAATGCTCACAACGAAGAAAACAACAGCTACAATTAACACACAGACCATGCAAGCCATCCTGTTAACAATTCAGGAGACGATGATGAAATTACAGGAAAACATGACTAAGAACCATGGAGAAATGAAAATAGAGATGGAGGAGGTGAAAAGAGAAGTGAGAAAGGATATTCAGAAGTTGGATGAGAAAGTTGGCCAGATTCAAGAAGTTTCACAAAAGAATGAACAAAGATTCTAAACGATTGAAAAAGAATGGAAAAAACAGAACAGAAATTAGAGTCGGTAGATCAAAGAATGCAAGAAAGAGACAAAGAAGTAGAGAACTCACTGATCCAGTTGGAGATGGAGAGGGCTTTGTTCTACCTACGTTTCCAGAATGTGGTAGAGACGAAGGAGGAAGATCTAACAGAAATAATGGCAGAGACTATTGCAGAGGCACTCCAAAGAGAAAAGAGTGAAATAATCAATGAATTAGACGAAGTCTACTGAGTCTATACAAATTATGCCAGAATATTTAGACTACCAAAACATCTGTTTTACTCGGAAAAAGGTGAGGGACATAATTTACAAAGTTACTAGAGAGGAACCTTGACATATAAAGGTAAAGAGATCATAATGTTAAACAAATCCCGAAAAGAGTTTGAGAACAAAGGAAATATCACTTTCTGGCTGCCCGACTCAACAAAAATAATATACTGTTTAGGTGAATTATACCAGAGGGAATGTTGGTGTCGTGGCAAGGGAAGAAAGTCAAGATGGACTTGGAGAAAGCGAAAGAATTCCACGCACAACTAATAGGCACAGAGGAACTCGGTAATAGCAGAGAAGAACTGGAATCGGCTAGTCAAAATGATCAACAAATAGAAAAGAATGGAAAAGAGCAGGAAGAGGAGGAAAGGAAGAAGGAAGAAAGACCACAAGAAGAAAACAGAGTAAGAACAAGAGCACAAACAGAAGCAAGGAATAACAGGAACGAATTGGTAAAGGCAAAGAGGGAAAATGGATAATAATTTAAAGATATTATCAGTAAATATAAATGGACTTAACTCCCCATCAAAACGGAATCAAACTCTGAAAAAATTGGCAAAACAAAAAATGGATATAGTATGTCTCCAAGAAGTACATGTTAGAGCCCAAGATAAGGGTTTTTTGCAATATAAAAAATTAGGAAAATTATACGCAGCATTAGCGGAGGAAAAGAGTAGTAGCAGTATATATTCGAGGAGTAGAAGTAGAAGTATTATACACAGATTCAGGGGGAGAACATTAATATTAGAAGTAATATGGGAACAGAAGAAAATTCTATTAGTTGCAATATACGCCCCCAACAAACAACAAGAAATGTACTACAAAAAAATACAAGAAAAAATTCTTGAATTAGGCAAAGAAGAAATTTGCATAATAGGGGATTTCAATGCAGTCTCGGATATAAAAAAGATTACCAAAGTACCAGTAAAAAAAGAAAAAAAAACACACATTTTTTAACATGATAGAAGAACAGAACCTAATTGATATATGGAGAATATACAATCCAAAGGAAAAGCAGTTCACCTTTTATTCTATTCCCCATAAATCATGGTCGAGAATTGACATGACATAGATAAGTGAAACCCTAATGAAAGACATAGTACGAATAGAAATAGCACCAAATATGTGGGCAGATCATAACCTCATAATAGTAATATGGAAAGATCAATCAAAACAAAGAGGAAGGTCGATGTTGAACCCACAGACTCTGAGAGACAAAGAATATATAACAAAATTAAAAAAAGAATTAGAAATGTTTGTTAATGTAAATAAAAAAGAACACACCTCTTTACAGAATCTGTGGGATACAACGAAAGCCTATATAAGAGGAATAACAATTGCATATAATGCTAGAAAGTAAAAAGAGAAAAAGAAAGTAATGAGTTACAGAATGATATTAGAAAATTGGAAAGACAAGCACAACTAGCACCAGAAATATGAGTAAAGAAAGAATTAAACCGTATCTAGAGGAAGAAAATATTCCAATACTAACAGAAGAAACGGAAAGAGTAAATGAAGAGATTACTATGGAGGAAATAAAAGAAGCAATTAGTAAACAAACAAACAAAAACTCCTGGAACAGATGGTTTACTTGCAGAATTTCATAAAAATTTAGGGGAAATTTTTGATCCAATTCTTTTAGAAATTTATAATGAAATACTTTAAGGGGCAGAGCTACCAAGGTCATGGAGAGAAGCGTACATCATACTAATACCGAAGGAAGTTGCAGATATCATCCACATAAATAACTATAGACCAATTTCCTTGTTGAATGCAGACTACAAAATATTTATGAATTTAATGGCTGAGAGACTAAAAAAAACACTAAGCAGGTATATATACATACTGAACAAAACAGTTTTCTTCCAACAAGAGTCGTTAAGAAGTGAAAGTGGTTTTTGCTGACCGGGATAAAGTAAGAGAAAGTACCCTGGAACTTGAAATTTGCCAAAGATAAATTTTTTCCAGAGAGATTTACAAGTGGCGAATGGAATTTTAAAAGGAAAAGTTTTTTTTTCTTTCTTTTCACTCTCCTTCCTAATGTGACAGCGGATGGAACCATAAGAGAAATCGGAAAACCTGCATTGGAGGTAATTAAATGCTGAAGGGACAAGGATTTCTGTACATTAAAAAAACAAAACCTTTTTTGCTGTGAGTGGGAAGGGAGAGGAAAAAAAAATTGGAGCAGAATTTGAAAATAAGAAGATTGACTAGAATTTTAAAGAGTTATTAAACATTAATAAGACTTCTAAAAGATATATTTTAAATGGAACTTTGTGACTAAACACTAACCCCAGAAAGAGAAAGTGAAGAAAGGAGAAAGTATTAAAAGGAACAGCTTATTTGGATTGTTTGGTGATCTTGGAATTTCTGAGAACTATCTTTGATTAAAAGCCCTTTTGGGTGGGTGTTTGGAAAAACTTTTTCTTTCTACAATGGCATCACTTGTGGATGAACTGAAATTTGAATACCAAAAATACAAAAAAGAAGAACAAGGGAAGGACTCTCTTGGCACTCTTTTTCAATTTTTAGAAATGGCGGTTTGTACTTATGAAAAGCTGACTGCACAACAGGATGACTGGGATAAAGAAGAAGCCACAAGTGACTTTATTTGGGGAAGGAAAGGAGAAAGAGGAAGAGGAAAAGGGGACTTTAAGACTTGGAAAAACAACCAAAAAAGAGAAGAATAAGGTGAAAAGTGGATACTATGTTAGAAAACAACAGAAAGGAGGAAAGCAGAAGAAGAAAAGGGAGGTGGAGAGACAAGCGGGTAAAGAGGGCAAGGAGAAGAATAAGCAAGGGAGAAAGGAAGGGATGAGAAGCCTCAATGGTGGGGAGCAAGATGCAAAGAAACAAAATTCTTTTAGAGATAATGGGTAAACTTTATTGAAAAAGGGATTCTGGAAAGGTACATAAGATTGTATTTTTATATTTGTATTTAGAAATGATCTTAGAAAATTAGAAACAATATGTAATTTAAAATGTGATAAAACATTTAGTGTAATTTAGTGAAATTTTTGTGAAGAAAAAGAAAGCAATGAAATAAATGAGAGAATTGGAGTAGGAGAAGGGGGAACATTTTAACGAAATAATGATTTAAAATATGTGATGTGGGGGGGAAATAACTATGGAAAACAGAAGTGTTCCCATAAAAGTATGATATTCAACAGAAAAGCAACGTGTAAAGTGTTTAAGATATAAATGAATACTAATATTAATGATTAGATTTGTATTGGCATTGATAATAAAAAATATTGTATAATTTTAGAATGTACCAAACAGAATCCCAATGTAAGCTATGTATTTTATATTAAGTATTATAAATGTAGGGGAAAGAGATAAAGGTGTCATACTCCAATTAGTGTACAGGAGAAGTTTTGTTTAAAGAAGAAAGATAAATGGATAGCTGGAAACAGAACAGACAAAGAATAACAAATATTATGATTTGAATTGAGATGAGATAAATAAAATAAAACTAAGAAAGTTTAAAAGAGATGAGAAGCTATACAGAAAATTGAAAATGGTAATAAGATATGGAATGGTATACAAAATGAATATGAATTTGAATTTGTGTCTGTACGAAGAGTTGTAACCCGGGACTAAGCAACTTTCAGAAAATATGTTTTTTATGTTTCTGTGTTTTGTGTTTTTGTGTGTTTATGTTTGATTGAGTTAATAAAACCTTGGAGGAATGTTAGAAGAGGATAATTGAGAATAAAAGATAGAAGAGAATAAAACAAGTCAGAGGAAAATATAAGTATAATGAATAAAAACTTATAAAATAGATAAATATAGAAAAGAAATATAATTGAATAAAAGTAAAGGGAGAAATAATGAGAAATTTGAAAGGATATGTATGTGTTTCTAAGGAAATGTGTCAATGGTGTATAAAATAATGTCTTATTTGTTTTATTAAAATTTACAAATAACTTTCAGAAAAGAGGTTTTATGTTCTTATGTTTTATGTTTTGTTTGTCTTTAAAAACTAATAAAATTTGTTTTTGTTTTGTTTTTTAAAAAAGTTTTCTTCCAACAAGACAAACTAAAAACAATACAAGAACAGTACTTGATATCCTGGAATACTATGAGGCACATCCATAAAAACAGGCTACACTAGTTTTTCTGGATGCTCAAAAAGCCTTTGACAAGGTAAATTGGGCATTTATGAGGCAACAAGTAAAGGAAATGAAATTTGGGGATAAATTTGAAAAAATGTTAGAATCAATATATTCAAGACAAGAAGCCCGGATAATAATCAATGGAGAAATGACTAATCCATTTGAAAAAGGGAAGGGAGTCAGGCAGGGATGCCCACTTTCACCTCTGCTCTTTATCATGACTCTAGAAATTTTGTTGAGAAGATTTAGACAGAATATGGAGATAAAAGGATTAAGAATTAAAAATGAAGAATACAAGGCCCAAGCATTTGCAGACGACCTTGTATTCTTCGTAGAAGAACCAATAAAATCAGGACCAAAATTAATTAAAGAGATAGAGAGATATGGAGAGGTGGCAGGTTTAACAATCAATAAAGATAAAACTAAAATGATAACAAAAAATCTAACAGAGAAACAAAAAAAGAAATTAAAAGAGGTAATGGGCTTACAAATTGTAAAAAGAATTAAATATTTAGGAATTTGGCTTACGGCAAGATGTTCAACAATAAAATAAGATAATTATGTAAAATTGGTAGGAGAAATAAAAAAAGATTTAGAAAAATGGGGGAAACTGCAATTATCAATATTAGGAAGAATAGCGACTATTAAGATGAACATCTTGCCAAGAATATTATTTCTCTTTCAAAATATTCCAATTAAATTAGATAAAAAATTTTTTAACGAATTAAATAAAATTACTACAAAATTTATTTGGTCAGGGAAAAAAACCAGAATAAAATTAAGCTCCTTACAAGATAATAGACGCAGAGGTGGATTTGGACTCCCTGCCTGGGAACTATATTATAAAGCGGCAACTTTAACATGGATTAAAGACGGGGCCAATTTGAGAAACAAAAGAGTTTTAATCCTAGAAGGGCATGATTTGGAAGTGGAGTGGCATGCCTTCATGTAGAACCCTGGAAATAAAAGTTATACACACTTTAATAGGCATATAATTAGATGTTCATTATTAAAAGTGTGGAAATAGATTAAACACAAACATTATATGAAGATCCCAGGATGGGTTTCCGTCATGGAGGCATTGATCCACTCCAATGCATTCAAAACTGGAAGAAAAATTAGGTATTATGGCGTACTAAATTCCTAAGGAAGATTAATGACGAATCAAAAAATTAGAGAGCAAGGGATGAAAATAGAGTGGTGGCCATATTTACAACTCAAGACAAGATATAAAAAAGACACGGAAGAGTTTGGGATTGAGATAAAACTGAATCAATTAGATAAAATATTGGAGGGAACAGATGAAAAATTAATCTCAAAAATGTATAATTACCTGTTAGAATACGAAATGGCGGAAGAAATAGTTAAAGGCCCAATGAATGTAGGGCACAATATTAATTTGGAAGATTGGGAAAAATTTGGAATCAAAATTACAAAATAACAAAATCGGCGATCTATAAAATCAATATAAAATGTGTTACCGGTGGTATCTGTCACCCTCAAAGTTAGCTAACATTTACCCAAACAGGAGTCCGATGTGTTGGAAATGTAAGCAAACGAGGGGCACTTTCTTCCATACTTGGTGGCTCTGCCCAAAAAGTAAAAAAATATTGGAAAAAAATTAAACTGTGGATAAAAGAATTTACAAGTATTCAACTAGAATTTAAACCTGAAATATTTTTGTTGGGAATGTTAAAAGGGGACTATGCAAATGAAATGAAATATTTAATTCTCCATATAACCACAGCAGCAAGAATTGCGTCGGCACAATGTTGGAAGGGCGAACAAATGCCAACAAATAATTTGATTACTCAGAAAATACTTGACTGCACTGAAATGGACCTACTCACATAAAAACTTAGGAATAAGGAAGACTCAAGATATATTACAGCTTGGGATAAATGGTATAAGTGGATTAAAGAGAAAAAAAACCAGGGAATTAAAAGATATGGTTTTGATGAATGGAGTGGTTAAATTAAAAATGTTTATCAAATTAAGAAACGAATAGTAGTAAAATTATTATTACCAATAAAAATCACACCATCTTAGTTGATCAGAAACATATGTTTTATATGTTTATCTATTATGTATTTGTATATATAGATTTTGTCTGCAACGTAAAGTTGTATTCAATGTATTGTACATA
Organism: Pseudonaja textilis; assembly: GCF_900518735.1. The sequence continues at coordinate 2,118,734 of NW_020769422.1, read as the reverse complement.
GTGTGTTTTTTTTAATCTTTAATAAAGTTTTCTTTTTAAAATTTTAAAAAAAGCAATTGGCATTGTTGTTTCTAGATGCTCAAAAGGCGTTTGACCATATGAACTGGCAATTCATGTTATACCAACTAAGATATATGGACTTTGGAGATAAATTTATAAACATGTTCAAGGCAATATGTACAAATCAGAAAGCCAAAGTGTGAATGGTGAGGTAACGGAAAATTTTTCACTATGGAAAGGTACAAGGCAAGGCTGCCCATTATCTCCATTGTTATTTATCTTAACTCTGGAAGTACTAACAAGAAATATTAGGCAAGGTGAGCAAATCAAAGGAATGGAAATCAAAAGAAAAAAATACAAACTACAAGCATTCGCAGATGATTTAGTTTTCATCTTAGAGGAGCCACTGGAGTCAGGCCTGAGACTCATAGAGAAATTAGAGGAATATGGAGAGGTTGCTGGATTAAAAATAAGTAAGGAAAAAACCAAAATGATAGTTAAAAACCTTACAAAGAAACAGAGGGATGAATTAATAAAGAAAATGAATATCCCAATAATGAAAAAAGTGAAATACTTAGGAATCTACCTATCCACAAGATTTGTACATATTGCCTTGAACATGTTTATAAATTTATCTCCAAAGTCCATATATCTTAGTTGGTATAACATGAATTAGGTAGATTCCTAAGTATTTCACTTTTTCACTATTAAAGTGAACTAAAGAGGACAATTATACAAAATCAGTCCATCAAATTAAGCTGTGAGAAATGCTTGCAATTTTCTATGATGGATAGAATAGCTGCAATAAAGATGAACATATTTTTCTACTCTAAACAATACCAATAAAACTAGAGAAAAAATATTTTGATGAGTTGAATAAAATAAAGTTGAAATTCATTTGGCAGCCCCCTAAAATCCTGTTGCCTATCATCCTCTTGGGCAAAGCATGTGAGCCATTTCCTCCTTTCAGTGGTCCACGAAAGTACATATATAGATCGATAATAAAGTTAAAAAAAAGGTGAACAACATTTTTTCAGAATTATAGATACGTTGAGGCTGGGTGTGACAAGGAATGGCTGGGAGGGGAGGGACTAGGCGAGGCAATGTATTTTTCAAAGCACCAGAAGGATGGAAACTGAACAGAGAAAGAAGCAACCTAAAAGTAAGGAGAAACTTCCTGACAGTGAAAACAATTAACCAGTGGAATTGTTTGCCACCAGAAGTTCTGGGTGCTCCAACACTTAACAAAAGACTCGACAGCCATTTCTCTGAAATGGTATAGAGTTCCCCCCAAGGTCCCTTCTAAGTGTTATTCTGTTATTCTGACAGCTTTCGCAGGATGAAAGGCAACAGGCTTTTAGATTTTGGCATCCTCAAGAGTTTTCCTTCCTGAGCAGGGGGTTGGACTAGAAGACCCCCATAGTCCCTTTCAACTCTGTTAAACCTGGGCAAAAGAAAGGTAGTAAAATCACTCTAGGTTAGGGATAGTGCAAAATATTGATATATGATAAATAATGGAACAATTAAAAATAATAGCACAGAGTTTTCTCTCTCCCCTCTTCCTTTTTTTTCTTTCTTTCTCCCCCTTCCTCTTTCTTTCTTTTTCTCTCCCTTCCTTCCTTCCTTCCTTTCTTTCTTTCTTTCTTCTTTTCTTTCTTTCTCTTTCCTTCTTGCCCTTCCTACCTTCCTTTTTTCTTTCTTTCTTCCTATTTTTCTTTCTTTCTTCCTATTTTTTTCTTTCTTTCTTTTTTCCTCTTTATTTCTTTCTCTCCCTTCCTCTTCCTTTCTTGCTCTTTCCTTCCTCTCTTCCCTTCCTTGTCTCTATCTCCCTCACACACACACCTTTTCTGGGAAGAACTTATGAGCAGCGAGCGGTGAGACAATGAAGAAAGCAGCAGCCCCGGAACATCCATCCACTCTCCCTTTCAAAGCATATGGGTGGGTGCGGGAGTGGGTGGGTGCGCCCAAGGCGTTTGTTTTCCCTACTCTGCTGGGGCTGGAAGGATGGCGGGTGTGCCCCGAAAGGGAGGGGGAAAGCGAATGGCTTTCCCTACCCAGCTGGGGCTGGGAGGGTGGCGGGCGTGCCCCGAAAGGGAGAGGGAAAGCAAACAGCTTTCTGTTTGCTTTCCCTTCACTTTCCGTGCTCTGCTGGAGCTGAGAGGCCAGTGGGCGCGCCCTGAGAGGGGGAAAGCGAACGGCTATCCCTTCACTTTCCCTGCTCTGCTGGGGCTGGGAGGGCAGCGAGTGGGCCCCGAAAGCGAATGGTTTCTGTTTGCTTTCCCTGCTCTCCTGGGGCTGAGAGGGCAGAGGACGTGCCCCAAAAGGGAGGCCAGGAACTCCTGGGGTTGCTTCCCATTGCCGTGTTGCCACCGCTGCTGCCCCCCGGCCCTCTGGCCTGGCCTGAAAATGACGCCCCACCTTGGCCTCCTCCTGCCCGGAACAGTCCCAGGCGGTGGGGGGAGCCACAGAAAGGCCCCGCGTGGTGGGCGAGGGCCTAGCGCGACTCGTAGGCTTACCTGTGAGCAGGGCAGGCAGAACAGGGCTGCTCAGTTGGGGAGCAGGCACCATGTGGGGAAGTCAGGTTAGGCAAGCCATGAGGGCCCAGCATGACACATAGGAAGGGAGGAGTGACTGGGTGGGGCGAGCTGCGGGTGGGCGAGCTGCGTGAGCATCAGGTGGGTGGGGCAACTGAGCAACCAGCAACCTGGGAACCGGTTTGGGGGTGTGGCCAGCCAGAAGTTACTACCGGTTCCACGATCCACGTCTAATCACTGCTACAGGTTCTCTGGAACTGGTGTGAACCAGTTGAATACCACCTCTGGGTGGACTTGTATAAAGGCAAGGAAATTCTGGACACAAATACATACATGGTTATAAAAAAATGATCAAACAACATATAGATTTTAAGCCAAAATTGTTTTTATTAAGTATTTTATCAGATGGCTATGACAAAGGGACAATATATCTAATATTATATATTTTGACTACAGCAAGAATTGTATATGCACAGCAGAAGAATGAGAACACCCCATCAGACGATGAAACAATAAAGAAGATAAGGAAGATACCAACCTGTGCAGAAATGAACAGACTAAAGCTAAAAATAAAAGATAAATGAGATACATTTAACATGGAATAGGTTTTATCAATGGTTAGAAACACGAGATAGAAGTCAGAATGTGAAAGAAAGTTTGGTGGACATGGAAAGAGATATTATTTTTAATATTGATACAGGAATGTAAGTATTAGAGTGATAGATAAGTTGACATATTAGAATATGATGATCAGAAACTATTGTACAACACTAGCACTGTTTAAAATATATATATTATTCTGTTTTCACTTTTGTTTTATGGTAATTGGAATGCCAGGATAGTTACACTATATTCAATATATTTACATGTAAACAACAAAAATATATAAACTGAGGAAAATAGATAAGAAAATGGTAGGACAACTCTAGAAGAGTTTATATCACCAGGATCAGATGGATTACATCCTAGTTTTGTAAAGAAGCTGGCAGATGTGATCTCAGAGCTATAGAACCATATCTTTCAAAGATCATGGAGCAGCAGAGAACTCTAGAGGAAAAAAGTGAAAAAATGGACTTTCAGTTTACGTTGCGGCGGGAACGGCTGGAGAATAGCAATGCTCCGTTAGGCTTCATGAAATGCAGCCGGAAACTGCTTGCCGAAAACCCTACAAGGGTCAAGCCGCCCTGGATGGTGAAAAAAGGAGAGGCGCTTCACCAATTACAAGGAAACTGCTATTTCCTTATTGATCCGAAGAAAACTCTCCTGAACAGCAGCAGGCACGACAGCCATTTTGGTCAGTCACAAGCTGGGACAACCAGGACACTAAGATCTTGTGCTGGAACAGGGTGTGGACAGAGCAATGAAACTGGTTGAGATAACTTCCAACTTTACCTTAGAGATTTAACCCAAATAAAAAATTCCAAAAAATAATCTCCAAATGTTAAGAAAGCAGAGATTGGATTTAAGGAGAAAGATTAAAGATTAAAGACTCAGGTGTAAAAGAAATATCTAAAGGATGTTTTAAAACACAGAAAGCCTGGAAAAGTCAAACAACATTGTGACAAGTAATTACTGACAGATATTTGATTTTCTAAACTCTATCTTTAACCCCTGTCAGCTGTTTTGACTTTTACACTCTGTTGAAAGCTGGAATTGGGAGCAGGGGAGCCATCTACCTAAGGAAAAAGATTACTGCAATGTGGGAAACTTAAATGAAAGTGATGTAAGGAGAGAAAGTAAACAACACCTGACCTTGACTTTATCTTAGTAGATGATTTGGATGCTTGGAAATATTTAGTGAGCTTTTTGAAGTTCTATAAGGTAAATTGAACTGTAAACACTAAAACTTTATTGAAACTGTGCACTGAAAAGTGGATTTGAAAGATTTGAGGAAATCTGGTGGGCCAAGTTGGATTTCGGTTATTAACATCACTTGACAGATCATCCTACGAAGCAAAAGAAGAAAAATGATAGAAGGAAAAAAAGAAAAAGAAGAAAAGACAAATAAGGCTTTAAAATTTGGACAATTGGGAAGGTGTAAACTGGAAATTATAAAGACTGTGAAGCATAAATTTATAGCTTTTAAGGGCTAGAAATTTAGGAGACTTGGATGAATAATTTTGGGATTGATCAAATTTTATTAATAATTGACTTTTTGGAGTTTTTAGATATTGGGATACTGTAATATTATACATATATTGAGTAATTTGTAATATATTAATTTGGTACAAAATGACAATAAAATTCTAGGAAGAAATGTTAGTAATGGTTAAAAGTATTTATGAAAATGTGACAAAGAGTCATAATGAGATTATGGGAATATTTAAAGATAAAGATGTGAAAGTAGAAGACCCATAACAAATGGTGGGAACAGATGAACATGATACACAGAAGAAAGATGAGAAATTAGAAGGAGTGGTGGAGCTAAAGCAAAATAAGTTACAAGAAGACAAAAATAAGTTACAGGCAGACAAAAACATTGAAAAAACAGCAACAATACTAAGAATCAAATAGATAATCCCTTAAGAGTTTACAATAGAACAGAGAAAAAAAGGAAGATTTCAAAAAAATAATCAAAGGGGTTATGGATGGGTGTCCAAAAGATGCAGCAGAAGGAGATAAGGGGTAAGGCAGAGGGAACACTCAGTCTATTCAAAAATGTTAGAAAGACATATAGGAACCCAAGAGAGAAATATAAAAGAATCACCAAAAAGTCAATAAGTAATAAAATTCTAAAAAGGCTGAGAGAAGATGGATAGAGACATAATATCTTGCAATATAGTGACTATTAAAAAAACCAATAGAAATATGTGGAAAGTATAAATTGGGAAAGTAGTAGCACATATATAGATATATAATAGAATTTATTATAACCATAAATATACTAAGATTAGGAGGTGGAAGACTATGATTAGGTATATCTAAATGTATTATGATTAACAGTGTGCAAAAAATATACTGAGTTTTATAGTTTACAAGGATTATAAATTCAGGGGATTTAGAGATATAATCCAGAGATTGACTAAATCTTATTAATAATTTGTTTTATTGGTATTTATAGAAAATTGAGATATTGAAAATGTGGTGGAACCAAAATCAGCAACATACAAGGAAAGTAGTTATAAAATGTTCTATAGATGGCACCTTCCCCCTTTGAGATTGGCAAAGATGTACCCCAACATGAGTCCGAAATGCTGGAAGTGCAAAAAAAAGGATGGAACATACTACCATATGTGGTAGTCTTGTATAGAATCCCCAAAATATTGGCTGAGAATTAAAAAATGGTTGGAGGAAATTACGAATGAACAAATTGAACTAAAACCAAAATTGTTCTTATTAGGGATATTTAGGGAAAAGTATGCAAAAAAAGTTAAATACATAATATTACATATATTGATGGCAGCCAAACTGTTGGAAACAGCCCTATACTTCACCAGAGGAATTTATAACTCAAAAGATGCGTTGTGCAGAAATGGATAAATTAACCCTAGCCCTAAAGATAAAGAATCATCAGAGTATTACCGTATTTACCAGACTGTAAGACGCTACTTTTTTCCCATGCTTTGAACCCTGCGGCTTGTACAACAATGCGGCTTATCTATAGATTTTTCTTTGCTAATTGCCATCAGGGGGCACAAAAAACGTGACAGATGCAAGAGGTCAATGCAAAGAAGACAACGCTACCAATAGTTTTTGGCGCACTCGACAGAAGCAGCATGACACGCACGAACGCAAAATATTTTTCACACCCTTCATCATGGAAAGTACATGAAGAAAAGCATATGATGCAGCTTTTAAGTTAAAAGCAATCGATCTGTCTATCCAGGAAGGAGCTGCTGCACGTAAGCTTGGCGTTAATGAATCAATGGTGAGACGTTGCAGACGTCTGGCTGCATGCGAAGAGCATTCTTCTCTTTCTGTGTAAATATCTCATTTCACAACGTATATATTTGTGGCTTATAGTCTGGTGAGGCTAATATATGTAAAAATATTGTTTTCTTTTAAAATTTAGTGGGTGAGGCTTATATTCCGATGCGCTCTATAGTCTGGTAAATACGGTATATGAATTGGGATTGTTGGTATCAATGGATTGAGTGAAGACAGACTATATAATAAACGGTAAAGGAAGATAAGTAGTAGCTGTAGTAAATACATATTCGCATTAGATATCAATTGTAAATATTGCACAAAATAACGTTACAAACAGGAAACCACAAACTGTCGATGCTGAAACTTTTTAACCTTTTTTTGTGTGTGTTGTTTGTTTTGTTTTAATTGTAAAATCAATAAAGTTTATTTAAAAAAAAGAAAATGTAGTGGAATATAGAGTGATATTTAAAATATTAAAACATTAGTGACTTAACAGGGCTCAACAAGTATATTGTATGAAGAAATATTATTGATGTTTACATACATTTTTGGAGAAAGTGGTAAAAAGAGAAAATAGTATTGTTTAAAGACAAAGAGATAAACATACAAAAAACCCAACAAATAGAAAAAAATAAATAAGTACAAATTGGGAAAATAGTATAATATATATTGATACATAAAATAATATATTATAATTATTAGCATATTAAGGTTAGAAATTGGAAGACAAAAAGTATGTATATGTAATTGTATTATTACTGTTAGCATTGTGTAAAAAATATATTGACCCAGTCATTACACTGTCTACAAAAATGTTGGTTGTTAAAGGAAAACTACAAATAAAACATATACAAAAAAGAAGTGAAAAAATGGATCCAGACCAGTCAGTCACTAAATGAGTGGATCAGCAAAATACTGTGGACATCGTATACTTGTCCTTCAGTAAGGCACTTGACAAAATAGACTACAACCTAATTCTTGGTAAGATAGAAATGTGTAAGATAGACACATCACTACCAGATGGATTTAGAAGTGGCTGAGAAATCTCACTCTCAACATGTAATCCACAATGGAACTACATCTACATGTACAGAAATATGCAGTGTGGTACCCCAGATTCTGTTTTAGGCCTATTATTCTTCAACATCTTCATGAAGAATTTAGATGAGGGGATAAAACAGGAACTAATCAAATTTGCAGACAACACCAAGTTGGGAAGAATAGATAATACTTTAGAAGACAGGCTCAAGATCCAGAAGGATCTTGACAGGTTTGAACATTGGGCCCTATCTCACAAAATGAAATTCAATGGTGAGAAAAACAAGGTTTTATACTTAGGCAAGAAAAACTAAGTGCATAGGTATAGAATAGATGGTACCTGTATCAACAGCAATAACTCTAGAGAGATCTAGAACTAGCGGGCGACCACTTAAATATGAGCCAGCAATGTGCTGAAGTCACCCAAAAAGCCAAAGTAGTTCTAGGTTTCATTAACAGAAAGATATTATCATGGTCACAAGAAGTGTGCTTGTGTGCTTTGGTAAGACCAGTGTGTCCAGTTCTGGTCACCATGATGTAAAAAAATGTTGAGAATCTAGAATGATTGCAATGAGGAGCAACAAAAATGATGAGGGGGCGGGGTGCTAAAACATTTGAAGAACAGTTCCAGGTATGTCTAGTCTAAGGAAAAGAACTAGGGGTGATATGATAGCAGTGTTCCAATATTTGAGGGGTTGCCACAGAGAAGAGGGGGGTGTCACCTATTCTCCAAAGTACCTGAAGACAAGAAACAATGGATGGAAACTAACTATTCAAGAAGACCAACCTAGAACTAATGAGAAATTTCCTGATAGTGAGAAGAATTAACCAATGGAAAAGCTTGCCTCCAGAACTTATGGGTGCTACATCAATTGAGATTTTTAATAAGAGATTGGACAGCCATTGGTCTGAAATCGTATAGGGTCTCCTACCTGAGCAGGGGATGGACTAGAAGATCTGCAAGGTCCCTTTTCAACTCTGTTATTTTATTATTTTCAATTTAATTGGCCTATTTTTGTTAAAAGTTTATAAGAAACTAAGGAAGAAACAAGAATTGGTGCGAGTTGAAAATATTTTGATTCATCATTAAGAGCACATGATAGTTTCAAATATTTTGAAAAGTATTCCAAACAAAATACCTGTATGGTGACCAAGAAAAAAAGGTGTTGCTTACAATCTTAAAACACATACACATGCCAAACATTACCTTGACAAGCTTTCTCCACATGGATGAGTTCATCAGGAAAATTCAGGATATCTGGATATTGCAGTTCACATGTTTCTGCCAAAAAATGAAGTAAGGTCATCTTCTGATCAGTTGACTTTGTGTCACGAAGCTAGAAGATATGAACAAGACTACTGGTGAACAATGCACAAGGTGTTTATTATTATTATTATTATTTTCCTCCCCAGGCTTTTTTCCTCACATTTACCTTGCAAATGAAACTAATGTTGAATCCAAAGGCACCAGCATTCATGGAGCCAGAATTCATGTAGTTGCCCACAAGGAGGATAATGGAGAGAAGACTACCAAAGTTCTCACTATTGCGAAGTTCCTCACAGGCTGCTGTAACAGCAACAATATCTGGCTTTATGCTTTCTACCTGTTCATTAAACTGTAGCTTGAAGAGTATAGCATTGAGTCTTGATAGCAGATGGGAAACCGAACTAATCTGTGAAGAAAAGGAGACACAGTCACACAAAGTGAAATAAGAATGAGAATATCAGGGAAGGAACAAAGGAGATCTGAGCAAGAGAAGACCCACAAAAGTATAGTTGAATTCATTGTCAAAGATTAATTCACTGACTACAATGTAGTAATGTAAGCAACATGAAATTGAAAGACATGTCTTTATGACATGTATATAGTGTGATTCCCAAGAAAAATTAGATGGCTTAAAGGAATTTGCAAATCCTGGAGGTACAAAAATTCAGAGATAGAAAAACTGCTAGATAGCAGCAAAACTTAGGGAAAAAAATCATTTTTTAACCATCTAGTCACTGTCCTGATTTTGCCACTGAGATTTTTTTTTGTAAAGTTTTTGTTATTTTTAAAACATAGATCAATATCATTTCGTGGACAATGTGGTGTCTGAGTGTCATTCATTTTGATACAAAAGCAATATTAATAAAATAAGCATTACTAATTTAATCTGACTTACCTGGTCTAATGTTGTTATACATAATCCTTCATTTTTCAATTGTTTAATATTTGCTACATCCTTCAAGTAGTTATAGCATTATTTTTGAGCATACCTAATAACATCCTTTTTCAAACTTTGCTCTTAACCTCTAATATTCACTTTAAATGTGTTAAATAAAAATATGTATGACAGCATTCTCCCTATTTCTAAACTTTTTATCTATTCTAATTTTTAATACGGCCAATCTTATTTTTAAAAAAATCCTTCCTATCCACCATCTCTCACTCTTTTAGAAGTTTCACTTCTTTTTTTTCTGGCTTGCCTCCCATACTCCTCCCTTGGGTCCTTGTCTACATCTTTCATATTCAACCCGACCTTTATTTCCCTCCCCAATATTTTTTGCTGCCAGTCCACCCATAAGTCTGCCAAGTCCTCTGTTCTTTTTTTCCAAAAATATCTTTCAATTTATTCAATTCCATTTTTCTACCTCCTAGTGTATATTTCCTAACTTTATTCCCAACTGTATGATCTCCTCCTTCTTTTCTCCTTGTTCTATTTGTTGTATCGTCTGCTCTATCTCATCGTCTAAGCTTACAGTTCTCTCCCTTGCTTCCTGGGTTTAATTATCTTGCTTCATTACTCCTTGTTGCACATTTTCAGTCTTTCCAGTTATAGCATGTAATAAGTCCTTTATCTCCTTGGAATTCCCCATCATTGTATCATAAATGTTTTGAAGTAACATCATTATTTCTTTTTGTGTCTCCAGTTCTTCCTGATGAGCCATTTTGTCTTGTTTTTAAAAGTCCAGATAGTATTCAATATTTTGTCAGTAATTTGTCACCGCTCCAGAGTCTATTCTTTTTGACTTCCCAAAGCAAGATTACTTAAAACTTGATATTGTTCATCAGGAGATATAATATTTATAATTCTTTGTGTCTCATAATTAATCAATAGGTTCCATTTATTCAGTCCAGGGAAAATGCTTCTTTAAATCCACTTTTAGGTATCCTCCAGGTTTTCAAAGTTGATCCTCTAGTCACCATAAAGTAGATAAGTATAGAACAGCAGACCTCCAGGTGTTATTTTCCTCTTATCAGAATTGTCCAAGGTCACTTTACCATTCTAGGAGTGTAACATAACATATATCCATTCACCAGTAGATAGCACCTTCAGCTTAAAATCAATGTTAAAGGTCCACTTTCAAAAGTCAACATTAAAAATCCAGTTAAAAACTATTCTGCCAGTTGTTTCTTTCAAATTAATTCAAACAAAATGTCCAATAAAGTCAAATATCCAGCACTTTAAAGTGCTTGTTCAGAGTCCTGCCAGTAAGATTTGTACATCCAGTCTTTCCATATTCTGTAGCTTTTAGGGTGCAATTTTTCTCTGTTGCTCTTTGATCGCCACTTAAAAGTATTCCAAAGAGTCTCTTTCCTGGATTAATTTCTTTTGGGGAAATCCTTAACAAAAATTAAAAATCACCTCACCCAGCTCCAGTCACTGTCCACTCTTATTGCTCCATCACGGTCTTGGTTTCTTCAGCTGCCCCAGCTTCACAGCAGCCATGATGGCCACCTCTCCTTCATCTTCGGCAAAGAGGGAAGTAACCCTAGGTCCAGCAGGAGAGCCACTGCTCTCCGTGACCAGCAGGGTGCACCTCCTCATGAGTCACCCCTACAGGGTGACTTTAGCCCCTTGAGGGAGCCCTCTGATAAACAGAATTTGACGTGAGGATGCGGAGCCCCGCTCCCCTGCACGGATCAAGCAGCGACGTCAGACTGGAAGTCTTTGCCACTGAGATCTAAAAGGCCTGGTAAAACCTATATGTAAAAACAAATACATAGCTTTTTTCAGTTGTAATTACAGGAGAACAGAATGGGAAAGAATGGGAAGCATTCTGTTGTTTCCTCTCTCAAATCCACAGCAATAAAAGTCTAAGAATCTAATCTAGAAAATTTGCAGTACTTACTTAATGAATTTGATATAAAATAATATTTAATATTAGAATAGGATAAACATAGTATATGGATGATTGGGAAGACCTTGATTGAGTTCAACAATGATGGTAGTGCTCTCTTCTCAGATAAAACCTTGTTGTGTTTTATAGTGGCCTTTAAAGTATAGGAAAAGGGATAAGAGGAATTGAACAACTAGTAGATATATACAAAAATAATTTAATGGACATTAGGGAAATATTGTGGGACAGCTTCCATGACTGGAATCTAAGAGTGAGCATAGATGATAACCGCTATGAAAAATAAAAGACCTGCAAGTAGGCTGATCTTTCAAATCACTCCAGTAAAGGAAAGAATGGAAGATCATTCACAACTGCTCTGAATGGCAGCTCATGAGAAGATCATAAAACTTTCATGAAATTGAGCGTGAGGAGCTAAAAAAGATTACATCTTTGCTCTCTGCTCTCAAAGCCTTTCATAAGGATAGTAAACCCACTTTCTAATCACACTCAGAAATATTCATTTTTACCACGTTATTGATAGTAGAGATCTTCAAAATGGCAGGCTTAATTTGACATCTGAGGAGTTTCACCATTTTTGAATTTTAGAATTTTGAACGAGAATTTAAAGTTATACACAACTGGCAAAAAACAAATAAAATAAAATATTTTGATTTAAGAAAGTTTTAAATGGTTTCGGAGAGAGAACATATTTTTGCTGTAAGATTTGAAAACCAAATATATAATTAAACAATGTACTTATGGGAAACAACTGAAACGAAAAAGTGAGTCCTTGATTCACAGCAGTTCATTTACTGATCAAAGTTACAATAGCACTGAAAAAGGTGGCTTATGACCATTTTTCACATTTACAACCATTGCTGCATTCCCATAGTCAGGTGATCAAAATTTAGACAGTTGCAGTGTCCTGGAGTCATATGATCATCTTTTGCGATCTTCTGACAAGCAATCAATGGGGAAGCCAGATTCACTTAACAACTGTATCATTACTTAACTTCAGTGATTCACTTAAGAACTGTGGTAAAAAAAGATTGTAAAATGGGGCAAAATTCACTTAACAAATGTCTCACTTGGCAACAGAAATTTGGGGTTCAATTGGAGTCATAAATCAAGAACTACTTCAGTTGTAATTCCATAATTAGTAACTGAGGCTTGATGACAGTTGCAAATGGATACTAGAGGGAACTAAAGGACCAGGCAGAAATGAGTTGAAATGGTTAAGTCGGCTGTAGTTTTTTCTTATCTTAAAACTGAAATATTATTAATAGAAAGGATACAGATTTCAATAGACAAACCTTTAGAAGATGATGAGAAAAACAAAACACATTAAATTTGGATATTATAGTTTGAAGACACGGAAAACCAAAATGGAAGTACAAGAGAAATCAAAAAAGGATCTGAACATGGAACAGCTGCAACAAGAAATTCTGGATATTTCTTTATAGGATTTACAAGTTGGCTGGTGAAAGCTCTAAAGACTCCATTCAAATGCCAAAAAGTGATGAGAGATCAAATCCTGTGATTCCATAATAAATTTTTAAAGATCAAAACTGTGGATCAGGGATAATTTCTGGTAATACCTAATGGACCTTTTGCTATGAACTAGGATTGAAAAGATGATTTCTGGATTGTGTATATCCATAAAAATTAGGCTCTAAGGAGAAGAGTTTTGTTATTTGTAACTTTAAAAAAGGGTGAAAATATATTAACTTATGCTTGGTATGATAAAGGCTGGATGCCACTTCTTCCTTATTACCTATGTTGCCTTTTTCTTTTTTCTTTTTTTTCTGCACCTTCTGGATTTTTTTTCTAGTTTAGTTTCTATTATTTGTTCTCTGTTTATTAAAAACTTCAGTAAAATTATTAACAAAAAATGAACATAGGAGCTGAACAATGTTCACACAAATACTTCTGTTTCTATTTGGAAACTGCTTCTGTACTTTGTGCTTGAGGATGAACAAAAATGAAACTTTCATTTTGGGTTTTATTGATTAGATAGATCTGTTGTTATAGAGATGGCTAGTTTATTCTACTATGAAAAGTAAAAAGTTGAGGTTTTATGTTACTTCTTATTCTACTGTACCAAAGGGAGTTGGAAGTCAATACGTTTTTCTTTTTCTCTTCTCTACATTTTTCTCTTTCCTTTTCCCTCCCCTATTTTTCCTATTATTTATTCTTGTATTTTTGTATTTTATATTATAAACTAATAAAAATAATTGACATGGTTAAAAGGGGAAAAAAGAATTGAACAATGCACATAAATAATACAAAAGGAAGAGAATTTGCACTATAGCATTAGAAATATCTTCTGCTGATTCAGAATCCTAAAATAAACTCAGCAAGATTATTGAGGAAATCAGGGTTAAAATAAGAGACATAAATAAAAGAAACACTATTATTGGTATCTAATAGTGCCATCCAAAAGAGATGATGATGCTTCCAGAAATGTGTCGCATATTGGTTCTTCTAGGAAATTCCTGACTTATCTTGCTGATAATTTGCTTCTTCAAAGAGTGAAGCAACATACAAGTGATCAGCTATTCTTAAATCAATGCTAACCAACCGAGATGACTTAATTAAGAAAATGGAAGGAGAATGAATGCTGGCTAGAAGTGACCATGTAATATTGGAGCTATTGATTTGAAGGGAAATTAAATCCAGGTACCAAAAAAGTGGATTTTAAGCACTGGAGATAAATTATAAGTAGAATTTAAAGCTGGACATACATGGTAAGAATTCAGAAAAATACAATAAAACCACAATGGCAATCTAGAGAAGGAGGATGAAGCAGAGGGTACTCATATGGAAGCACAAAAAACTTAAGTGAAAATCTAAAACAAAAATGACATGAAAATCAAGATGTTACCAAAGAAGAAATACAGGTAGTTTGGAATTGTAGACATGCAATCAGAAAAAATAAAATTCAGAATGATTTGAGTTTAGCAAAGCATGCAATAGACAATAAAATGCTTCCTCATATGTTTAAAATAAAAAAAAATAATTTGTACATCAGCTTTCAAGGAATGGCAAAATACTAATAAGAATCAAAAACATTTGCCTTCATTTGTGAAAGAACATTTGTTTTATTTTTTTCCAATAAGAGGATATTCCTCAAGGCAGAATCAAGATTTAGGATTAAAGCCTGACATTGAAAAAAAATTGTCAGGGAGTAATTATTCACTTTTAATGTTTTAATCTAGGACACTGAAAGAAGTTGCTTATGGACCAGCTTAATATTTGTATATTATTTGAGAAATCCAGGATAACCGATGAAGTGCCAGATGACAGGATAAAGGCAAATATTACACCAATTTATATAGAGGTAAAAAGAGAATCTAAAGAAATCCACTCCAATCAGTCTGACATCAATAGCTGGGAGCTTTGTAGAGCAGGTCATGAAGTAATCTGTAACCATCTTGAAAACAATATTGTGATCACTGGAAGTCAGTGTGGATTCATCAAGAACAAGGCTTACTAGACTAACCTTATCTTATATTTGATGAACTGGATGTCATGACAATTAAGCAGAAACAGAGCTGATCTGAAAACTGTAATCAAAGAATGCTCATCAATGCTTCTTCCTCAAGCTGGAGTACGTATCGAATGGGACACCACAAGATTCAGTCCTGGGCTCTGCACTCTTCACCATTTTTATTGTAACAATTTGCACTTGGCATAAAATTGGATGGGATAGCTAACACCCTAAAAGATAGAAATAATACTGAAAGTAAGTAAGTTAAAGGATTGCAATTTAAGAGAGAGGAATACAGTATTAAACAAATAAAAAAAATTCAAATGGATAGCTATTGTGTGCATTTTTGGTGACTTGGAATTTAAGGTTTGATTTATTGTGAAAAAGTTCTTTGGTTACACACTGAATTATACAGCTGTATGATATAGTTTAAAAAAACAAAAATGCAATTTTTGGCTGCATCGGTACAAACTTAGTTTCTAAATCATTTCACTTTGTCTGTAGAAGTCTAGCTCTACTTTGATTACGTGCCTCGTTCTGGACACTACACTTTAAAAAGCATTCAGTCAAATTGGAACTGGTTCAGAGAACAGCAGTGAAGGTATCACTGAAAGGATGAAAGGATATCACACAGAAAATTTTTAAGACAGAAGATTTCAAGTAAATGTTTAAAAAAGCTCATGAAAACTAACTGAGAGAAAAATCAACCCAATAATGTATCATCTTTGTCTGATGTACTAAAAGCAACATCTTTTGGATGCCTGACCTAAATGGTCCAATCAATGCTATGATTTTATTTCAATTTTTGAGGTATATAGCCTGACACTGAATTATAGAAGGAACTTTTTTGATGATAGGAACCAACACTAGGGTAAACAGGAACCAAGATTTAAAACAACAAAAACCTAAAAGTTAGTTTAGCTTCATCTCCAATATGAAGATGAAAACAGATAAGCAGTTGCTGAAGTGTGTTTTAACAGGAAACTGAATCAGATTCAGTTTAGTTAATATAACATATTTTTTAAAAAAGAGGGGGAACAGAGAAATGTACAAAGCTACTAATCTCAAATCAACATCTTGGAAAATTCCGAAAAAGATAATCAAGCAACATATCTGCAAACACCTGATCCAGATGGATCCTGACACACTTGAACACAGGGCCCTATCCAACAAAATGAAATTCTCAAATACTGATCATAAAATTGCTCTGCCTTCTCTATTGAATCTAATTTGTATCTTTGCTCCTGCTAGGTCATCAATAATCCCTCTGGTATCAGCCATCTAAAATTCACTCCTTTTTTGATTAAGCACTTGGTGAAAAACTGCTATTCCTTCTCTCCCTTTTCTTCTTCCATATTCTGGAATCTCAAATAATAATCTGCCCTATCCATTCCTAATGATATTATTGTGCAATATTATTTATTTCGATCTGCCAATGTAAGTCTACAATCAAGCTCTCCCACTATTTTTCCTTTGAATTCCAAGAGCTACATTGTTAGCCAAAAAAGAGAAAATTTTTCAGTATTCCCCTGTCTATCTTAGTTCTTCAGTCAAAACACCTTGTTATCACTCTGTTCTCAGACTTTCAAGGCTGTCCATCTATTTCTATGTCTTCCCATATCTTCCACTTTTAACTTTTGCCTGTAGGTGGCACTATTGCTCTGCTTCTCTCTTCTATGTCTCTACATTGTACACTGCTCAAAAAAATAAAGGGAACACAAAAATAAGACATCCTAGATCTGAATGAATGAAATATTCTGATTAAATACTTTGTTCATTACATAGTTGAATGTGCTGACAACAAAATCACACAAAAATTATCAATGGAAATCAAATTTAGCAACCCATGGAGGTCTGGATTTGGAGTTACACTCAAAATTAAAGTGGAAAAAAACACTACAGGCTGATCCAACTTTGATGTAATGTCCTTAAAACAAGTCAAAATGAGGCTCAGTAGTGTGTGTGGCCACCACGTGCCTGTATGACCTCCCTACAACGCCTGGGCATGCTCCTGATGAGGTGGCAGATGGTCTCCTGAGGGATCTCCTCCCACACCTGGAATAAAGCATCCCCCAACTCCTGGACAGTCTGTGGTGCAATGTGGCGTTGGTGGATGGAGCGAGACATGATGTCCCAGATGTGCTCAATTGGATTCAGGTCTGGGGAACGGGCGGGCCAGTCCATAGCATCAATGCCTTCGTCTTGCAGGAACTGCTGACACACTCCATGAGGTCTAGCACTGTCTTGCATTAGGAGGAACCCAGGGCCAACCGCACCAGCATATGGTCTCATAAGGGTTCTGAGGATCTCATCTCGGTACCTAATGGCAGTCAGGCTACCTCTGGTGAGCACATGGAGGGCTGTGCGGCCCGCTAAAGAAATGCCACCCACACCATTACTGATGCACTGCCAAACTGGTCATGCTGGAGGATGTTGCAAGCAGCAGAATGTTCTCCACGGCATCTCCAGACCCTGTCACATCTGTCACATGTGCTCAGTGTGAACCTGCTTTCATCTGTGAAGAGCACAGGGCTCCAGTGGCGAATTTGCCAATCTTGGTGTTCTCTGGCAAATGCCAAACATCCTGCATGGTGTTGGGCTGTAAGCACAACCCCCACCTGTGGACGTCGGGCCCTCATACCACCCTCATGGAGTCTTTTTTTGCCCGTTTGAGCAGCCACATGCACATTTGTAGCTCTCTGGAGGTCATTTTGCAAGGCTCTGGCAGTGCTCCTCCTGTCCCTCCTTGCACAAAGGCGGAGGTAGCGGTCCTGATGCTGGGTTGTTGCCCTCCTAGACAGCCTCCTCCACATCTCCTGATGTACTGGCCTGTCTCCTGGTAGCGCCTCCATGCTCTGGACACTACGCTGACAGACACAGCTAACCTTCTTGCCACAGCTCACATTGATGTGCCATCCTGGATGAGCTGCACTACCTGAACCACTTGTGTGGGTTGTAGACTCTGTCTCATGCTACCACTAGAGTGAAAGCACCGCCAGCATTCAAAAGTGACCAAACCACCAGCCAGAAAGCATAGGAACTGAGAAGTGGTCTGTGGTCACCACCTGCAGAACCACTCCTTTATTTGGGGATGTCTTGCTAACTGTTAACTGGTTCTGTATTCTTTGGTTTTGGGGGGTTCTTTTGTAGTTGGGTTTCTAAATCCTTAATTTCTTGTTGTAGGTTACTTTGTTGGGCATACTTTCTTTTATTTCTCATAGCATTGTAAGAGATTGTTATTCCTCTTATAAATGCCTTCAATGTGTCCCATATATTTTGTTTCGAAGTTAGTTCATTATTATTTTCCTTTAAGAAGTTCAGTTCTTCTTTCAGTTTGTTAGTATATTCTTCTTCTTTTATTAAGTGAGTGTTAAGAGTCCATCTTTTCTTTGGTTTTCTTCTACCTCTCCAGGTTATTTGAATTGGGTTGTGGTCAGCCCAGTCATTTGGTAAGATTTCGCTATCTTTGATTTCATTAATTAATTCACCGTTTATCCAAGCCATATCTATTCTTGTCCAAATTTTGTGTGGGTTAGAATAATAAGTAAACTGTTCTTTTTTGGGGTTTAGTTTTCTCCAGATATCTACCAGATTCATTTCATTCATCATATCCTTACATGGCTTCGAAAATTCTGTTTTGTTTTTTCTTTGTTAATTTTTAATCCTGCTACTGCCCCATGTCTAATTCTTGTAACAAATTATTTCCTGTCTCAACTCGTTCTTCAATAAAAAACACCAAGTCATCCGCAAATGCCTATACCTTATATTCCTCTCTTTTAATCCTCAGTCCTCCTATTTCCATATTTTATCTGATCTGGAGTAAAAGCACCTCTAGCATTAAGATAACAAGTAGAGGTAACATTGAACATCCTGCCACACTCCTTTCATTATTTTAAACATCTCAGTGCTCTCTCCATTTATGATCACCCTGGCTTTTTGGTTTGAATATATTGTACCTATCATTTTTCCAAATTTTCCTATATCCTTCACCTGTTGAATTAAAAACTGCCAATTAAGATTGTCAAATGCTTTCTGAGCATCCAAGATTAGTGCTGCCTGCTTTTCTGGGTGGGCCTCATAATATTCTAGTACATTTAACACTATTCTTGTATTAATTTTTTATCTGTCTGGAAGATAGAAAACCATTCTGATCTGAGTGTATTATTTCATTCAATACTATTTTCAACCTTTCAGATATTATTGTAGTAAAATTTTTATAATCTGCATTCAAAATGAGATTGGCCTATAATTTTTAATTTGTTTGTGGTCCATATCTTCTTTGGGGATTAACGAAATATATGCTTCAGTCCATGATTTGGGTAATTTAGCATGTTCCAATACATCATTATACAGATCTAACCTCACTGGTTCAAAACATTCATATAGACATCTATAAATTTCTGCAGGGAGTCCATCAGGCCCTGGAGTTTTGTTGTTTTTCTGTTTTGCACTGCCATCCCCAATTCTACAGCTGTTATCTCTTTATTTAACATTTCTCTCTGTTCCTCTCTTATTTCTGGTAGCCTGTTCTCTTTCAGGTATTGTTCTATATTATCTTTATTCACCTTTTCCTCTTTGTACTATCCTCCAAAATAACTCTGCACTATTCTTTTCTTTCTACTATTTGATGTTGTAAATTTCCATTATCATCTCTTAACTCCTGTATAGTCCTTTTCTCCCATTCTATTTTTAATTTATGGGCTAACCATCTCCCTAGCTTGTTAGCATATTCAAAAACGTTGTATTTCACAATTTTCAAGTCCTTTGCCCTTTCTTTCTGATTTATCACATTCAATTTATATTTGGCTAAAATCATTTCTCCCCTCATTTTCTCATCTTGTGGTGTTCTTTGTAGTTTAATTTCTAACTTTTTAATCTCCTGTAACTGAGTTTGTTTCTGCCATCTTTCTTTATTTCTTTTTGCCATATAGGCTATTGTTATTCCCCTCAAATACGCTTTTGCTGTATCCCATAATGTCTGCAGTGATGTTTGTTGAATTGTGTTTTCCTTAAAGAATAATTCCATTTCTTTTTTAATTTTTGTCACATATTCTTTTTCTTTTACAATTTGGGAATTCAATGTCCATCTTCTCCTTATTTTTTTCCTTCTTTTCCAAATTATCTTTAGGGGGTTATGGTCTGCCCATACATTTGTCATAATTTCTATTGTTTCTAGCTCATTTCCTATTTCTACATTCATCCTTATCATATCTAATCGGGACCATGACTTATGCGGATTCGAATAGAAAGTATATTCCTTTTTTTCTGGGTTTAGTCTCCTCCACTGATCTAACAAATTTAATTCCTGTATCATATCAAAGAAGGATGTTGGCAGAGTTTTCCTTTTCTTTTTCTTTTTTGTGTTGCTAATATAGTCTTTTTTATGTCTACCACCACACCGTAATCCCCAACTATACATATATTTCTCTGCCCAATTTCTGATTTTCTTTCATGTAATTTGCTGTAAAATTCACTTTGGTTTTCATTTGGGGCATAGATTGTAACTAATAACATTTGTTTCTGACATATCTCTAATTCAATCATCAAACTCTTCCATTCGTATCAGCATATTTTTCTACTGCCTTAATTTCTTCTTTGATATATATTCCTATTCCTCTCTGTTTCTTTCTGCCAGGTCTGTGTATAATCTTCCTAATTTTGGGTATTCTAAACATTTCCAATATTGTTCTTTAATGTGTATTTCTTGTAGGCACATATGGGCCTGACAGAGAATTAAACACATCACTAGTTACAGGGGCAGCAACCCCATATCAATCAATAAAAGACGCATCACTGGCAGAAGAATTGAACTGCTTCTTTGCCCGATTCGAACTGAATAGGTCTTTGAGCACACTGCCTCTACAAACCACCGGTACTCAACTGTTCACAGTACAAGAGTATGATGTGAAGCTTAGAGCAGTGAATGTGAAAAAGGCTGGTGGCCCTGATGGGATACCTGAGAAGGTACTTAAAGCATGTGCTGACCAGCTTGCAGGTGTGTTTACAAATATTTTTAACCTTTCTCTTACACAAGCCATTGTTCCATCTTGTCTCAAAACTTCCATTATTATTCCAAAAGCCCTCTCCTGATACTTTAAATGACTATAGACCAGTAGCTCTCATACCCATAATTATGAAGTGTTTTGAAAGACTGGTCTTAAAATATATACAGGATTGCCTCCCATCAAACCTTGACCCATACCAGTTTGCCTATTGGAATAACAGATCCACAGAAGATGCTATTGCCATGGCTCTCCATGTTGCACTGAAACATCTGGAGCATAGTGGGAGCTATGTAAGGATGCTTTTCGTTGATTACAGCTCAGCTTTTAATACCATCATTCCAGATATACTGATTTAGAAGTTGCTAGAAATGGGCCTCTCCTCTCACATCTGCTGTTGGATAAAGGACTTTCTTACTAACAGACCCCAAACTGTTAGGATTGGTAGCTATTTTTCCTCCACTCTTGCTCTCAGCATTGGCTCTCCACAGGGTTGTGTGCTGAGCCCCCTTTTGTATTCACACTACACCTACGACTGCACTCCCTCTTGTCCCACTAACACTATTTTCTAGGAACTCATATTTCTGACAACCTTACTTGGTCAGTCCACACTATGGCCACTGCAAAGAAGGCCCAACAGCTCCTGCACTTTCTGAGGCTGCTGAAAAAGAGTGGCCTGGGTGAGAAGTTGCTGGTTACTTTTTACCGTTCTACCATCGAGAGCATTTTGGCATACTGTGTAACGTTGTGTTATGCTGGATGCTCTGTACTGGATAAGAAGATGCTCCAGAGAGTTATAAACACAGCACAAAAAATCATTGGTTGCTCTTTCTTCTTTGGAAGAGATTGCAAAGACCAAACTCCTCTCTAGAGCACTAAAAATCTCCACAGACCGTTCTCATCCTGGACATTCATATTTTGAACTGTTACCATCAGGGAGGCATTATAGGTGTCTTAAAATGAGGACTAATAGACTGAGAAACAATGTCAGCCTTCAAGATCTTCTACTTCTGCTTTGCATCTTTTGGCTGCCATAAGTAACGGGGGGAGGCGGGGGGACAAGTATGGGAAGCGAGCAGGAGGTGGCAAAACTTAGCATTGTATAAACTGAGGAGGGGGGAGAGTGCATTCTGCTTAGGTTTCTATTTCTTGCTTAGCTTTCTTTCCTCTGCGCAGCTGCAAACCTTTATCAAAGTATGCCAAGGTCAACGGACAGAAACTTCATCACCACCTGAAGATGTCCACATGATGATATTCACAACTTTTAATTGGAAGAACCATTTGAACTATTGGGGGTGGGGACAATTCCATCACTTTGTATATGTGATTTATGTGCCTAATTCCTCAGATTCAGAATTCTACTGTAGCTACCACTTCATTTCCAGTAAAAGATATCTTTTCTCTAACTAAAAGAGTCTAAGTATTTCTTTCTTGGATGTTGAATAGAGCACAGCCTGACATTATTCTGAATCTCACTCTACCAGCCCACCTGGAGAAATAATCCAATTTCTTCCGAGGGGGTCTGAACATCATGTCATCTCCAACTAGTGACCAAGAAGACCTGGGCGCCATTGGAGGGCAAGAGTCTTTGCTGCTGGAGGAGGCACAGGAAGCTGAATTACTAGCAGAGCTCAACCTGGAAGAGAGCCCAGCTGTGAAGCCCAAGTGGTCATTGGGAGTCAGCTGGAAGGATCCGGAGGAGGCCTCCCCCCCAGGAGTCACCACCACCTGCCGGCGTGGAAGAGAGGAGCCATGGCAAGAGAGGGAAAGGAGAGACTTTTTACTGAACCAAGCCAGGTACCTCCTCAATGAGGCTTTTGGAGTACCTCACTCTGCACAAAGGTATGAGGGAGAGGGAGAGGGGGAGGCAGCCCCAGCCAAAAGAAGCCGAGAGCCACCCCCATAAATCAACCTGGGCCAGTGCGACAGCCAGCAGCAGCCCCGAGGGCCCAGTGGGAGGTGTAATTCCTAGAAGGCGTAGAGCTCCCAAGTTGCCTCCGCTGGAAGTAAAATATGTGGGAGATCCCAAAGAGTTGGGGTTTTTCCTAGCCCAAGTTTGGAGCTATATGGAAGAATATGGAAGGGATTTTTCCTCAGAAGCAGCCAAAGTGAGATGTGTTACCAGGGCTCTGGAGGGGACAGTGGTAAAACTTAGCATTGTATAAACTGAGGAGGGGGGAGAGTGCATTCTGCTTAGGTTTCTATTTCTTGCTTAGCTTTCTTTCCTCTGCGCAGCTGCAAACCTTTATCAAAGTATGCCAAGGTCAACGGACAGAAACTTCATCACCACCTGAAGATGTCCACATGATATTCACAACTTTTAATTGGAAGAACCATTTGAACTATTGGGGGTGGGAACAATTCCATCACTTTGTATATGTGATTTACACACCTAATTCCTCAGATTCAGAATTCTACTGTAGCTACCACTTCATTTCCAGTAAAAGGTATCTTTTCTCTAACTAAGAGTCTTAAGTATTTCTTTCTTGGATGTTGAATGGAGCACAGCCTGACAAACAGTTTCTTTTCCAAGGCAATAATTGTCTTGAATCAAACAATGCATATGTGATTTAGCCCTATGTACATAAGTGGCATTTTTAAACTATCTAACTTATTATATATTTTAGATAGGTTTTAGACAAGGTTTTTAATTATTATTTTAATTTTTAAATACTCTGTAGTGTGATCGTGATGTGGTGTTTGGGACACTGTGCTGGAGTAGCTTTCAAATTTCATTGTATTTGTAGAATGCAATGACAATAAAGGTATTCTATTTTATTTCTACTTTTTGTTTTATCAGTCTTGTTAGTATTTGTTTTCTTTTGGTGGGTGAATTCAATCCATTAATATTTAACAATATTAACCTAATTTCTACTTCCATCGTCCTTACAACTTGGTATCTGTCTTCTATTAATTTTTATGCCCCTTTGTGGGCATGTTCTTAATCTTCCTTCTTTCTCCCCTTGTTTGGTTTCTTCTTTACTTCCTCCTCCTTGTTCTGTTTCTCCTAATTCCTGTTGCTGATTTTCTTGGCTTCTGGTTTCCAGTTCTTCCTTGCTACTACTTTCTTGTTCCACTCCCACAATTTGGTCATACAAATCCTGTGCCTTATCCAGATTGTCTATCCTAATCCTCTTCTCCTGCCACTGTACCAACATCTCCTCTGGAGTTAGCCACCAAAACATTATATTTCTCTTAATCAGTTGTGTTGCAAGGAATTTACAGTTTCTTCTCTGTTCTCTTACTTTATTTGGGATCTGTTTTAAGGTTTGTATCTCTTTGTCTTTATATATCAGAAGTTCATCTCTCATTATCTTAATATATTATGTCCCTTACTTTTTGTCTAGCAAATCTAATGTGGTAGTCTATTATGTCTTGCGTAACTGGTATGAATTCTGTAGACTTCATCAATTTCTAGCAGGCTCTCTTGTCTGTCTCTCTGTAGTGTTTGTGCAATTAGCTCTGCCATAATGATACCCAGGTCTTCCTCTTTGCTTTCCATAACGTTCTGGAACCTCAAGTAGAATGCTGCATGAGCCATCTCCAAATGAATAATTTGTTCCTCTAATTCCTTGTTCATTGTCAACATTTTTTTGTCCACTAATTCCAATTTCTTCTCATTTTGTTCTGATCTAATATCTACCACCTGTATTGTTCATTCTTCTCAATGGCTTGTTGTATCGTATCTACTTTGGCTTCTAATTTATTAATGTCCCCTTTCATTTTCCACATGGTTCTTTGACATGTTTTCTTGCATCTTCATCATGGTTTCTTGAATCGCCAACAGCACTGTCTAATATACAGACGTATATACAGACATGTATATTAGATGTTGCACTTTGTTTTTCCGCACCCAACATTCCCTCAATTGTCTTTTGGCCAGCTGGTGATGAAACTGTCAATGATGGATTAGATGTTATCTTCTTTGTTGTTATGGCACTTGCCGTATTTCTAAGGCTTCTGTTTATTTCTGCCCACAGTACCATCTACTTTATATTTTATTTAAGAGTTAGCTTATATCAGTCTCTTTTCCCTACTGATTTCTCTACTTTTTATTTTAATTGTCTCCTTCTGTCTAGCAAATTAACCCAACCTCTTAGGTTCTCCTTATTATTTAACTACTTAAATCTTTCAGTTTCACTATATCTCTACAGATCACAAAGCATACAAATACCACACATATTTACTTCTCACTCCAACTTCCTCATAAAGCTCTTATCTTATATATATTACTTAATTCCTTTTAGTCTATATACTAAGAGTTATTTAATTCTATTGAATAATAATTATCTTAAGTAATAATTCATTAATAGTTCAGTAAATAAATAATTCAACAGTAATTTGTCTATTACAATCTTTTCAATCTAGTAATCTAATTAATCAATATCTCTATTAGAAAGAATACAATTATAAAGTAAATATATACAAATTTGAAAATAGTATAGATATTTCAATATAAATATATAATTGTATCTATAACTGTATATGAGTAATATATAACTTTTTTTAATTACAATAAGCAGACAGAATATGAATATCTATGTTTTTTCCAAAGTCTCTTGACTTCTCTTAATTTAAGCTTAATAGGTAGTCCAATGGTCTTACTTAGTCATTCACTGTTGGCAACGTCAAACATGTCCTTCAATATAGTTCTGCTATGTGTTCCTCCCTCCTCCTCCTCCAAATCTCAGCTTTACTTTCCACTTTCCTTCTGCTACTTTCTATTCTTCTAACTCTTCTCGCTTTCAAACTGGATCCCCAATTCCTTCTTCCAATCTCCTTCTATCTTATGGAATGTTTTGCCTCCTGAAGTTGTGGGTGCTCCTTTATTGAAGGTTTTTACACTTTTTTGTTTGGAATGGTATAGAGTCTCCTTTTGAGTAGGGCGTTGGACCATTCTATTTCTGTTAAAATTTTCCCCTGAATAGCAGTATACTCCTTCCCTTATTGTTTAAGCTTCAGAAGTGTGAAGGACAAAATGTATATTTCTATAACATATAAGTGAAAGTAAAGAAAAATAAAGTGGGGGAAGGAAAAAAGGGCATAAAGGGGAAAAAAGAAGAAAAAAGCTTCCAACTCTTCAGGGCAGTAGAATAAAGGGAATAAAGTTACAACCTCAACTTTTTGGTTTTGCATACTTAATATATACTAGCCATTTTTATAGCAACAAATAAATCTAATCAGCAAATCCTAAAATCAGAATTTCATTTTTTTCTGTCTAGACTAGAGCACAAATGAAAATTTTAGAATTTCAAATAACTCAGGAGACACGTAGGGTAGAACATAAGGACTATTCAAAGCTAAGAAAAAAATGAAGCATTTAATATAACATAGTAGACACAACAGTGGGTCATCCTAGCAAATGATGTGACAGATTGTCTGAAAAAATAAAAGGGACAAACTTACATTGTATGTGCTTGTTATTTCTTTTCTGAAAAAGATATGATTCCTCTTCTACAATGGATAATCACTTACCACAATTCCAAATTGCTCAGACTCAGCTAGTTCATTATATTCTTCTTTCAGTCCTGCAATCATCTTCAATTTGTCTGCTTCAGGCATTAACTTAATCAGATTCTGAGAAAGAAGTTAAAAAGATACAGTTGCTTGGAATAGCTTCTAATAAATATGATAATATTGACCTAGAAATAAATAGTCTAAGGATGTGTCTTTCAAACTATGGAACTCTTTTGACATAATTTGATATGCCTCTAAATAGCAAATATTCAAATACAAGGAATTAAATGACAGCATAAAATATTCTGATTATTATATACCCAAATCGGAACAATGTATAACCTATGAAACAGAAACCTTGGGGCTGCCAGTTCTTGACAATCTCTCTCTGTTCTTACAATCCTGGATAGCAAAATAAATGCTTTTTAGTTTCCAGAACTACTGGAGATTGAGTTCAACTTAATGGATACTAGCTGTGCAGACTTGCACTCTAAAGAGAAAATATGATCACACACTCTAGTCTTTCTCACCTGTACCATGGATTCAGTCAACACAGCTTCATTTACTTCCAAGATGGCATTCTTGATTTCCTCATAAGGCAAGCGAAAGGAGCCCAAAAAAATTGCTGCCACATTTAAAGAGAAGCACAATTAACCAAATTATTGGCATATCCAAATATTAAAATCAGAGAAATTTACCTTTCCTGACTTTTCCTTCCTGCCTTCCAATAATTTCTGAAAGTTTTCACAGGTAACTTAGGCAAACTTTCCCAGCAGAATTACAGAATAACAGTGGATGGGTTCTTGGAGGTCTTCTAATCCAACCCGTTTGAGCAGAAGAACCTATACCAATCCAGACAACTGACTATCCAGTCTCTTCTTAAAACCTCCAGTTTAATGGAGCACTTACAACTTCTGGAAGCAAGCTGTTCCACTGATTAATTGTTTTCATTGATAGAAATTTCTCCGTAATCATATCAAATCATACTCACAAAGATTCTGAGCATTTTTTGAATCTAGCACTCTCAGCTCCTTGACTTTCTTCTTAGCTTGGTTCTTTTCCTCTCCACTCTCAGGTTGCTTTTTTGCTGTGAAGAATTAAAGATCTTAGTGATCCAGATAATTTCAACAGAACTGTCCATAATTACCAAGCCCTCACAGAAATTCAGATTATCCCTTAATCACTGAAAGGATTTTAAGAAGGATAAAGAGATACAGTATGCCTGCTATAATATCCAATATCAGGAAGTATCTTTCAAACTTCCCCTCACAAAACAAAACAACACTGTAATTCCTCCATTTATTATTCCAAAGCAGTAACTGATCCATTTATATGCTCATACTTAAAGGACTATGCTACGAACCTTTCACAAAGAGATAAGAAAATATGGATAAGTTTTAGATAAGAGATTTAGATAGGATATAAGTCTTATAGAAAAAAGGAGGCACTGTAATGTTAGAAAATAGGATCTTGCCTTAAGGTACAAAATGGAAGATATATCAACTAGAGGCATTAGAATCACAAGTAATTTCCAAGATGACCTGCAATAGTGGTACGAAGCCAGGAATATAAAAAGTGAAATGTCCCTGTGGATAAAAATATTCCCTTCATGGAGAAAACTACAGAGGAGGGAACCATTCCATTGTGAATAGTATAATTTTCTATGCACAGCAAATATGTGATAAAACTTATTGATATCTGAGTTCGGACCTGTCCTGAGATAGGCAAATGATAGGCAACAGATTCACCAGTTCATTAAGAATGACACTAGTGGTGACCATAGTTATTAGAAATTGCCTTGTCACACTCTGAAGAGCAATACATATATTATCACACAAACTTTTATGAATCACAATCTACCACAGAGGTACCAAACTCAAGGCAACAGGGTGTTTAGATCTGGCCCATGGGGCCAGCCTGGAAACAGCAAAGGACTGGCCTGCAGTGCCTCTGCTAGCGAAAACGGAGCTCAAGGGGACGCACCCGCCTCCCCCGAGCTCCATTTTCTCTGGCAGAGAGTTGCAGGAAGTCGTCCAGGCCAAAAATGGGGTGCGGGGTTTTTTGCTGGCAAAGAGCTATCAAAAAAAGGATAAACGTTTTCCCTTTTGCATTTGAGCAGGCAAGACAGGACAGGAAAGGAGAAAGGGAAAAGGGAAAGGCAAAGACAAAGAAGGGAAGATGGAAAGAAATCAAGGAAGGAAAAATAAGGAAAGGAGAAGGAAGGAAGGAAGGAAGGGAGGGAGGGAGGGAGGAAGAGAAGGAAGGAAGGAGAGAAGGAAGATTATGAGAATGAGGGAGGGTTTCAAGGAGGTCCTGCCTTAACACTCGGTTACCACAGGTGCCACCAATAGTAGTCACATGTCACACCCACACCCACCATGGCCACGCCCCCAGCCACACCCCACACCCCCTCAGTTCTGAGGTCAAACACAACCCTGATGCGGCCCTCAATGAAATAGAGTTTGACACCCCTGATCTACCACTTCAAGTGCGTAGAATATAATCCTATTAAATATATTATCACAGCTGTTTGTTGGGAAAAGGAAGGAAAAAGAAGAATGATAATAGAAAAATAATTGCTTTATAGGTGACAAATCCTATATTAGCAGGTAGATGTGAATATGTAGTCTTTATTGTATTAACAAGAAAAGGAAGTGACCGATTTCTGTAACTAGGAATTCATGCATTCATTAAATGTAGCACAATTTCTCATGGATTAAATAAGGATTATTTTTTCTCATGTTACCTATACTAACCAGCTAATATAATAATGCCTGTGTCACACCTAAGTTGCTGCTTTATGTCCAGTCATTTCCAAAGAAACAATTATGTTCTGCCTTCTATTTCCCCCTCTCCAAAAGATAGGGTTACTCCTTTGAAATCAGTTAATGAAGGCAAGAGGAAAACAACATGGCTCATTAACAGATTTTTAAAAAATCTAAGTTAGAGAGAGACTGAAATAGACTTGAGTAAGCAGATTCAGCTCTTCTGAAAATAATGCCGGAGGTCCATGTCACAGTAAGTTCCTGAAGTTAAATTCAATAATGAAGAAGCAATAGTTTGAGAACGCTCTGGGTTTTTGGCTATCACTATAAGCTGATCACTCTCAAATATTGCAGTAGTGAATTTTGACTCAGTGTTACCCACCAATTCCAGAAGGCATCCCAACTCATGGATCCGTTCCATTCATAACTGAAGAAATCCATAATGCTGTGGACAGAATTAAGAACCTGAAGGTCCCTGGACCTGACAATCTGCCTGCGGACTTCTGGAAACTAAAAGAAGTGTGAGACACAGGAATAATCTGGCTGAGTTCTTCAATGTAAAGAACACTGGCTCTGTACCAACTGATTGGTCAATAAGCATTAACAGTTCTCATTTTCAAGAACAAGGGTGACCCAACTGACTGTGCCCAATCCACCTTCTGTCTCATACTATAAAGATCTTTGAGAGAATCTTTGATCAATGCATTCGCAGCATCACTCAATGCATCATCAACCGATGTGGCTTCGATAAAGGATGTGGAACAACTGATGCAATCTTTGCAGCCCGTCAGCTCATAGAGAAACACCATGAGAAGAGACAACCACTACATATGGCATTCCTAGACCTGGAGAAGGCATTTGATCATGTTCCGCACCAAATGATCTGGTATGCCCTCCGGGATCACAGAGTACCTGAAACACTCATTGACTGGGTCAAATGCTATATAAGAACACCAGCAGCCAAGTGAGATGCCCAGCTAGTCTCTCCAACAGATTCCTGGTGACGGATGCATCAAGGCTCTGCACTACCACCACTTCTGTTTATATCAGTCATGGATACCCTCACGCATGACCTACAGCAGCTCACCCCGTCATCACCTATGCTGATGATGTTATGCTTGCTTCCACCACAAGAGGAGACAGCAACAAGTTCAAACATGGAATGTTCGCCTCAACCATTTCGGACTTCACTCAACATCAAGAAAACTGAGTACTTAAAGACTGTTACTACCCCTGGAATGCTTCAAATCAATGGAGAAAACCTAAAGAAGGTGGATACTTTTTTGGTATCTGGAATCCCATCTCCAAGGCAATGGCAATATCAGTGGTGAGGTGCAAGCAAGGGTGAATGCAGCCTGGATGCATTGGTGAGAACTCACTGGTGCGTTATGTGACAGACAAATGCCAACCAATCTTAAATCTAAGATTTACAAGACAACCATCCTCCCTGTTGCACTGTATGGCACTGAAGGCTGGGCAGAAAAAAGGGACTGAAAGCTATCTCTATGCTATGGAAATGTGAATGCTCCATTGGATATCAGGCATCTCCATTCTTGATCACATCACAAATGACCCCATTCAACAGCATTTTGTGTAGTACTATTTACAGAGAAGATGAGAGAAGTCTAACTCTGCTGGTATGGACATGTCCAGAGAGCAGCACCTTCCACCGTTGCCAAGACTGTTTACAAATTAAAAGTTAATGGCCGCTGATCCTGCAGGCGTCCAAAACAGAGATTGCAAAACACCATCAACAAAGATATACAAGCTGCGGGCCTGTGCCCTGAAGATGCAGCTGATCATGCAAAAATCTGAAAAGGGGAGCCTGTACCTGCGGGAATACGCTAGAAAGACAAGTTGATTAAGAAGAGATTAAGAGCCTCTATACCCTCCACCTCAGGGATGTCAAACTCAAGGCATGCAGGCCGGATTTGTGGGGTGCTTACAAGCACCCTGTGTGAGGTGCTTACATTTGGCCCATGGGGCTACCCTGGAAACAGTGAAGGACCGGCCCATGGTATCTCTGCCAGCAAAAATGGAGCTCGGGAGGCTGCTGGCAGAGGATAGCAGGAGGCCATCACAGCTGAAAACAGAGCGCGGGAGGCCACTGGGTGAGTGTTTGGGTCCCCACAGGCACCCCCGACATGAGTGACATCCAGCTGGCCATGCCTCCCTGAGGTCAAACACAACCCTGATGCAGCCCTCAATGAAATCAAGTTTAACACCCCTGCTCTACCTGATAGCAAAACCTGAACTATGAATCAGTGTCATGAAGAGGGGAGCTCAGATTACATATCAAAACTAAATAAAACTATGTATTAATATATCATCATATTCATGGAAAACCATATTTTACTTTCAAAAACTTATCAATAATCTGTTTCTGACAATTACTACTGTCTATTTGTTGCTTCCTTATACTATCCCCACTATGATTCATACTTTTCCCGATTAGCTAAATACAGGTGAAACTCGAAAAATTAGAATATCGTGCAAAAGTTCATTTATTTCAGTAATGCAACTTAAAAGGTGAACCTAATATATGAGATAGACTCATTATATCCAAAGCAAGATAGTTCAAGCCGTGATGTGTCATAATTGAGATGATTATGGCTTATAGCTCAGAAAATTAGAATATTGTGAACAGGTTCAATATTCTAGGCTCAAAGTGTCTCACTCTAATCAGCTAATTAAGCCATAACATCTGCAAAGGGTTCCTGGTCTCTCAGTCCGGTTCAGTAGGAATCACAATCATGGGAAAGACTGCTGACCAGACAGTTGTGCAAAAAACCATCATTGACACCCTCCATAAGGAGGGAAAGCCTCAAAAGGTAATTGCAGGAGTTCCGGTTTGCAGGGCTTCGGTGGCAGGCAGGAATCCGCGATCGTGCGCGGTTTCTGCCTGGGCTCACCGCTGGAGTGCCCCGAGCCAGCTGGCTTCGGGGCTAAGCCACCCCGTAGAGGTGGTGAAGACAGGGGAGACCCAGCAGGTTTGAGGGGAGCCACACCTCTCCTCCTCAGCTGGCTAAACTCCCTTTTCCGAAGGCGGTAAGAGCAGTGGTCAGAAATGGCTGTCTCAAAGAAGCGCTCAGCCGGAAAAGAAAGTGCAGGAGGAAGTTAAGAAGTGAAAGTTTTGGTTGACCGGGATAAGAAGCAACACCTAAGGTATCCTGGAATTTAAATTTCAAAAAAGATACATCGCTCCCAAAGAAGATTCAGAAGCAGCGAATGAAAGTGAAAAGGGAAAGTTTTTTTTTTCCACTCTCCTTCCTTACATTGACAGCAGATGAATGAGAAATCGGAAAAACCCGCTTTGGCACCAGCAGGTAATTAAACTGGATAATTAAATGTCAAGGGGATAATAAGGATTTCTGAACACTAACCCCCCCTTTTTTTTTTTTGCTGTAAGTGGGAAGGGAGAGGAAAAGAATAAGAGCAGGATTCGGAAGGAGGAGACTGCCTGGAATTTAAAAGAATTTGATTAAATCCTAACAAGACTTCTAAAAGATACATTTTAACTGGAACTTAGCAACTAAACAGTAACCCCAGGAAGAGAAAGTGAAAAAAGAAGAAAGTGTTAAATGAAACAGCTTGTGTGTATTTTGATTGTTTGGTGACTTTGGGACTCTTGGAAATTATATTAGAATGATTAAAAACACTTGGGTGGTTGTTTAAAAATTTTTTTACAATGGCATAACTTGTGCATGAACTGAAAATGGAATTTAAAAAATATAAAGAGGAACAAGAAGGGAAGGGCTCTTTTGGCTCCGTTTTTCATTTCTTAGAAATGGCGATCTGTACCTATGAGAAAATACAAGAAAAGACTGCGCAACAAGAAGATTGGGACAAAGAAGAAGCCATCTTTAATGAACAAGTAACTTTATCTGGGGAAGAAAGGGGAAAGGGGGGAAAGAGAATGGAGAATTTAAGACCTAAAAAAAACAACCCAAAAAGGGAAAAATAAGGTGAAAAGTGGATATAATGTTAGAAAGCAACAGAAAAGAGGAACACAGAAGAGGGAAATGGAGGTGGAGAGACAAAGGGGTAAAAAGGGCAGAGTGAAGAAGCAAGGGAGAAAGGAAGGGAAGAGAAGCTACAAAGGTTTGGAACAAGATGTAAAGAAACAGGACTTATTCAGAGATAATGGGTAAAAATATAACTGAAAAAGAGATTCTACAAAGGTACATAAGATTGTATTGTTATACTTGTATTAGAAATAATGTTAGAAAATTGCAACAACATATGATTATAAAATGGGATAAAATACTCAGTGTAATTCAGTGAAATTTTTTTGAACAAAATAAATGAAATGAAATAAATGAGAGAATTGAATGAGGAAGGAATGGGAACATTTTAATTATACAATGTTTCAAAATATAAGTGAAATGGGAGGGAAGCAACTACGCAAAATTTATAAGTGTTCCCATAGAAGCATGATACTTATTTGAAAAGTAATGTGTAAAATGTTTAAGATTTAAATGAATATTAATTTTAACGATAGAGTTGAACTGGTATGGATTGTTGTTTTAATTATATTATATATTTAAAATTTCTTCTTTTCTTAAAATATAGTGCGTAGCTTTAGAATGTACTAAGCAGAGTCTGAATGAAAGTTATGTATTATACTAAGTGTTATAAATTTAGGGGAATGATATATAGGCGTCATACTCCAATCAGTGATTACAGGAGAAATTTTGTTTTAATGAGAAAAGATAATAGACAGCTGAAACAGGACAGACAAAGGATATAAGTATAATGATTTAAATTGAGATGAAATAAATAAAATAGAATTAAGAGAGTTAAAAGAGGGGAGAAGCTATATAGAAATTGTAGAATGGTAATAAGATATGGAATGGTATATAAAATGAACATGAATTTGAATTTGTGTCTGTACGAAGAGATGTAACCCAAGATCAAGCTGCTTTCAGAAAAGATGTTTTATGTTTTTCATGTTTTGTGTTTTGTTTGTTTTTTAAAAATCAATAAAAAAATTTGGGGGAAAAAAAGGTAATTGCAAACAAAGTTGGATGTTCCCAAAGTGCTGTATCAAAGCACATTAATAGAAAGTTATGTGGAAGGGAAAAGTGTGGAAGAAGAAGGTGCACAAGCAGCAGGGATGACCGCAGCCTGGAGAGGATTGTCAGGAAAAGGCCATTCAAAAGTGTTGAGGACTTTCACAAGGACTGGACTGAGGCTGGAGTCAGTGCATCAAGAGCCACCACACACAGACGGATCCTGGACATGGGCTTCAAATGTTGTATTCCTCTTGTCAAGCCACTCCTGAACAACAAACAACATCAGAAGCATCCTACCTGGACTAAAGAAAAACAGAAGTGGTCTGTTGCTCAGAGGTCCAAAGTCCTCTTCTGATGAGAGCAACTTTTGCATCTCATTTGGAAACCAAGGACCCAGAGTCTGGAGGAAGAATGGAGAGGCACACGCTGCAAGATGCTTGAAGTCGAGTGTGAAGTTTCCACAGTCTGTGTTGATTTGGGGAGCCATGTCATCTGCTGGTGTTGGTCCACTGTGCTTCATTAAGTCCAAGGTCAACGCAGCAGTCTACCAGGAGATTTTGGAGCACTTCATGCTTCCATCCGCAGATGAGCTTTATGGGGATGCTGACTTCATTTTCCAGCAGGACTTGGCACCTGCCCACACTGCCAAAAGCACCAAAACCTGGTTCAATGACCGTGGGATTACTGTGCTTGATTGGCCAGCAAACTCCCCTGACTTGAACCCCATAGAGAATCTATGGGGCACTGTCAAGAGAAAGATGAGACCGAACAATGCAGAAGAGCTGAAGGCCGCTATTGAAGCATCCTGGTCTTCCATAACACCTCAGCAGTGCCACAAGCTTCCATGCCACGCTGCATTTAGGCAGTAATTGCTGCAAAAGGGGCCCAAACCAAGTATCGAGTACATATGCATGCTTATACTTTTCAGAGGTCTGATATTGTTCTATGTACAATCCTTGTTTTATTGATTGCATGTAATATTCTAATTTTCTGAAATTGTGGATTTGGGGTTTTCATGAGCTGTAAACCATCATCATCACAATTATGACAAATCATGGCTTGAACTATCTTGCTTTGCATGTAATGAGTCTATCTCATATATTAGTTTCACCTTTTAAGTTGCATTACTGAAATAAATGAACTTTTGCACGATATTCTAATTTTTTGAGTTTCACCTGTATTTAATCAGATTTAATCTGACATGTTAGCATTTTCCTGAAAGATATGAATGAAAAGAAAACCAACCATTACTTGATTTGTCAGCATTGACTTGAATAGATAGAAAAAATAGTTTAGTATGGCTAAGTGTAATTTTTAACTGCTACTGATCACAAACACTGCTTTTCATGAAATAAAGCTTGCTTGCTGGCCTGTGTCTGCTGAGTGAACATGAAAAAAGCAGGAAGCAGAGCCATCAAATAAAAGCAGCCTTTGACTCAGCATGGCTCATTCTTCCTGCAGACTCCTCCCTTGTTCAATTTTATTTTTTTCTGCGCCATCAATACAAAATGGAGTCTAAAGAGAAGCCAAACATCCTCCCTAAAATGGCTGAATGCGGCAAAGGAAGATAGAGAATAGTAAAATAAGGCAACAGCACCATCTGGTGCTTAAAAAAAAACTGGTTTGGCATTGAGATGCTTTAGGATTGAGAAGCATGCATTGCAATAGAAATAAGAAAGCCTGCTAGCAAATGAGAAATCTGTAAAATTACTCACTCACTCTCTCAGATTTATATCTATTCTATTTTTTTACCACAAATTCTTCAAAATTTTGGCTTTCCTATAGTCATATTTCAAGAGCAGTATTGGAAAGTGATATGAGCTCGTGGAAACTCTTGCTAAGAACTGTAGGTCAAGTTGAAAATGCTTAGACTTTTAAGAGCAATATGACAGCATTAAATGGCTCTACTGAAGATTTAGGATTTGCAAAAGTAAATTTAAATTTATTTTCCCAACGTAGCCTGCATGAATTACCCAGGAAAATTGCAAAATTACATATTTTATTTTGCAGTGTGAACTTGAGAATGTCATAAATCTAAACCATTATATAGATATGCAGGGTTTAAGTAAAACACGACTATATAGAAGGCTAAAAAGCAAACTTCCCTTTGAATAAAAATTCAATGTGATATATTCCATAATGGAATATGGAAAAGTGGTACCAGATGGAAAATCTACATAAGTGTTATAAGTTCTGATTAGATCTCTCTCCTTACTCTCTGTTACTACCACCCTAGATAAAGCTGATAAATCTCTTTCATTACACTTTACCCTCTAAAATACAGTCTGGATGCTGTTAAAGCTTCCTGGTACAGGAGATGTACTATAAAAAGAAAGAAACAGATGGGAATAACAAAAAGCTCTGGCAGCCAAGCAAAATCAAATAGAGGAAAAGGAACACCCCCCTTTGTTTTCTTTGTTCCAGAGAAATGAGGCCAGCGAAAAGGGAGGGGGCAGGAGAAGGGGGGGGAGGAAGGAGGGGAGGAAATGGCCACCACCCTGATGACACAATGTCAGGAGATCTCATCTTCCAATCCAGTGGCTCTGACATCACAACCCTGAAACGGAGCCAAAATTACTCAACTGCGCACATCTGGTGGATGAAAAACACACTGCAAGAAATTTAAGAAAAGATAGATTTAAATTATGCCTTATCAGTGCAAGAGAGCCACAGAACTAGGAAACAAATAATAGCCTATCTGGAAGAGTTTATAAGGAGTATTTTTGAGCATTTTAAAGCTGTATTTCAAAAACAACTTAGATGCTAATTACAGTCCAATTATCAACAATTGATAGCCTTGTTTATTCACAGATGGACAAGTGTAGAATATGCAATATACTCAAACTTTCAATTACAGAAATACGTTGATTCACACAAGATATTTATACTCTGCAAACAAAATTAATCAAATTTCACTTATTAAACCAATTCCTTAAGTGAACAGTTTAAATGAATTGTATGAACTAATGTTATAGCTGTTGACAGATTTGTCACTCCTGTTTCAATGCAGCTGATAATGGCAAATGAGTCAATCATTTATTATAGCATAAACCAAATTATATCGACATTTGTATGCTCTTTTTGACCCAATTGCCAATAAAATGTCTTTAGAAAGAAAATAGGGGAGTGAAATTAATTATGAATATATGGGTCTCTGCTGCAATTCTGTATTTCAATGTCTCACATTTTATGTTTTTAAAAAATACAATGGCACTGGAACAATTTCATTTGCATCTTCTTTCTTGACAATTTGAAATGAGGCTGTGCAAAACATCTGTAAAAGGTGCAAACAAAGTTCCTCTTCCCATAATATAAAAGCAGCTGTATCTTTGCTAGCTTGCAAGAAAGCTGTTTCAAACTACCTATGTCCGCATGTGCTGAACCAACAACAGAAATAAAACAAAGTGGCTATATTGTACACATATGCCCAACCAACTGCAGCAGCTGCATGAGCCTTACAAAGAATATGGCTATTTTAATGATTTGAAAAGAGGTATTTCACCTATATTAAAGCAAATTGGAAAATACCTTTTTTCAAACGTTTTATCCAATCTTTGCATACTCACTTTCGGTGATATTTCCTTCATAAAGAAGTTACTATGAAAACATTTACGTTTCCACATATACAGGAAAATACTTGTCAAAGTGAGGCAAACTGTTGGGATAAATACTATCTACAAGATTCTTTGGCTTCCAATTTTAATTAGAATAGCCAAATAATGTACAGTAATTTGGCCTATGAGAGAATTAACTTATTTACTCACATACTCACTGAAATATTAGGCATCCTTCCTTAGCCTTATCTTGAAATTCACCATAGCTTTATCCCATTGAACAAGTTATATTATATCTGAGGGAGATGGGCACTATGGAACTGTGAAATAAATATTTCTACTAATCCCATTCAAAATGGGAATGAATTGGGTCCTTAAGTTTTATAGTAAGAGAACAAATAATTTTTTAAAATTATATTTCATAACAACCTACATCTTACAAAGTATTTGGCCTTTTTACATAGAATTACAGTAATTCTTTAATAGTCATGGATTGCACTGTGGTGGCATATGTCCTTCCTACTTACAAAGTAGATCATAATATGCATGCTGTTATATTTTGAAGACAACTTTAAATGATACTCAGTCCTATACTTTAGTATTATCCATTTTATTGTATCTGCCCCTTCTTCAGATGGAGCACATGGAGGCATAATATATAAAGAAACCTAATTCATTTTATTTATTCAATTTCTATATCTGCCCAACTCAACCAAGTTTCTCTGGGTGGTTTACAAGTCCAAGATTTTAAAACAATTAAAAATATTAAAACAATAAAACCATCCACAAAATAAGTAAATATAAGAACAAACAGCAGTCAATGATTAATCAGCTAATAGTAAAGCCAAGAAATGTGGCCCTTCACACATTCCAAGCCACAGATCAGGGTACATAGCCAAGTTTTTAAGCTTTGTAAAAAGCTAATAGGGTTGAGGTGATTCTAATCTCTGAGAGGAGGATATAAGGCAGGGGCTACAACAGAAAAAGCCCATCTTCTAGTTCTGCCAATCGGCACTCTTTGGCTTACGCAATCTGTAGTATGTCCAATCTGTTGGATCTAATCGGACAGGTTAGGAACTCTTGGAAAAAGACATTCCCTCAGATAATCCAATCCTAAGCCATGAAAAATTGTAAATTCATACTGATAAACAGTATGAGAGAAATGCTATCATGCTAACCTGTCCAGTTATAGCTCCTTTTTGGGAGTCTGGATAGTTGCATCAAATGGAGACCACAGAAGTGAAACCCTCTTCAAACAGACTTCAAACAAAACAAACTTTTTTTAATAGAACTGAATTTCACCTCTGGTTTCACCTATTTTGTTACAAGAAAAAACCTTTCAAACTAGTGTTGTACATATTACAAAAGCTATTTTTTCTAATTTACATTTTTAGAGACCATTTAGGGAACTGACCAGAAATATTTATGGTATGGTATGAAAATGATAGAAGAAATATAATATAAATTTGACCAAAAGTCTGAAATGTTTTAATACTGTAGTAAAAT
This sequence comes from Pseudonaja textilis, assembly GCF_900518735.1. The sequence goes on along the minus strand of NW_020769422.1, from coordinate 2,079,402 downwards.
TAATGGAAACTAAAACATTTTCCCAGGGCAGCAAAACAGTAATTATTCTTGTTTGTGGCGGCATGCTATTTTTCTTGTTTCAGTATCTAAAAAACCTTTCAAAAGGATATAGGCAGGCATATTATTTCTGTCTTTTCTAAAACAATACATATCTAAAAGTAGCTTCCTATCTTTTTCATCTATTTTGCAAAGCCATAGAGAAAGACTAAGTGGAAGAAAGTCTTTAAAAGAATGAAGGGAAACAAACATTATTTTCCTGCCAGCAGATGGCATCCAAAGCACATTTTTGAAAGATTAGGAATGATAGAAATTTCATTAACTGTATTTTGGAAGCTTGCGCAAACTTTTAGCACAATTATAAACATAATATTCCATGGTATGCAAAAAGGAAATATTTACATTATGCTTATCATCATCTTCATCGCCAGAATTACATACAGGTAGTCCTCGACTTACAACAATTCATTTAATGACCGTTCAAAGTTACAATGGCACTGAAAAAGTGACTTATGACTGTTTTTCATACTTGCAACCATTGCAATATCCCCATGGACACATGATCAAAATTCAGACACTTGGCAACTGACTCATATTTATGATGGCTGAAGTGCCCCGGGATCATGTGATCCTCTTTCTGACAAGCCAAGTCAATGAGGAAACCAGATTCACTTAACAATGACGTTACTAATTTAACAACTGCAGTGATTCATTTAACAAATGTGACAAGAAAAATTGTAAAATGGGGCAAAACTCATTTAACAAATGTCTTGCTTAGCAACATAAATTTTGGGCTCCATTGTGATTGTAAATCGTAAATCGAGGACTATGTGTAATGATTAACTTCTTCCTTCTTATGAGAAAATAAAAGGGAGAGGTTGAAAGGACAAGTGACTGATTTTAAATTATAACAGAAACAAAACTGTTCAATCATAAGCAAGTAAAACTAAAAGTGGGCACCCTAAGACAATGTGTAAAGAAAGATCAGACAGGAAAAATATCAGCAAATGAGTTTCAGAGGGTTCTAGGATGAAGAGATAATTAGAAAGCAAAGTGCGGATTTTAGAAAGCAACAGAATAAAAAAAAATAGAAAAGCAGATAACTGAAGAAAATCAGACTTAAGTCTAAACTAGTGCTTCCTAAATCTTTTCTCTCATTATCCAAAACTGCTTATTGGAATGTTCTTTTTATAGTTTATCAAAATATCTTTATTTAAATGTCCCTGTTTTGACTGGTTTGTGTGTTGTTACCCAAAGAAAAAACACTTTCACCCAATTTTGGATAATTTACTCAAGGTTTGAGATGCTCTGGTCTAAACTGTCTGAATTCTAATTTTAATTAAGCTAGTTAGGTTTTATGGAATTTGTTTGGAATATATGAATCTTGCAGAACATATTTTTGTAATATTCATATTCATATAATCTTTCAAGTTATTTTCTACATGAAAAATTAGGGCCTTAATTTCCCAAACATAAATTAGTACATACACAACACAAATATACAACTACATTAAGAAAACATATGCAGAAGGTGATATTATGAGCAGCTAGTATATGCTGGTTTGTTTTATATGAATAGAAGTTATTATTTACAAATATTTTGCATGTTTTACAGAACAGATACTGCCGAGGTAGTAAAGCATTGATTAAAACTCAGCTTGATACAAAGCAAGAAGGAACTGAGGACCAAATTGTATGAACATAGGCAAAGGTATTGGCTAGGTTCAGCTTGAAGAAAAATTGCAGTAAAATTAACATTTGAATATCTGAAAATAGCTATGAAGTACAGCAACCTTGTTTCTGTATTTCAAAGAGAAGAATGAAAATACATGGAGACTCAGTTTAATTTTAAAAGGTTAAGACAAAGAATTTAGAGATGAAATACTAGGAAAATTTTCTGATAGTCCAAAGAGAGCAGTTGAGAATGAAAAAGGTTGTCAATGGAAGTCATTCACTAGTGCCTTTTTGATGGCTCCAGTCCTCTGTCAAGTGCTAATCTGCAGTATATTTTTTGACTGCTGATTCCTTTACTATTAGTGGTTGATCCCAAAAGCTACTGATATCTACACTGCCAATACATACCATTGAATAATTTACTATTTGCATAATTTAATCATTTTAATCAATTGTATAGAGCTATCTCATTTAGTATGCTTTAAATAGATGGATGATTTTATATATCTTTCTATGACTTGTCCCTAGTGCACCAATAAATTTTAAATTTATATCCTTTTTGGCTCCAAAAGGAATTGATTTACTTATCTTCCATTAGTTTGCTCAAGAAACTAATCAAAAATTATCAAGAGATCATTTTTTCACAGAATGTATTAGAGGAAGATAGTTATTTATAGTGAAAAATGGCTATCAGGGATGCCAGGCAGTCAATTTCCTGCATGGATTTAGAGTAACCCAGCTTTATCTGATACCAACTCTTAAAAGGTCAAACTGTTCCATCACATCTTCTCCTACAATTGAGCTAGCTTCTACTCTAGGGAAATGAGATTGACTTCTGTTCTGTTCTGTTCTGTTCTGTTCTGTTCTGTTCTATTCTATTCTATTCTATTCTATTCTATTCTATTCTATTCTACTCTACTCTACTCTACTCTACTCTACTCTACTTACAGTTGTGGTTGTGAGGATAAAATGAAGAGAGATCATAATGGAAGCTGCTCTGAGCACTTGAAGAAAGATGGGACATAAACCTAATAAATGGAAAAAAAAAATCCCTATCCAAAGCCCTAAGCCCATTGTGAATCAATACCACAAGCTAAATAGCAGAAACAGGAAGGCACCAAAGTGCTTGCATGTCAAGGAAAAGATCATTAAGAATTTTTTTTTTCCTCAAAACAATCCAGAATGCTTGGGCAACCTTGCAACTATATTTGACTAGATTTGTACCGGTTGAGTTAATGCCCTATATGCCTGCAAGATATCTGCTTTATAAAGTAGATATTAATAGAGTAATATTTGTAGTTTGTGATATGGGTTATCCTTTATTTGTGACTGCCTGGATACTCGCCTTGGTGTATAAATCCTTTGCTATCTAAACTTGGATCTTTGTCCTTGCTTTGCTTTTGGAATCTTGTCTAGAATTTTTAAGAATGACCTTAACAACAATTGCCAAAAAATTACTTAATGACCAAGGTTGCATAGAGATTGATAAAGAAATAAATAAAATGTATTTAAATACATTTATTTTTCTCTATATCTTTTTGATTGTTAGTAACCCTTGGGGAATTTGGCCATGGATTTTATGACTATTCTTTTGCTACTTTCAAACCAGTAATCCAATAAATTACCCAACAAACCTGAAAATCCCTCCTTATTCTATGATTTAAAGTTCTCATTTTAAATATGATTTGTCATATTCTTAGGTGTTTCTCAGAGGGATTTGCAGAATCTGATATTTTTGTCAGATTTATGAAACATTTCTTTCAGAATAGCAAAATGTGTATTGGAAAGCTGCAATTTAAGTTGTCGTTTATGTATGTGCATACAACATAAAACATAAGTATAAAAAAAGAAGACTTGTGTCACAATGATGCAACAATCATTTTGTCAACTCTAACCCACAACTTCTGAAGATAAGCCATTACACTAGTTAATTGTTCTCCCTGTTGGGAAATTTCTCCTGCTCTTTGAAACTCCCCCACCCCTTCTTTCTGTTGTCAACCATAAAACATGTATACAAAATGTTTTATGAGTTGACATCCCTTATTATTTCATCTTTAAGGTCATCTTTAAGGCTAGCAACATAGTGGAGTACTTCGATACATGCAATGGAGCATTATCCTGCATAAAAATCATGGTCTTCTTGAAAGAGGCAGACTTTTTCCTGTACCACTGCTTGAAGTGTCTTCTAAACACTGACAGCTGGTTTGGGAGTTGATTTTGGGTCCATTTTCAATGCAAAAATACCAACTAGCTCATCTTTAATAATACCAGCCCATACCACTCCACCTTGCTGAAATGGACCTCAAGAAAAGATAAACCTAATAATTATGCACACTTAGATATAGGGTATTGATCTCCTTAGGCCACACCCTCCCTCATTACACAAATATACACCACCAGGTATGCTTATATCCACTAAGCATTCGAGTTTATACAGCTTGGAAGTGGAAAATATGCATTAAAATGATGATATGGCACTCGCCTAATAATTGTGCACACAGTTTACTTGGCTTATATTATAAATATCTAATACTGAAAAAACAGATGTTATAAACAAAATAAGACATGAATAGATACATATGAAATATTTATATTACTCAATGATAAATTTGGGAAACCATATATATTATACAGAGAATATATATAGTGTGTATGATTGAAATTAATTGTGGTCTTTGAGCTTGGTTGTTTTCTTGCAGACATTTCATTACCTGACTAGGTATTAATAATGCTGATGATGTTACCTAGTTGGGTAATAAAACACCTGCAAGAAAATAACCAAGCTCAAAGACCACCAAAGATCCCACAGGTCAACCCTGAGCCACAAATATTCCCTGAATTAATTTTAACATTTTAAAATAATCTGAACTTAGGGTTGCGTAGTAAGGCAATCTACTTTGCAAATAATGTATGTGTTTTCCAGGTGCATCTAGGAGGTTTTGAAGATGAACCAAATGGAAATGATGTAACATGTAATTTGAAAGTAACAGACAAGTTTACTTCTCAATAGACAAAAAGCACATCTGTATCAAGAACACCTACACATCCAAGCAATGTAAATATACTGTAGGGATTTTATGGATATGGGTTTATGTTAATATGGAATGGTAACTTCGTTGATTACAAAATGCACTTTCAGAGGAATGGGAGTGTTTAATAAACAAACTGAGACATAAGAAATGTGGCCTTGCAGCTCACAGTGGCCCCATGGTTAAGTTTTAATCTTTATCCAATCACGGAATATCAAGATGGAAATATTTCTTCTAAGACTGTTCTCTGTAGATAACAGAAGAGCAGAAAGTAAACTGAGATCTATTACACTAACACTCATGAACATATAGGCATGTTCATTTCCCCCTCCATTCTGACATGTATAAAAGAATGCATCTTTTTGTCTGCAGGTGTATGTCTCTTACTATTGTTTTAAAGGAGATCCTCTCCAGTAGTATTATCTAATAAACACTACAGTGAGCTTGATTTTTTGCTTTGGGTCCTGTTTTGATTCTACAGAAATTGGCATCAGAAAATTCACCATCTTCAAGCTGCAACCAGGTGATGACAGGGCGCCATATAGGGTGAGTATTGTGATGAGTTTGATCTGATGTCCCTTCCTGCTGCCACATGAGGGCACCATTTAGAAGTGTGTGTAAAGCAACAGTCTATTCCTAAAAGTCTATTTTGGCTAAGGAAATTTGTTGGACGAGTGTGACCTTCCTAATTTTCAGCTGCCCCTGGCCCTGCTGCGAGCTCAATTTATTTTTCCCACAAAAGCATAAACCATTCTTAACACATTTCTGTCTTTAGTGTACATCAATGAAGTTATTACTTTATTTATTTGTTAAATTATATACCTGCCAATCTCACATTCCTTACTTTTTGTTGCATTACTTACATTTGGTCTGTGCAGTTGAGAAACAAAGTGTTAGCTTGGCAAAAAGATCATCGTTCTCATAACGATCCTCCTTAGCTTTCACCCAGAAACAGCCTTCAGATAATTCCTGTACTGTAATCTGTAAAGGTTATATATAACATGACATAATCCATATAAATACCGCTGCACATTCCTATTGCAATTTAATTGTCCTGTATGTATATTAAGCAAAAAGACTTTATGTCTGTTAGAAAACAAGTTATTTATTTATTTGTTTGTTTGTTTATTATGCTTTTATGAAACAAAAACTATTTAATCGAAAGTAAATAGTATTAGTGTGGAGTAGTTCAGCAATATTATCTCCAGACTAACGTTATTTATAGGATTATGGGATTCATTTATTATGCATTTTTCATTTCATCATGAAATGCAAGAGGCGGCTACCTTTCTACCCATAAAAGGTGAGATAAGTGGGGCACAAATAAAAAAACTGGGGCACAAATAAAAAAAGAATAATGTAATTAAATGCTTAATGCCAGTTCTTTAAGTAGCAGAAAACCAAAAATAGTTCTGATTAGCAGAGACAAATATGCAAGGAAATGCATCTCAAAAACAGGCTGGCTGTCAAAAGATTTGAAACAGAGAGCCAATGGAGAAAATGGTATTATCCCATATTCTAACTAATGATTTTAATACTTCTGCAAGGTTTCATTCAGTAACAGATAAGCCTTAAAATATTCTGTCCCTAAATTATATACAGTTAGGGTATGTACAACTATATTTTCCAATTGAGGACATCTGATAAGGATATTCACAAAATATCTAAAAGCTTAGAAAGCTTAGACCACAATAATTGTGCTGTTTAAAATTCATATCTATGCACAATTTCATTCTATAATTTATCCTTTTTTAAATTATTGCTATAATTATTTCTAAAAACTTAAAAACAGTAACTTAAATATCAAAAGAAATATTTCACCATTTTAAAAGATTATTCATAGAGATAAATTGACACATTTATTAAGTATCAAGAATACATCTAACTTTATATCTCACTAAATTCTGCAAAATGAAAATTAGTTCTGCAACAACCTTTTCTAGTCTTCAGCATTCAAAATCTTGAACACAGAGTAATTAAGAGGAAAAAGCACTGGTAGACTAAGGAGCTTGAAAAAGGAAAAGGAAACATTGACAATGGGTAAAATATATCTAATTATCAATTACAAGAAGTCACCTTGGACCAGTTAGTTCTCCTAAGTTGAACTTCTGGTTTGTAAACCTTCTTGGGAGGCAATCCAAATGGAAGATTTGGGTGAGGTGGCGGCGTTGGTACCCCAAATTGAAGTGGAAGGGGTGGCCCTGACATCCCAGGCAGAGGTGGTGGGGGAGGGGGTAACCCTGGCATACCGGGCAGTGGTGGTGGTGGAGGGGGCAACCCTGGCATACCGGGCAGAGGTGGTGGTGGAGGGGGCAACCCTGGCATACCAGGCAGAGGTGGTGGTGGAGGGGGCAACCCTGGCATACCAGGCAGAGGTGGTGGTGGAGGGGGCAACCCTGGCACTCCAGGTAGAGGTGGGGGGGGAGGGGGCAACCCAGGCATTCCAGGTAGAGGAGGTAGGGGAGGGGGTGGGGGAGGTGGCAATCCCAGCATCCCAGGCACAGGGGAAGGAAGAGGTGGCCCTGACATCCCAGGCAGGGGGGGGGGGGGGGGGGGGGGGGGGGGCCCGGCCGCCCGGGGGGGGGGGGGGGGGGGGGAGGAGGGGGAGGCCCTGACATCCCAGGTAGAGCAGGAGGAGGGGAAACAGTTTGTGAATAAAGGGATGAAGCGGTTTGGTGACTTTCTGTCCCAGTAGGTAATGGCAGCTGTGATGGGAAAGCCGTAGATGAAATGACATGCTCCATTTTCTTCTTAAGATCTTCAAGTTCTTTGGTTAGTAGAGCAATCTTTAGAGAAAGAAGTAGAACAAGTCAGACTGGAGAATTCATAATTCTAAACCACAAAAATAAACAGACTGCCCATTTCTAAGCCATCATTCACTACCCTGTTGATATTTCCTTTACTCCTTTGGGATTTTGAAATTTCTTTTTGTGTAACCTTACTGACTTTGTCTAATGCAACAGATACATGAATAGGCAGATCACACTGAATTGGTAATCTTATTCTGATTTAGGGCTGTGTGATTCCTGCACAAGAGATCTTTTGGAATACAGCTTTCTGAATGGTCAAAGCAGGACTTTTTCCCAGGCTTACAAAGCTACTTTGGAAGCTGATCCTGCCTTTTCTGAACCACGCATGCACAATAAAGAACAAAAGTGGCTGTGCAAGCAAAGTGTGAAGAGACAGCTGGGTACAGCTCACAATAGAAAAAGATAAACCTACCATGTTTCTCACAAAATAAGGCCGGGCCTTTGTTTTTTTGATGACCGAAAAAACGGCTAGGCCATCTTTTCGGGGGTGACTTAATTCCCCCCTTGCATCCTTGGGTGGGCGGGCAGCAACAGCTTGGATGTTGACCTCGGCGTTGGTGGGGCACTTCGTATCGGGAGATCTTCCGTCACTGTTGCTTTCCCTTCTCCCGTGCTGTCACAGCGTTAAGAGCAATGCCGTGGCGTTTGGCGCAGCCATGTGCGGCCAGCCAGGGCTCCTCCCTGCAACCGGAGCCCGGCGGAGACACTCAGCTTCAGGTGCTCCTGTCGCCGCCTTCCCCTTGCCTTTGAAGGTAAAGCCAATTCTTTTAAAAACGACGCCCTACTACTAGTACAACAGAGCCTCCCCTGCCCAAGAGGGTAGCCCAACCCCATGTGGGGAGGCGAATCTCCCGGGGCCACAGCGCAGTATTGGCCCACCCCGGGAGAAGCTCCCAGCCATCCCTGCCTGGCACCGGGCAGAGCATGAAGAGCTTCGCCTGGGGCGCCCAGCGCAGCTAGCAGGCGGGCCCTCCTGCCCGGCAGCACTCTCGCCAAGGCAGCGAGTGCCTCTCCGCCGGACCCTCCACTCATCCCACCAGGGCCACGCCAGAGCCATGCAGGCTGGGCAGAGCCAGAAAAGCAAGCCGTGGGTGCACGCCCGCCTGCCAAGCAAAAGAGCCAGGCCAATCTGAGCTTCCCAAGTCCCTCCAGGGCGAACCCGAAGGGGCCACTGGGAGAGGCTGCTCGAGACAGTGATAGCACCCACCCGTCCACGGACAGGGAGGCAAGGTGATGGCAGCGCTGCTTCCCTGGCCGGCGGATCCGGCGGTAAGAGCCTGAAGCCGTCCGTCCTTTCCACCCCTTGCCCAGCCCGTCCCCGTGATCTCCAAATGCACCGGCAGCTCCAAACACTGCAACGGTATAGGCATCGGGCAGAGGCGCTGACTCGGCAGGGCTCAGCTCGGAGGACGTGGTGCAGGCCGTCGCCTTGCCTCCCTGTCCACAGATGGGTGGGTGCTATCACTGCCTTGGGCGGCCTCTCCTGGTGGCCCCTTTAGGTTCGCACTGGAGGGACTTGGGAAGGAAGCCAAGCTTGGGTCAGCCCGGCTCTTTCGCTTGGCAGGCGGGCACGCACCCGTGGCTGGCTTTCCTGGCTCTGCCCAGCCCGCACGGCTTTGGCGTGGCCCTGGCTGGATGAGCAGAGGGCCTGGCGGGGAGACGCTCGCTGCCTTGGCGAGAGCTCCACCACCGGGCAGGAGAGCCTACCTGTCAGCTGCGCTGGGTGCCCCAGGCAAAGCTCTTCACGCTCTGCCCGGTGCCAGGCAGGGATGGCAGCTGGGTGCTTCTCCCGGGGTGGGCCGATCCTGTGCTGTGGCCCCAGGAGATTCGCCTCCCCACATGGGGTTGGGCTGCCCTCTCAGGCAGGGGGGGCTTTGTCATACCGGTAGTAGGGCGTTGTTTTTAAAAGAATTGGCTTTGCCTTTGAAGGCGAAGGGAAGGCGGCGACAGGAGCGCCTGAAGCTGAGTGTCTCCACCAGGCTCTGGTTGCAGGGAGGAGCCCTGGCTGGATGCGCGTGGCTGCGCCAAAAGCCACAGCATTGCTCTAAATGCCGCGGCAGCATGGGGAGAAGGGGAAGCAATGGTGGAGGAAGGTCTCCTGATATGAAGTGCCCCACCAACGCCAAAGTCAATGCAGGCAGCACCATATCCGGGTATGCAACAAAAGTACTTCCTAAGGGCAAGCCCCCCCCGCCATCCCCCACCCCCATTTCTCATGTTTAATATAGGCCTTAATTTGGGGGAGGGGCTTACTTTGATTTTATGCCGATAAAACATGCTGGGCCTTACAATTGGTGGAGGCCATATTGTTGGAGAAACACGGTATTATATGATTCAAAAAGTACTCTATTAATGGTCCTAAAGCATGCTTTGAAGGATCTACATAGCACTGTTTTACATATTGCATATATGCATTACATCAGATTGTAACACATTGCACATCTGATTTAGCATTTCAACTTAACCCAGTTGTAGATGGTTAGTAGGTGGAACTCTCAATGTTTCTGTGCTAAAAGATACAATTAGGATTTTCAGAGTAAATTATAGGTATTTTCACAAAACAGCTGCCATGATGGAAATAGAAATTGGAAATATTGCTTTTTACTACTACTTCAACTCTTACCATGTCAGCTTACTTTGCAATTTTTTAAGGATGCACAAATTTCCAGAAAAAGCATGCTATTGTGCACAACTATCATTTTATTTTCTAAAAATAATTCTGCAGGTCATAAGGAGACCAAATTATTGTTGCCAATAGAATTTATGCAAGAAAAAAAGCCTTGCACACAGTCAGACTGGCCCTATAGGAGATGCTGTCAGACAAATTGCAATGCATTGGGCCACACCAGGGACCCAGGAGCCTCGGTGGCACAGTGGTTAGAGTGCAGTACTGCAAGCTACTCCTACTGCAATTTGGCAGATCGAATCCCACCAGGCTCAAGGTTGACTCAGCCTTCCATCCTTCCGAGGTGGGTAAAATGAGGACCCAAATTGTTGGGGGCAATATGCTGACTCTGTAAACTGCTTTGAGAGGGCTGTAAAGCACTATAAAGTGGTATATAAGTCTAAGTGCTATTTCTATTATAGGACGCTCATATTTCTCAATTAGCAATGTTATATTTGTTATAAGCTATCAGGACACAATTGAATGTGGTGGGGTATAAATCCATAAATAAGTAAATGATCTGCTTCAATCCCAGAATTCATATCAAATTCATTTTATTAACAAAGAACAAAACAAATATTTCACATCATGCCACCAACTATCCTGACTCCCTCTCTTGAACATCATAATGAAAGGGATGTCATACAGTGTGGAATAACAACATTTACATGCATCCATTAATATCTCAATATCTTACAGAACAGCTTTAAATTCACCTCCTGTCCCATTACCCATTTTTTTTCTCCAAGAAAATAGCAATATTTCTTCTTCCATTTTATAATTCTTGGGACTTAGGGCTTAAACACTAAAATGGCATATTTCTCTAATGTACCATAATCACTTTATTTATACCATTGATCATTACCTCATCACTCAACAAAGAGCTATTAATTTGTAAGTTTTGCTTCTCTGAGGTAATACGCTGTTTCTCAGCTACCACTGTTTCTTTCTCCTGAAGTAAATGTTGAATTTTTTCCTCAAAATCACTTTCCTTCTTCTTCATTTCAACTTGTAATTCATGACGTGCAGTTAACTCAGATTCCAGCTGAAAAAAAGAATTATGCACAATAATCATGCCAACATACTCCATACTGATTAAACCTCAAGCAAGGTAACATTTTCATTCTTGGGAAGTACAACATGGGCGGTGCTGATTAGATGACAAAAGGATAAAATTTAATACTACTAAATATGAAAACTTTTCAGTAGAGTATGTGTTAATTAGTTTGTCATAATCCAGGTCAAAAATGAACTGTGAAATGATTAAATGGAAGTTCTACATGTAATAACAAAAATATTATTATAAAATTCTGAAATATGCAGGAATCTTTTAAGAAAGGCGGTGAAGAAAAATATTCTAGTGTTTACATTTTACTTTGGAGAACAATTTAAAGATAAGCCAATTTTAAATTGTCTTTGTAAAAAATGTAGTCCTTTTACTTGAAGTGACAAGGACTGAATCAGAACCTTTGCAAATCTCTCTTGATTGTAAGATTTATTTTTTCTTTTTACTTGATGCATCTAAAATTACATTTCTTTAATAAATTAATATCTCTTCTTGATCCCTTATACAATTTTTTACAAGATAACATATTCAGAATGATGTGTGAACAATTACTCCTGCTCTATAAAGTCTAGATTTAATGGTAGTTTTCCATTTTATCAATGAGAAACAATGTGAATGTTGTCTCTTCTATCAATTAGGACAGTAGTCTGCAACCCCTGGACTGCAGCCACATAAGCGGCAGGCAAGTGCACATGCAAACGCAGCTCCACTTGCACAAGCGGCAGGTGCTTGCAGTCATGCACGCAGCCCCACTCACATGAGCGGTGGGTGCTTGTGCCTGTGTCCACAGCCCCACAAACACAGTTGTACTTGTGCAGGTGGCAGGCGCTCACGCGCAAAGCTCCATTTGTGCCAATGCCAGGTGCTTGTGCTCACACTATTGTAGCTGTGCACGCTCATGCATGCACACCTGACATTCACAGGGAACCATCTCCCCCCATACACACACATGCTGGGCCACCAAGCTGCAAAGGCTGGGGACCGCTGAATTAGAAGTAAGTAATCCACATGCTTCATGAAGGCCCTCTGAATTGTTGTTGCCATCTATCTTTTCTGGCATTAAATATACAACTAACATTTGGTAGGATTTGGTCTATATATTAAATGTTTGCTAGCAAAAAGAAATGTCGTATATTTAAGATGGGATGTCGTATATTTAAGATTCATACATGAATTATACATATAAGTTTCTGAAATACTTCTGAAATGTGTTTAAGCTTAGTTTTTTCCTTTTCAAATGCACCACAATGAGAAGTTTATGATAGCATGCTGCTCAATGAAAACTTTGGCATACCACTTCCTATTTTGGGAATGACTTCCTATTTTGGGAATGACTTTGGGAATGACTGATGGCACCCCATCTAAAAAGCAGTAGACCAGGGGTCTTCAAACTTGACAGCTTTAAGACTTGTGGACTTCAACTTCCAGAGTTCCTCCTCCAGTCATGTTAGCTCAGAAATTCTGGGAGTTGAAATCCACAAGTCTTAAATTGCTAAGTTTGAAGACCCTTGCTCTAACTGTTATTGCTATTATTGCTGCAAAATTTAAAGAAAGAATGTACTGCTGAACATGAAACCAGTATCAATATAGACCTAATTTTTGTAACTTTTAGGAGAAAGCCAGGGGAATACTCATCTTGCGTACTTATACTTTTCCTCATTGCATACTTATAAATAGTAGGCCATGAGTACCAAAGTAAATAGGCATCAAGAAAAAAGAACTAAACAGAAATAAACAGCTCTCAGCATCACAAATGGAATAAAAACTAAGGAATTTAAAACAATTAATCCTCTTTAATAATGTAAACAGTACAATTAAAAGACGAACAGTGGTAGATACAGGCATTTCGTATTGACTTATCAGTACCAATTTTACAACAAGGTTAAAATCAGAATAAAATATATAGGATCTTGCAAGAGTGTTAATTAAGTTAATTAAACAAATAATGTGAGCTAAGAACCAGTCAATGAGGAACCTTATGCCCACAAAAGGCGCAGATTGACAAATACTGTTTCTGCACGCACAAGAGAGGCTTCAATCAATTGATAAAAACTGCCTTGGCAAACTGCAGGATGTGAGAGTTCCTATGGTGCAATAAAACTCTGAACAGTGTTTGGATTCACTTGGTGACCTGTAGCTAGTATGTGTCTCACAATGGCCAAATAAAGCATTTTATGGCCACGATTTGCTGTTGCTGTTGGATTACTCAGAGCTGTCTGGACCCATTTCGGAAAATGCTCCTTCACTCTGAAAGCCAAACACCTATCAGTTCTGCTGATGTAATTGTCTCCACAATTACACACAAATTGGTAAATACAACCTATCGGCTTTGGCGCTGTAGCGGTAGCCTCCGGGTTTGATGTAGTACATGTAGCTCAGCTGTACTAAATGTTGTTTTAATTAAGTTATTTAAGCGTCAAATTGTCAGGCGTGCTAATTGATACCCCTTAAACAGCAGCTCAATAAAAATTTTCTTTTTACTGATGGTTGGAACTGCTGGCTTTTGGTCTTTTACTTTACTGTGTCTATCAGTGAAATGAGCTGAATAACCATTTAAACAAAGGGTTTGGGTTAGAAATTCTAATTCTTCCTTTAAGCAGTCCTCAGTGCATATTTAATGTGCTCGTATAAACAGTTTCCGTACCAGCACATGTTTATACTTAATTGGTGTAAAACTTGAAAAGTTCAGATACTGGCCAGACCATGTCAACTTCCTGAATACCATTCTTTTAATAGAACCATCAGACCTTTGGATAATTAATATGTCCAGAAAAGGTTCATCTACTTCATATTCGATGGTAACCTTCAAACTGGGGTGACAGCTGTTTAGATGATGCACAAAGCCATCAATAATATATCTTGAAGGACAGAAGATCACTGTATGGTCCACATAGTGAGCGATACGATAATCTGGATATATGATCAGACAACGATTCAATCATATTCATGAAGAAATCCGCCAAAATTGGGCCTAAAGGGCTTCCGATTGCAACCCAATTTACTGATAAGACTGACCAAGAAAATGGAAAGAGACATTTTCCGTGCAAAGTAGCACTGTCTGTTTAAGGATATCTACTGGTATGGGAATTGATATAGTTAGATTCCACTAAACTGCACATATAATAAACCGTTTCATGAAGTGGGACATTCATAAAAAGATACTGAACGTCCACCAAGCACATAATGTCATTTTTCACATTCATGGAATTCAACTCTTTAGCAAGCTCAAACAAATCCTTTAGTGTTGTTTTGATTAGCTTCTTCTCTTACAGGCACCAGGATGTCATGGGTCCAGCATGCAGCTTGATGGTAAACAGAGCCAAACATAGCTAAAATGGGTCTAGCCAGCATTCCCGGCTTGTGCTTTTTTGGTAGTCCATAGAGTTGTGGCATCATTAGTTTTTAACTTGTTGTAGGTCTTTTCATCAATGATTATCAACAAGAGCATCATCTATAAATGTCGACATATTCTTTCTTCTGTCATGCTAATGCTTTCGGGATTATCAATTTCCCGGTTCTCCGTCAGGTCATTCAAAATTCAAGAAATTTTCTGTTTGTATGCTTCTTTGTCACAATAGAGAAATACAGAACCTTTGTCCGGTTTAGATATGACTATATCTTTTGATTTTAGTTCATGCAATGCTTGTAAATGTTTTCTCGAGAGTGCCCATTTATCATTAATTGGGGATGAAAAACCCATAGACGATGTCGGCAAACTTAATTTATAGACGGTTGTAATAGTTTGTACTTTTAGGATGAAATTCTGATAGTTGATCAAAAAGATTCTTAAATTGCACCTTGACATGCACTCAGTCAAACTTCTCTGGTTTTAGTTTGGAGTCCAAGCCATATACTAATGCTTCCATTTGTAATGGGATCAAGCTTACCGAAGAGCAATTAAGTACACATGTCAAGCCAGAAATTGACATAAGTGTAGCCATTTTAATTTGTCTTAGTATATATTCTTTTTCTTACTTTCTCTGTGGCAGTCATGGGGGGGAAAGGGTTTCGGACTTGACACATTCCTAAGAGGGGAGGAGTGGAGATAAAGAGAGTGTTTTGGTTAGGTGATCTTCCTTCCCGTTGGAAATAAGCTCTCAGTGCTTGGGCCCCTGGATTTATGACATCAAGCAACGTTGAATTACTTCTATTGGAGAATGTGACTTTTGGGGGTTGTTTTTAACTTCTAATATTGTGGGGTAATTTCGGGTTGGGTCAGATCCGGAATTACCATGGACTTTGCCAGCTTTCCTAAATAAAAGAAATTTTTTTGAAAGATGGACTTTGTACTTTTCTTTTTAAATGGATTTCATCACTTGGAAACCTGACACATATTTACTATGTACATATTTAACATTCTTGCAAGATACTATATATGTATTTATTCCAATTTTAACAATGCTATTGTAAGTTTGATACTGATGAGTCAAAGCGAAATGCCAGCATCTACCACTGTTCGTCTTTTAATTGTACTGTTTAAAAACTAAGGATTTTTTTTTTAAATGAAGATATTTAAAAACACAAAAAGTACTGTATCATTTAAACAGTTCTGAGAAAGGAAAAAGCCAGTAAAATAAAGGAAGAATGAAAGATAAAGAAAAAAATATGATTGTAACCTTCTTCTCCAATTCCAGGGTTTTAGCTTCACTTTTTGCCACCTTAGTTTGATCAATCAAGTTATCTACAAAAATAAATAAATAAAACTAAGTGAGAATACTATGAGAAAAATTCCCTTCTGCACTAAGCAACTTTACATAATAGAGGTGCAATACATAATAGAGGTGCAATACATAATAGAGGTGCATACTTTTGGGGGAGGAGTAGGCTTCTTCATTCTTTGAGTGGTGTCCTCAGGTTGTATAGTTGTATAGAGCTGGGGGGGAAACTGAACTGGATTATATTTTATTTATTTTTAATTTAAATTTAGTGAATGCAGTTAATTTCTGGCCATCTATTTAACCATTAATTGCATCACATTTCTACTGTAATTGCATCACATTTCTATGTTTCTACTGTACTGTACATTTACAGGTGTAAATGCTATAGCTATTACCAAACCAAAAATTATAATTTACTACTGAAATATTTGAAAACCACACTCAAACCTTTCAGGAGGCAAATATAGCTTGGAGCACAGCTCTATTGTAGAGCTTCACTCAATTTCTAGATTATGCATTGATTTGTTACATTCTTGATTTACCAGACATAACTGAATATATGCATATCTGTCTTTCACTCGTGTATTTTTAACAGACCAGAAATAGATAGTATCTTGTGTCTCAGTATAACTGAAAGAGCAATAAATGCTGTGCTACGGAGGTTTTCACCATGAACTAAAAGTACAACTGTGGCAATGCTTTCAATAGATTGTAGGTACTTTAGGCAAACTGTAAGAAATATTCTGCAATCTTTATTCTTAAAAGAAAACTGCTTTGCAACAAATATACTTAAGCTGAGTGATTTATTGTTTACAATGGGGCAAAAATGATACAAATATATTCACTTTCTGTCGGCTCATATAACAGTAGCAAATAGAAAAATACATTTTTCCTGAACAATTAGCAAATTAAATATAGCTCTCAGTGGCATCAGACTCACCTATTAAGGCCTCAACATTGAAGTCAAAGTGTTTGCGCTTAAAGTCTGGGTCAGCGCCATTCCTGAACAGAACTATCTGTGAAATGCACTCATCAATTAGTTTAAAATATTGAGGCCTAAGGCAAGAACAGAAAAATAATTAGTGCTGATAATCAGAAGCTTCATACTCAAAAAGTTATGTACCATGTTTCCCCTAAAATAAGACCCCGTCTTATTTTCTTTTAGGCCCCTAAATAAGCACTAGGGCTTATTTTCGGGGATTGTCTTATTTCTTTTAAGTGCCACCGATGCGAAGCAGGGAGGTGGAGCTACCTGACACGCACACTGGCTTACCTTAGGGCCCCGTAGCCCCATGCCCCGATAACTGCCTCGTGGTGGCAGCACCAGCAACCATGTACAGCAGGAGCCCATATGGCTGCTAGCCCACTTCTTCCGGCATCAGTGCAGCATCCCAGGAGGCCAAGTGACGTGCTAGTGCTGCGGTCACAAGGCAAGGTGGGGAGGGAGTGGAGGATGAAGCGAGGCAAGTGGGGAGAGAGTGGAGCTGCCACACATGCAACCTGCCTTACCTCAGATCCCCCGCAGCGCCGCCACCCACCCCTAACCCTAACCCACAATGCCTAACCCCCCATCCTCCCCCAAAACAGGGCAACCTGTATGGCGTTGAAGTTTTAATTGCTGGGAGGTACCTCTCCTGACAGAAACTTTTCCCCCACTTCCCTTCCAGAGCAAATTGCCTTTGTGTAATTAAACCCTGGAAGATTGTGGGAAGCGTGTGCTTAGAAACAATGTGCAGCCTCTCCCATTAACGAGAATTGCAGGAAATGCTGTCCCTTTCAAACAAATTTCCACAGCTGGAACACCACACTTTCATCTCACTTTCCCACCCCGCCCCTGCCAGGCTGGTCTGATGGGCAGGACTGCCTTCTGCTTTCCCCAACCATGCTACAATGGGGATAAACCATCCCTCAAAACCTGCTGCTGTCAAAGTGGATCCCGGGCGCTGTATTGCAATGGAGAGAGCAAGGGAAGGAGGAGGAGTGGAGAGAAGAAAGAGGGAAAATGGCTGAGCGAGAAGTGGAGCCATCCCAGCTGGCCAGGCACCAAAGCACCACTGCCACCACCGCCGCAGTAAGAGAGAGTAAGAGACCATGAGAATGATCCAATCCAACCTCTGTGTGAGAGAGAGATCTGATCCAACCTTGGAGAGTTATACCAGAGCTGCGGAGGTGCCTTCTCTCTCTCCCCCCCTCACTCTCTCTCTCTCACACACACACACACACTCAGAGGTTGGATCACTCTCTCTCCTCCTTCCTTCCTTCCATGGCGCAGCAATCACCGATCCCCACTCTCATCGGCCTGCATTGTCCCGCATCTCTGTTCTGGAATGGCAGCCTCCTTTCCTGCCAGTTCTCCAACCAGCATTGTGTTCTTCCTTTGTATATATATTTAAATCATACAGTAGCCATTGTATCCTCAGCTGATCAGGAGGAAAATATGTGTGCTCTGGATTTTAAGGCAGAAAAGTGAGGGTGGGGGGAATTTCAAAGGCCCTGGAGAAAAAGAGCAAGAGTTTGCTGTCTGAAGTGGGTGCTGATGCCAACCCTGAGAGAAGCGATCTGCTCCTTCACGCAAAACCTCAAGGGCTTTGCAGAACCATAGGAGAAGGGGAGCTAGGCCTTCCTTGCCTCAGGTGGCCTAGTTTTCTGGGAGCTTAGCATTCTTCCATACAAAGGAGAAACACAACACCAGTTGGAGAAGAGGCAAAAAAGGGGGCTGCCATTTCCAGAATGGTGAGGGCAATGTGGCTAGCGAGAAAGTAGGGACCTGCAATAGCTGCGTAGTGGAAAGAAGGAAGGGAGAAGAAAGAGCACGAATGAGAAAGTGATCTAATCAAACCTCTTTGTGTGTGAGAGAGAAAGACAGCATACCACCACCAGCCCTGGTATTCAAGGTTGGATCCAATCTTTCTTTCTCACACACACACATACAGGTTTGATCAGATCACCCTCTGCCTCTGCCTGCTGCTGGTGCTGTCCTAGCATGTTTTGGAGGGAGATAAAAATAAATCCTGCAGTCTGTTGCCGCCATCGTGCAAACCTCAGCACTACACCTTCTCCCTTCCAAAATATGTCAGGATGTCATTTGAATAACACCAGCGTCAATGAAACTTTCCGAAAGGGGGCAATACACGGGAAGGGTGCCCGGACTCACAGCGCTTCATTTTGATTCAGTTGCTGCTGCTGACTTAGAAGGAGTGGCTTTTACATTTCTCCCAAGAGGTCTCACAGAGAGGCAGGGGAGCCTCTTGTCCTCAGCTTCTCCCACTGCTCTTTTCTTTTCTGCTTCAGCCTAGCCCTCATTCAGCAGCTATGAATGAGGGGATCACACGCCTTTCCACAAAGTGTCACAGGAGACACGGCATGCAAATCAAAACAAAGTGCTGGGAATCTGGGTGCTCTTTCCCTTTGTTCCCCTCTCCTATCTTGCCCCCTCTCATCCTGGGAACTATGTGGTGAGAGGGGGAGAGCCATCAAGGGGACACTGGCAAGACACTCCTGGGGAAAGGACAAAGTGGCCCCGCTGACAGTCCAGACACTGCTTCTGACTTGGAAGGAGCGGCTTTTACATTTGTACACTGTGTCTCCTAAGAGGCCTCATCCTTAACTGTGTGGCTTCTCCTCCCCCTTTCTTCTCTGCTTCAGCCTAGCCTAGCCTCCATCTCCCTCCAAGGAGGGAAGCCAGGTTCAAAGGGTATGGGAGGGGCCACGGCCCCTGTGCTCTTGACCTCCTGTATCCAATCTTGTCCTCCAGTTCTGCTGCACATTCTGCAAGCAAAGACAGACAGTGGAACGGATCACGTGCCTCCACACACACACATGCACCTCTGTCTGCTGCTTGGAGGGACTGAACTGTGTGGCCTGCAGTTGCTTTTCCCACGCAACTTGCTGCCTGTGCTGGCAATGCCCAAACACACACACCCCCCGCTGATGACAGTCTGCATTAGAGCTTATTTTGAGGATAGGGCTTATAATGCAAACAGCATGAAAAATCATGCTAGGGCTTATTTTCGGGGTAGGTTTTGGTTTTGGGGAAACACAGTATATACATCCACACATAATATATTTTCACAATATTTAAAAAATAGTTTCCTTCTCTACCTGGCCTCATAATCATTGCGGATTAGCAGGAAGTGCTGCAAAATTGAGAGGAAATGTTGTTCTGCCTTAGAATCCTTTACTGTATTTAGGAGAATCTGAAAGATTTCGTTGAAATCAGTAAACAAAATTAAGGATTCAAAAGCCATTCAAAAGAAATAGATGCACAGCACTAATTCATAAAAGAAACCTAGTTTAGCTTACCACCTGATTTCTGTATTTGTGGTAAAGGAATTAATGTAAATTTAATAAATAACTTTTACCAATGAATGTTGAATTTAAAGCATTTACACATCAAACTCCAAATAGAATGTTCTCACTGGCTTACTGTTCATAAAATATAGTTGCAGTCTTCAATTTAAAGTTTAAAAAAGTGTATCAGAAAATGAAAACAAAATGGATAAGGAAAACAAAAGCAAGAAAATGCACTTTAAAATTGTTGTTACTGAAAGGTTACTGTATTTTTTGGACTATAAGATGCACCGTACCATAAGACACATCTGGGTTTATAGGAGGAAAACAAGAAAAAAAGTTTTTTGCCTCCGCAGTTCCTGTTTTTGCCCTTCCCAGCATCCAGAAGCACTCTGCAGGCCAAAAACATGCCCATTTTTGGCCTCCAGAGGCCTCTGCGGGTCCTGTTTTGGGGGAGGGCAAAAATGGGACCCGCGAAGGCTTCTGGAGGCTGAAAGCAGGCTCATTTCTGGCCTGCAGAATGCTTCTGGATGCTGGAGAGAAAAAATGGGGTGTGTGGAGCCTTTGGAAACCAAAAGCAGGCGCATTTTTTGCCAGCAGATTGCTTCTGGATGCCAGAGAGGACAAAAACAGGATGCACAGAAGGTTCAGAAGTCCAAAACCAGGTCTGTATTCACTCTATAAGACACACAGATATTTCCACCCACTTTTTTGGGGAGGGATGTGTCTTATAGTCCAAAACATATGGTATATTATAGTTATAAAGTGCTCCAAAACTATTACTCTCTGAGAGAGGAATAGCTCAGAGATGAACTCAGGATTTGTAATCACTCAGCTATCTCGCTCTGCTTCAGTATAACTAGAGTTTCCACATATTCTTTCACGGATTATGCCACATTTTCTGTTACTGGAAACTTAAAATATATTTCCTTAGGGAAGATTTTCTAGGGTACACACGCACACACACACACACACACACACACACACACACACTTGAGAACTCTTGTTAAATTCAGGGACTAACTATTCCAAGCAGTCACAAGGAAGGGACCTTGGAGGTCTTAAGTCCACCCACTGCTTGAGCAGGAGACTCTGTAATATTCCAGACAAATGGTTGTACAATCTTTTCTTAAAAATCAATGACTAAACCTTCCATTGATTGTTCTCACGGTTAGGAAATTTCTACTTAATTCTAGGTTGGATCTCTCTTTAATGATCTTCCATCCATTACTTTTTGTCCTACCCTCAGGTGCTTTAGAGAACACGTTGACCTCCTCTTCTCTGAAAGTCCCTCAAATACTGGAAGATTGCTATCATATCACCCTCATTCTTCTCATTGTTAGACTAGACATATCTAGTTCCCACAACCATTCATTGTATGATTTATCCTCCAGATTCCTTATCATCTTTGTCTTATATGCTGAGTTATTGGATGTGTCATATATTTTGAAATAAAAGGATATTCCATTTCTATTCGAATGTCTTCCAAGCGGCCTCTGAGTTCTGCAGAATCTTCTTCACCATATTCTTCAAATACCTGCAGCTGTAGTTTCAGCTCCTCATTGTCTTGAGCATGCAGTTCCTGTGAAGGACACTGTCACTTCAGAAGATGTCCACTAGATATCACGGCCCTCTTTTATTCCAAGAAAATTTCAGATTATTTGGTAAAATATTGTTTTGTTCTCTCTCTTCCCTTTCTTTTCTCCCCTCCCTGCTCCCCCCAATAAAAGAACTAACTTGATTGCAGGAAATACAACTTCAGCAACAGAGTGATCAATGTCTGGAATACTCTACTTGACTCTGTGATTTCTTCCCCAGACCCCAAAAACTTTAACCTTAGACTGTCTACTATTGACCTCATCCCCTTCCTAAGAGGTCTGAAGGGGGCATGCATAAGCGCACCAACGTGCCTACCGTCCCTGTCCTATTGTTTCTTTTTTATTCGTACCCATTTCATGTATTCATAACCATATTTATACTTCTACTTGTTTACTTGCTTGACAAAAAATAAATAATTTGTTGAAATTACTTAAGGCTGATTAACGTAAAACTTATGACAATGTCCCTGCCCAAATATCCATGACATAAGAGAAGCTATTATTTATATATAGGAAGTTACAAATTGCTCAAAGGCACAAATGATATACAGGTTAGTCCCCATCTTATAACTGCAATTGGGATGAGAATTTCTTCTTCTAAGCAAAGCAGTTGTTATGTGAATAGCACCTGATTTTACAATATTTTTGCCATGTTCTTACACAAATTGCACAGCTTTTAAGCAACCTAGCTTTCCCAATTGACTTCACTTGTTGTAAGTCATCTGGGGAGGTGATCACATAACCACAGGATACTGCAACCATTGTAAACATGTGCCAGTCATCAAGCGACCAAATTTTAGTCATGTGACCATAGTGAAACTGCTATGGTCATAAGTGTGAGGACAATTTGTAAGCAACATTTTTCAGTTTTGTTGCAACTTCAAACAGTATCTGAATGGTTGTATGTTGAGGACTAGCTGTATACAGATGCTATTTCACACATCTTAATTAATTTTAAAAAAAATGCGAAGCTGAGGATACCTAGCACCGTTCCATCCTTTCCATACAAGGGATAGGTATGTAAGGGCTTCTATGAAAAGGGCTAACAGGAGAGTTCTCATCTTCATTCAATAATCCATTACATTTCCAACCGCCGATATGACTTAATTTGCATAACTACACATTCCTTATTATTTTAGTTCTGTACCATTCTTCCTTTTGAGAATCCCTTGTAAATAAGGCAATTCTTTTCTTGTAATTCTTTTGAAATATGGCCAGCTATAAAGAACACAGGTAACCCTCAACTTATGACCAATTGTTTAGCAGCCATTCAGTCATGCCAGTTCAGAAAGACAATGGGGAAGCTGGCAGGAAAGGTTGCAAGCTGCTGCTGCTGCTTGCCAAAAGATTTTTCCTTCCTTTCATGCATGTGAGGAGGAGGGAATCCTTTGCCAGGCTGCAGAAACAAAGCCACAAAAGGGAAAGGAAATCTTGCCCTGGGCTGCAGAAATGAAGCTCTATTTCTCCAGCACAAGACTTTCCTCCTGTACAAGATGGGGAGGGGAATTCCTTCATTGAGCTGGAGAAAGAAAATAAGAATCCCAAAGCTCTGTTCCCACACTCCACTATAGGAGTTCTCTTTTGTTCACAGAGGGAACTGCCTGCCCTCTTTTGACAGGCACAGTGCTTTCACTTTGTTCACCTTAAAACTGTGAGAGCTGGGAATGCACTTGTTGAGCAAGACAGTCTCATGGGTGTCTTGCTGAATGACCACTTTGCTCAATGCGCAAGATTCCAGTGCTAATTATGCCCATCAATCAAGAACTACCTATACTCCCCAAATAATGTTGAAGTATAATTAACCCTATCAAATCATTTACACTTTAAATGGAGTCTTAAAATGATAGATATTATCTCTCCCAATATAGCAAAGGTATCATAATAAAAAGGAGATATATTTCTAACCTTGAGAATATGCTGCAGTCCAGAGCGCATTAATTCACTGCGGATGTGTACTCTGAAATCAAGCTCATCTGATGGGATGATTAGAGCATTGATTAACTGTAGACAGGCTACCTAAGAAAGTCAAAGAAAAAATATATGTTGGATCAACAATTTTTCTCCCATTCATCATGAGCTAGCTAATTTGCTAGAAAAACTATGAAAAACTGCCAGACAAAATATTTTTCTACCAAATTTTATCACAACAAAGCAGCCTAAAAGTGAAATTCAGGTATGCAGTACAAATAGTGTTGAAAAGAAAATCAGGAAGGAATCAACACTGATAATTGAAACTCTGAGATCTCATAGATTAAAACAACAAAAGAAATCAAATGAAAAGGACATGTTTCAATTAAACACCAATGATTTGAAGGCAACCCAGCTCATATTCTAAGTCTACTCCAGAACAAAAGTCTTATCTTTAAAAATAATCCATTAATACTTGTTGCCCATGGTGTCTCTTGCCCCTATATTTAAATATATTCAGGGAATTGAGTAACCTTGGAATAATACACCTAGAGCAACTTGAAAAGACTTCTCCCTCCTTTTCTATCCCAAATCCAGAATGTAGAATTTTAGAATCACAATGCTTACAAAATGCTTTATAATTAATGAATAGTTAGTATGCTCCTCTAGGGTTTGTTAAGCTAATCAAACCATCTTCCTGTTACCCTTTACCAGGGGCCGGCAACCTGCGGCTCTGGAGCTGCATGTGGCTCTTTCAAACCCGATTCTTTTATGGGGCCATGCCCCCGCCGCTGCTCTTCCTGTCAGGGAAAATTCTTTTTAATTTTTTAAATTTTTTATTTTTAATATAAACAATCCATCATACGTTAAACAGTGTGTCGTCTGGTTACAAATGTTTTGTGAAATAACAATTACATTTCCAGCCATAATCATTACATTGGTATTAATTCTCTACTCTTAAATTACTGCAAATACACACAATATGTCTGAACATTCTTGCCAACCATGCTGCTGCATAATGCCATCTGTAAAACATCTTACGAAACAAATTTTCTTTATATGCAGTTGACATTGTTAATTTATAATTTCTATCCCAAAGTTTCTGCCATTTATCTAATTCTATTGTATAACCAAAATTTTAGCCCATGCTATCATTGTCTCCTTCACTTGCTCTTCTTCCAATTTAAAACCCAATAAGTAGTTATACAGTTTTTTTAATCAAGCTTTCATCAGTTCCTGTTAGGATCTTGTCCAATTCTGTCAGCTCTCTGTAAATACCATATAACTTTTTACATCTTTTTCATATTTCGACTGTATTTACAGTTGTGAATACCAGGCTATTTCGATCCCTTGTTCATTCAATTCTTGCTTAGTTTTGAGCTCACCCTTCTCATTCAAAATGTCTTTGTATCTCACAATATTTCCCATATCAATCATATTCAGATGTATAAGTGCTTCTATTGTCAAAAGCCAGACTGATATCTTCAAGTAGCACTGTTCTCTAATTTTCTTCCATACTAACAAAAAAGCATTTCTTATATAATGTCTTTGAAAGTAACTATGTATCTTACTTTTCCCATACCATAAGAAGGCATGCCATCCCAGATTATGTCCCTCCAAGGTCAATAGTTTTACGTTTCTCAGATCAATCCACTCTTTCATCTATGTTAACATCATATCCTGATAATATAATTCCCAGTTTGGTAGACCAAAACCACTTCTAGTTCTTTTATTCTGTAGCATTTTAAAGTTAATTCTAGCTTTTTCCCCCACCAAATACATTTTACAATTATTTTATTAAGATCCTCGAAATATTTTTCCCCCGTTTTATTGGAATTACTTGGAATAAGTACAATAATCTCGGCAATACATTCATCTTAATTGTACCTATTCTTCCTGTTAATTATAATTGCAATTTTTCCCATTTTCCCAAATCCCCAAATTCCCAAAATTTGTTGTATGTTTACAATAGTTATCTTCCTTAATTGCTATACATCTTGTTAATTGTACCCCTAAATATCTTAACTTTTTTAGTGATCTGAATATCTAATCTTCCCATTAATTCTTTTTTTTGTTTTCTGTGATTTTTCCACTAAATTCTTAGTTTTTTCTCTATTTTCAATCCTGCTACTTCTTTTTTTATTAACTTAGGTCCAATCTCTTGTGGATCTTCTACAATAAAAACAAAATAATCTGCAAATGCCTATAATTTAAATTCTTCCTTTTTTATTTCCATTCTGTTTTTATCTTGTCTAATATTTCTATTTAATACTTCTAGTGTCAATACAAATAACAATGGCAACAAGGGACATCCTTGTCTTGTATCCTTTTTAATATTAACCTTTTCAGTCATGTCTCCATTTACCATCACCTTAGCAGTTAGTTTATAGTATATTGCCTTAATCATCTTTATAAATCTCTCCCCAAAGTCCATTTCTTTTAGTTGTGTTAACATAAATTGCCAGTTCACGTTATCCATTTGAGTCCATTTGATTCTTTATATTCTGTTGGGGGAAACTCTTAAGCGATGCCCAACCTTTCCTTGCAGAGATGCTCGTAGGCCGGCAGTGCAGACCTCCAATCCCACGTGTTCAGGTGAAAGGGCCACATGGACACATTCGTGGTTGCATGTGAACGTGCATGAAGAGGCAGAATTGGTTTCGCTTCTGTGGCCTGATGGAGGTCTATGAGAGCCTTGGAAACATGTGCACGTGTGCGTACACACACACAGAATATAGATATTCCACGAGTCAAATGATCAGGTGGGGTAAATTTTAAATAAACATTTACCATAAGATTGGATCTATGATTAACTCCTGCATGGGGGTGGGAGGCTTTGAAGGGGAGGAGTGATTTGAAGGGGAGGGAGTGTTTGAAACCAGCTGACTTTTCACACTGAATATTCAGAATTGATTTCGATCTGTCCGATTTACTCCCTTGGCAAAGGCCAACTGGACTGGAGGGGGGGGGTCAAAAATAAGAGTTAGGCGACCTATCATTTAATCCTTTTCGGGAAGCTCCCAAGCTGCAAATTTACTTTAGTGCTGAACTAGGGAAGATGCTGGAAAATAATCTGCCTGGCTTGTTGTACAACGAAAAGAAACTTCCCTCCCCCAAAAAAACCCCATCACGTTTACAACTGAACTTTCCTCGTGCTCCAAAACAGTTCAGGAGCTCCACTAACTTCTATTGTATGGTACATTCAATCCTGGGGTGTCTTGAGCAGTACTTGCTTGTGGCGCCCTCCAGCAGCAGGTACGTTAATTTCTATCAAAGGATTTGTACAGAAACACGAATAACACGAAGCGATGTCAGCATGCAGTTTTTATGAAGGAAAAAGTTTGTTTCTTTTCCTGCTGAATAAAACCGTAGGTACGCCGCATAAATATCTGTCTTAAAATCTAATACAAAGTACTTTTAAAATGGCCAGTCACTTTTCACTATTAATAAAATGACAGGAAAGGAATTTTTAAAACTACCAATTGAGGCTGTTGTTTTTTAATAAAATGCTTAATATCACAACTGTTAGTGCTAAATTATGTTAGGGCCGAATAAAATAGGTTCTGATTTATAAAACATAGATACTTTATTTCCCTTTCATTCAATAAAACTTTTTTTTCATTTAAAACAGTAGATTATGTATTCCTTAAATCAATACTTTATTTTTTTCTACATACAAATTTTATACCAATGTAACTTAATTTGAATACATTAAACAATTAATTATATTAAACTATATATTTTCCACAAATAATCTAATATTTCAATAAGTTTTATTGCAGTGTTATCTTCATTTTAGATGTCAAAAGGGTTTTGTGGCTTCCAGTGTTTTCTTTTCTGTGGGAAACGGGTCCAAATGGCTCTTGGAGTGTTTAAGGTTGCCGACCCCTGCCCTATATTCATTCTAATCAAATTGCCTGATTGCTACCTTGGGCTGGTTCTGAAGATATACAAAAAGAATTTCAGGATAAAAATCCAGAGAAATCAAGTGTACTCAGTAATGGTGAAATAAGAGAGAAAACAAAAGGCATCAGAGTATAGACTGTTATATTCTTTTTTCAAGTTCCTCCTATTACCTTTAATGCTACCGAAGTTCCACTTTTCAGGCCATCCACAATGGGCTTAAATCGTTCTACTTCATCCATTTCTGCACGTTCAGTTAATGCTCCCAAAACTTGCTCGTGCCTAACAAAAAATAAAGGAATCACATAAAATAGAAATAAAAAAGGAAGAAAAAGGAGAAAATAAAAACTAGCTTTTATATACCAAGTCTGCATTTTTTTAAAAAACAGTGTTAGTTTGATGTGGAATTTTAAAGATCTCATACTAAAATTTAGGAAGCCAATAAAATCCTTCTGAATTTGAATGTATCAAATTTAGACTCAATTGTATAACTGGGATATACTCACAGATTATATCTGGTATTTGATGTTTTTGTAAAGGGTACAAATAATTAAGTCATCACCTTTATTAAATTCAAAGTTTGCTCACAACTACCAGTGTTTTATTGATTTTTTATTGTGTTCCTTCAGCAGGCAATGTACCTCCTAGAACAGGACTGTCAAACTTGCAGTCCACAGGCTGGATGTATCATGCACTGGGCATACCCATGCCCAGTTTAGTGAAGGGGGAAAAAGTCACGGTACATCACACGTTGATGCCGTAGCGATGCAAGTTTGACACCCCTGTCCTAGAATGTAGAAAGATAGGGACTTCAGAGATCTTTTAGTTCAAACCACTGCCCAAGTCAAGAAAGCTTACGGCATCCTGGTCAAGTGGTTGTCCTGTCTATTTTTGAAACTCTCATGATGGAGCACCCACAACTACTGGAGGCAAGCTATTTGACTGACTCATTGCTCTTGTCAGAAAATTTCTCCTTGCTTTTAAATTGGATCTCTCTTTAACAACTTCCAGCCATTACTTTTTGTCCTCGGTTTTGGAAAATAAGTGAGCCCTTCAAGTACTTGGAAGACAGCTATCAAGTTTCCTCTCATCTTTCTTGTTGATAGACTAGATCCCTCAACCATTCCTCATACAGTTTAGCCTCCAGACTTCTTGTTATCTTGTTGTCTTCACTGCATATTTTCTATGGTCTCAGCATCTTTTTTGTATCATGGTTAGAACTGTACCAATATTCTAGATGTGATCTTACTAGTATAAAACAGTATTAAAATTTCTTGTGATGTTGATGCTATCCTGCCAAAACATTGCTGGCTCATATTTAAGTGGTTGTCCATAGGATGCATAGAACCTTATCACAGTTACTATTGTTGAGTCAGATACTGCCTATTCTATACCTATGCATTTGGTTTTTCTTACTTTTCTCATAAATGAGTGAATGGTTGGATTGACCTAAGGGCTAAAGCGTATTAAGATCCTTCTAAATCTTGAGCCTATCTTCCAAAGTATTAGCAATTCTTTCCAGCAAATCTGATGAGTTCCTTTTCTATCCCTTGTCTAGATCATTTATGAAGATGTTGAAGAGTACTGGGCCCAAGACAGAACCCTGAGGTACCTCACTGAATACTTCCCTATATGAAAATATATTTTCATTAAATGTTTAAATAAATAATTAAACTTTAATTTCTTCATTACGAAAGGTTCAATTAACAAATTATTACCTTTGGGGGGTAATAATTAACTGAAAACATGTGAAATCTCTTTGAACCCTTGTAATACACACATCATTTCTGTCTCTCATTATTACATTTTTCAGTTTTATTTTCTTGAAGAGGGAAAATATTCCCTTCCTAAATACAGATACCTATTTTATTTCTGTTCATATATCAAAATATTTTGAACAAAATCGTGCAAAAGTGATGGAGAGGAATCTAATTGCTGTTACAATTTTTTTTTACTTGAATTAACTATTCAATCATAACAAGTAAAAGTTAGGAAGAACAAATGCTTTGGATTGTGTCTTAAGATATATAAACAGAAGTAAATTTGTGAAACTAGCTTTGCTGTTTTTTCACCTCTTGCCATAACCTTCATTATGCTCTGAAAAGCTATAGGTATAAAACTTCCTTAAGTAACATGGGATAAGGTTAATGGCTTCAGGAAGAGAAGGAAGAGCATGTTGCTTCAACTTTTTTTCCCTTGGGATATTTTCAGAACTCATCTATTACACCAATTATGTGCTTATTAAGAGGCATAATTGATAAAGAAACCATATTTTAACATATTTTATCAAAAGTATAAATTAGTAAACTGACCCATTCTTCTACAGCATACAACTAAACCAAAAGATAAACTACTCATTGTCACATACATATCCACAGGCTGAGGCAAAATGCAGAGAGCAGAGAGTAGCTTGATAGCGTCAATCATCATTGTAGGGACTTTAGGATCCACTGCTTTTGCCAAAAGTAGAATCCCATCATCTGTTTCAAGCATTGTCTTAATTCCAAACTAAAAAGTAAAAATCAATACACCCTTGGGTGAATAACTTAAGATTATAGGCAGAAATAATACCCATGGCACAAAATGGTGCTAGTCTCACAAAAACATTACATTATATGTTCAGAAAACAAGAGAAAGGGAGTATGTTCTAAGAAAGAACTTTTGAAGCTAATTTCGAGAAGAATTTAAGGGCACTTTTACTCAACTGTGTATTCAAAATGTTTTTCAGTCTGCCAAGCAATTAACTGAAGAAGAGGCAGGGAAAATGAAGAGTGGAAAATGGAAATATAAGTACAACAATCTAGACACTTTCGATAAATCAAATTGCTGTAGAAAAATTAGGAAACCAATATAAAAGAATTCCAGCAAACACTGTATATGAAGTTGTCTTACATTGGTAATGGATAGATCTGATGTCAGGTTGATTTATTCCAACTATGTGTAAATAAGAAAACTAGAGCTTACATCATAAATGCCTGATGCATCACTACCTGCTAATGGTTAAAGTTAATAGTCCTTGACTTACAGTACAAACATGATTCAGCCCCCCACCCCAAATCTGTTAAGTGAATATTGTCCATTTTACAACCTTTCTTGACTCAGTTGTCAAGTGAATCACTGCAGTTAAGTTATTAACACGACTGTTAAGTGACTCACTCTGACTTCCCCATTGACTTTACTTGTCAGAAGATAATCACATGACCCTGGGACACTGGAACCATCATAACTATTAGTTAGTTGCTAAGCACCTGAATTTTGATTATGTGACCATGAGATGCAACAATGGCTGTGTGAAAAGCAATCATAAGCCACTTTTTTCCGTGCTGTTATAACGTTGAACAGTTACTAAATCAACTGTTGTAAGTTGATTACTCGCAGCGGTGTCAAACTCAATTTCATTGAGGGCTGCCTGAAGGTTGTTTTACTTTGGAGGGTGGGTGTGGGTGTGACCGGGGGTGGGCATGGCCAGGGTAGGTGTGACACAAGATTCATGTTGGGGGCACCTGTGGTGGCCAAGTGCTAAGACAGGATTTCCCTGAAACCTTCCCTCACTCTCATTATAATCTTCCTCCCTCCCTCCCTCTCTTTCCTTCTTTTTCTTTGTATTTCCTCTTTTCCTTCTTCCTTTCCTGTCCCTTCTTGCATGCTCAAATGCAAAAGAGAAACATTTCATGCCCCCCAAGCTCCATTTTTTCTGGCAGAGGTACCATGGGCTGGTCCTCTGCTGTTTCCAGGCCGGGCCCACGGGCCAGATCTAAGCACCCCTGATTATGTTTCTTCTTTGTTTTAAATTTGTTTTTGCAGATTTGAAATATCTGTTCATTTTTGAAATGTTAATACTGTTCAGCCTATGTTAATACACTACTGAATTAATATGATACAATAGTCCTACATGCAACTGGGCCTTTGAGGGCAACCACAATGCTGATGCAGTGAAAGTTTGCAGAAAGCAGTTTCCTCTGAGTCCAGCTCCTGCCTTGAAAGATCTCTGGAGGGAGAGGATGGTGGGGGAGCAGCATGAGGGAAGGCTGCCCCAACAAGCTAGCATCCTTACCACTCATAACCGGAAATAGGGATTCACTTTCGAGAAGGGGCAGCCTCTTTCATGCAGGACCAGGGAGTACTATTCCCCTGCAGCCTCTTCTTGCTCTCCAGAGATTTGTGTTCTGACCAAGGCTTCCTGAAACAGTAACAATCACACGCTGTTCCCAAAAACCCTTTTTTGTATTATTTCAATGGCTGTGAATTATATGCATTCACAGCCTGTAATGAGTCCCAAACAGTTTATGAAGAGTCCAACAGAAGTCTGCCGCAGTCTTTCGGGACAAGCACCCACCTTTATCTTCCTTGAAATGCTGCCAACGATTAAATTGCCAATTAGCTGTACAAGGCCAAATGGAGCACAAAGTCAACATGGAGCTTCAGAGTTTAAACTGACCAGAACAAACGAAGTTGCTTCCTGCAAAGGCTCATGTCCCTTTGCTCCTCCTGTATATCTTATGGGAGGGGCCAATCATCTCCAAGCCTTATTCCCAAGTTGCCCCTTTTGTCTTAACTGTTCTTGCCTCATGGCAGCTCTGCGCAAGTGCACACTGGGAACAGGCTCCCCCTGTTCCTCTGCCTTGCTGATGTCAGATTCTGGAGGCTCCAGAGTCAGCATATAACTCTCAGATGGCCTTGGCCCCATCTCTGTGTCGGATGCAGATCCCTCGTCCGAGCCCTCCCCATACTCCAGGACTGGCCCATGTTCCTCCCAACTGTCTGAATCTGCTGCCAGCTCCACAGGCTTCCAGCAGACCACAACATTTTGTCAAGGCAGAAGTTGAACTCGGAGGAAACTGCTTCTTGCAGGCCAGCCCAGTCAGTGAATGGGCAAGCAGACAGCCCTCGGGGGAGAAATTTTCTCTCATGCCTCCCACTCGGAAGTCCCAAAGCTGGACAGCCTGAAAGGCAGCCAAGTCTCATCATGTCTCATTCCCCCAAACCGAGGCAGCCCTTTGGCTGAACGTAGCAAGCCCAGAGCGGATCTTCCTTCCCCGCCCTTAGCCTTACCTTCCAAATCATGGGGTTCGTACCATTCTCACAGCAGCAGCCCACACTCATCCGAAGTGCTCGGGACGGTGGGTGGGTGACGGAGGTGTGGCTGGCAGAGGGGCGATGTGGGCGGTGTAGCCTCATGCTCCCTGGTTGCTCCCCTGCCCGTTGGCAGGCGAGCCCCAGCAACTGTGGAGAATCTGGATGGGGGGGTGAGATGCGGGTTGGCAGGGAGATGAGCGGCAATGGCTCAGCCCTGGCTTGCCTTCCCCTCTACTAGTAGTTGCAGGAAGAAGGTAAGGTCGCAGGACAAAGAAAGAGGCAGTCGTGGGGGAAGAAGTGGGGAGAGTGAATAAGGGGCCTCTGAAGGAGGTGAAATGGGGTGGAGGCAAGCAAGCGGATTCAGCAAAGAGTGAGACCGCAATGGAAACTTGTGGGAATAAGTGGGGCGGTGGAGGGAGGTGTCCCTTTAGAAAGGCAGGAACTGGCACGTACACCAACCTCAGGCGAAGGGCAAATGGGCGGCATGCGGGCAGAGGCCCTGGGGAAGGTCAGAGCCAGGGACTGGCGCATCCTCCGACCCAAGGCGAAGATGGGCAAGATAGGGTGGGCCATGGCAGGAGGGCCAGTCAGTCGTGTGATTCGCCTGAACCAGTCCGAACTGGTTGAATCCCACCTCTGGATGTGGCCCTCCATGAAATTGAGTTTGACATCCCTGGCCTAGATGATATCCAATGTTGAACTGTATAGCACTGTCAAATATCAGAGGAAATAATCTGATGTTTTGTGTTGCTGTAGATTGATTTATGATAATGTTTATATTTAACATGACAATGTTTATATTTTATATAAAATTTGCCAAATTTCAATTCCATGGGAGTCATGGATTTCAGACACATATTGCAAGATAGCCTATTTAATGTACCTTCACTTAAAAACTTTTGCCCTATAGTACCCAGTTAAGGATTACAGGAATCAGTGTTTTAAAGTTTTAAATCTAGAGTTTTGTAGGATATAGATAATGCCATATACTTGACTTGGAGTGAAACATATACAAATTAATTGATGCAATAAACAAAATGAGTTTGAAGTTTAATATAAAAATCTACTTGTGAATAGTAAATTTAAGGGAATAAACTATTACAAATTATATAGTTTATTCCCTTAATTTTACTATTCACAAGTAAATTTGTAAATATGACCATTTGATAAATGGTCAAAAATCTGACCAAGTATATCCTTGGTAGAACTTTTCCTAAAGACAGAATGCTACAACATTCTCTTTTTCACATAATTTCATACTTTAAACTCCATTATCGTACCACTATTTGCACAATTGATTTTATTCTTTCTGTTCCTCTCAAATATATTTACTTTACAGTTCACTCAGCATTCGTTCCTATTTTGGGTTTTTTTATGCCTAAATGTTCCTTTTCTCAGTTCTCAATAGTATTTTTTCGATGTTCATATTACTTCACATAATCATTAATAATCTCCTCACAAATAACTCTCACAGAAAAACTGATTAGACTCTTCTCATTTTTTGAGTGTTTTCCTACCAACATTCTGTTTAGGAATGCTTTATCTGCAGTGAAATTGTTTGAATAAACTAGGACAAAAGATCAAGGAGGTCAAGGATTTTTGTGTATATGTAGCCACAATTAATTTTGTTGACTTGTAAATGTCTTTAACATATTTAGATAGTGTTAAAGTCTGAAGTCATTATCTCACCCATTCTTGTTTTATTATGATTCTTGCTTGTAAATTTAGAGCATCATTTTCTATGATGATACCCAATGTGTAATATTTTGTTCCTGATTTCTTTTGCTTTGAGAAACTTATTTTATTTTTCTACTTTCTTTCAGTAAATATATTCCTTTTTAATGTAACCTAATCTTTCCACTATGATTTTTCTTCTTAACTTAGAGTTATCTTCATCTCATTTTAGACTCCCATAATCCTAAAATTTATCCTTGTCTCTTTATTTATCTTTTCACAATTTCTTATGTACAATTCTAAATTTAGAATTAAGTCTTAGCAGTATTATAGAAAATAACATTAGTTGTAATTTTCATTCAGATTACCTTTCAGGATTTTTTGTTTCTACTTGAATTATATTTTCTGTTTCAATGTTTTAAATATTTATATTTCAGGTGGCTGTTAACCCTGGTTTTAAGTATTCACAGCCTGAAAATACAAATCAGAGCATGCTTTCTGAGGTAAAGAGTTTCATGTATTGGCAGCTTTTTCTCTATATTTTATAAATATGCAAAATTGTAGACAGACATTTGCATGAGTAAACTTCTTTTCACAATGCCATTCTTCAAGATCTTAATATCCACAGTTGTTCAGCTGGAATAAAGTCCTTGTGAATCAAGAATTTTCAGAAGTGGTTAGACACTGCTTCCTTTTTAGGGCTGAGAGAAAGTGACTGGCCCAAGGTTCCAGTTAGCTGCTCTGTCTAAAGCAGGACTAATACTTCTGAAAAAGAACAGACTTAAATTCCTGCCCATTTGTACTTTTTGCTTTCTAATAATTTAACATTATATATTAAATATAAGAAATTATATCCACAAGTTTCTAAATGGAGAAAATAGGGGACTTACTTTGTTGTTCATAAAAGCTTTTAAGCATCTAATAATTTCATGTTCAATCCTGAAGTCATATGACCTAGAAAAAAGAGGGAAACAAAACTGAAATATTAATCCTACACACAGAATTATCTATTTATACATGTTAGATTTCCATCCCAGAACGTTAAAGACATGCAACACCATAAAAAATTATAGCAAAATGCTCCCAACTATATCAAAATTCAGTAGAGTCGTCAGGGGAAAATATGACAGGATAAGAATACTATCCACAAGACAAATTCCATTATATTATATATTATATATATTATATTCTATATTCTATATTCTATTATATATATTATATATGGAATATATTATATTCCATTATTATAGGGGCCGTGCATAAACGCACCAACGTGCCTACCGTCCCTGTCCTATTGTTTCTTTTATTTTTCTTATATGTATCTGTGTATTCATCACTATGTTTTTACTTATACCTATGATAATTGTAAGCAATTGACAAACCAAATAAAATAAAATAAAAATGAATAAAATATCCAATCTTATGGATCCATATATTCAATTTATCCTTATCCTATCCAACTGTCCTTAGTTTTCCTTTAATCTTTGTATACCCAAATAGAACACACAATTAAAACATGTTTCCAGCAAGCAAATAAAAGCTATATTCATTCAACCTTCCAATCTTCCAACCTATCTACCTACCTACTTAAGAAAGCCAGTGTATGAAAACCAATCCTGGACTAGTTATGGAGACTCAGGTTCTCAGGTTCCTTTAGGAACAGAAACTCACTTGGTGATTCTGCGCCAATAACATCCTCTCAGCCCTCACTAAGAAGTCAAAAAATGTCAGATCCCTAAAAGCGATACTGCCATTCAACTGGGAGAAGCGGGGGCTTGGATTTGATTCATTCGTATTGCCTGTGACAACTGGTATTTTATAACTTGTATCCTGTCACCAAAGTGCCCTGAGATTTTCTCACCTCTTGGGGAATGTACAGGAGGGAGGACCATGTGGGTTGTTTCACTTTAATACCCAGTGGAAGATGGCCATGGGAATGTATGCTTATCTGTTTCTCAGAGCAGCCAATACAATAACATCTTCACACGTGTGGATTGGCTGGCTAAAGGGAGGGGTCTCTACTGCTTTAATTCTACTTGTCTTGCCTAAGGGTATTCAGACATTGCTTTGAATGACTTGCTTTCACTTCTGCTTAATAAAAGGTTCCTTTTGAAATACTTCATTTCAAGAGTCTTCACTTTCTTAAGATAGAAGAAGCAATCCTTACAATAACAAAAATCTATCTACCAACCATCACTGGATCAGAATGGTAATTGCAATCCATATAATATATACACACATGTATACACAAATGAGGCACAATATGTGTGTATATATACACAAATTTCTCTAGCTGCATGCGTGCAAGCATTCCATCTAGAGGGATTGTGAATTAAGCATATTCTATCTATATTATACTAAGTTTATTATATATACATCATATATAGTGGAGCCTCGGGTCACGACTGTAATCCATTTGGTCATGTCCGGAAGCACAACCGACTGCACATGTGCACAGTCAAAAAAAAATGGCAGCAAAGGGGAAATCAGCACAGAAAGGTGGTGATTTTGTTCACCACCCGATTTTTGAATCGTGACCCAATTCAAAAATTGGGTGGATTTTTTGTTTGCCACTAGATTTGGTCATGAACAGGAGCGTTCATGACCCAAGGTTCCACTGTACACAAATCTATAATATACAAATATATATGGATAAATTTTATCATCATTTTACCTCAAGTTAAGCTATTTTAACTCAAGTGCTTCTTACCCAGAAAACTCGTCCTTTTCATCATGAAGTCCTTTCAATATGTCCAGCAAGCAATTCAGACCTTCAGCTCCAAAATTTTGCACCCAGCTGCAATTGTTGCAGAATAAAACACATTGTTACCTAAATAAAATAATTACCACTTCATTTTCTCATTACACTGGCAATTGCATAAAGGTAGTCTTCGACTTACAACCACAATTGGGACTGGAATTTCCATTGTAAACTGCTGTGGTCATAGGTCGATTTGGACCTGATTAACATTTTTATGGTGGTCATTAATCAAATCACCATAATCATTAATTAAATCATGCAGTTGTTAAGTGAATCCAGCTTCTCCAATGGGTGTTTTTATGCCAGAAATTGGCAAAAAGGATCGCAAATCACAATCACATAACCAGAGTGCTGCACCCAGTAGCTGGATAAGATGTGATCATGTGACTGTGGGAGAGGTGCAACCATCATAAGTGTGAGTACAGGTCATAAGTCACTTTTTCTGATGCCATCATAACTTCAGCCATTAAATGAACAGTTGTAAATCAAGGACTAGCTGTACATCTGTCTCCAGACATGCATGATGCCCACGAATTTTAAATATTGCAGTATTTAGCAATCAACAAAATTCTATCTAAACCATTACCTGACAGGATTGTTATTGAGTGACACACGTAGAGACTCCAAACATCCAAGGAGCTGTGCATCTTTAACACCAGATTTTAGTTCCTGAATATACATAATAGGAGATTTCGAGCTCTCCTTTTGACTCATGCCCTACAAACAAAAAAATAATGATAAATGTATATCCATTCTTTCTAAATTAAATATGTCTCAATAGCACAGAATAAACTCTTGAATTGATTTTTTCTCTAACACTCAACAGATGAATACAACAAAGTTTTCAGCTTTTAAAAATGGTTCAATTGGATATTCTTAAACTATATCCAATTACATTCCAGAATTATATTCCTTTTCTATTTGCTATAATTTAAGGCTACTTATTATTCAGTATTTGAATACTGACTTTATACTATTTTCTCCATCCTAAAGTTTTATTATTTATTCCACTATACTTTATTTCAAAAATACCGTATATCAGAATATAATTGGCAATACATTGCATGTTTACTTTATAATTACAGTTCACAATAGAAATTTGTTCTCCGATTTCTTGTAAAAATACCAGTCTGGAATTAATTTCAGGGATGTGGGATCAGTTATTACTGTTTAATATGCTTATTGCGTAACTTCAAACATTCGCTAAGGGAACACTCATAACCCAGGGATTACCTGTAATCTTTATTGCTCTTCTCGGCATTCTTTCTAGGATCTTAACATCTTTTTTGTATCATGATGACCAGTACTGGACATAATATTCCAAGTTTGGCCCTAACAATGCAGTATGAGGTGGTACTACTACTTTACTTGATCTTGATGCTATCCTTCTGTTGATGCATCCTAAAACTATGTTGGCTTTTTTGACAGCTGCAGCACACTGCTAGCTCCTTCTTAAGTGGTAGTCTACTAAGACAGTGGTTGCCAACCAGTGGGCCGGGAACTACTGGTGGTCTGCGAGAAAATTTTGGTGGTTCGCAGAGAAAGGTCCCCCACCAAAGCACCCCACAAAGCAATTAATCCAAGCTGCGTGGGAACACAAGGCTGCACTGCCCAGATGGCCCACGGGAACACAAGGCTTGCATTGCGAACAACATGAGGTAATGAGGGGAGGGGGGAAAGGGCGGAGGGGGGGAACTTGCCCCACGCACCTTGCCTGGCCACCGGGCTGCTTCTTTCCACTTCTTTCTTCTTCTACTTTTGGCTGCACACAAGGAAAGCAGCAAAAGTCTTTCTTTCTCTCCCCCAAACTCTGCCAGAAATGAGTCTTTAAGACCCTGCAAGACATCCTGCTCCAAGGCGCTGCACCGGCACAACAAGTCTCACAAAGACTCATTTCTGGCAGAGTTTGGGGGGGAGAAAAAGAAGGACTTCTGCTGCTTCTGCTGCTTTCCTTGCATGAAGACAAAAATATTTCTCTCTCTCTCTTCCCCCCCACCCAAAAAGCTGGAGATGGTATCCTGCGATCCCAAATAAAGAATGATCAATCAGTAGGAAAACAGGGTGGGAAATTTTCCTGCAGACTTTTGGGCGGATTTTCTCAGGGTCTCTGGTCCACGGGATTTAAAATTATGAGTTTGGTGGTCCCTGAGGTCCAAAAGGTTGGTGACCCCTGTACCAGGACACCTAAATCAGGGGTGGGCTGCTACCAGTTCACACTGGTTTTGGCGAACTAAATGTTAATTTTACATCTGGTTCAGCAAACTGGTAGTTGCAATGACTGGCTGGCCTTGCCCACCCCACCCCACCCCTCCCAGGAGTCCACGTTTTGGATCCCAGGTAAGTGTAGGGCTCACACGAAAGCTTGGGGAGAGCAAAAAATGGGCCTCCTGAAGGCTCTGGAAGAGCCTCCGGAGCCTGGAGGGGAAATGGGCCTCCCAGAGGGTCAAGAAAGCCTCCAGAGCCTGGGAAGGAGGAAAATGGGCCTTCTGGAGGCTCCAAAAGGCTGGGAAGGGGCCTGTTTACAACCTCTGGAGAGCCTCTGGAGCCAGGGGAGGCAGTTTTTGCCCTCCCAGAGGCTTGAGAAAAGTCTCCAGAACCTGGGGAGGGCAAAAAACAGGCCTCCCAGAAGTTCAGGAAGGCTGAAAATGGATCTCCAGAGTCTGGGGAGGCCATTTTCTCCCTCCTGGAGGCTCGAAGAAAGCCTCTGGAGCCCAGGGAAGGCAAAAATACTCCTCCCTGCCATGGTACTGGAGGCCAACTAGGCCATGCCCACCATAGCCACACCTACCCAGCAACTGGGCAGAGAACAGGTTGCTAAATTTTTTGAAGCCCATCCCTTACCTAGATCTCTCTCAGTTACTATGTTACTACTAACTGTACATTTAGTTTTTCTTGTCTGTGTGTTGGACCTTACTTTTCTCATCACTAAAGTGAGTTTCATT
This sequence comes from Pseudonaja textilis, assembly GCF_900518735.1. The sequence continues at coordinate 2,039,351 of NW_020769422.1, read as the reverse complement.
AGATAAGGCCCAGTGTTCAAGTCTGTCAAGATCTCTCTGAATTTTGAATCTCATCTCCTAAAGTGTTAGCTGTTCCCCTCAGCTTGTCATATGCAAAGTTGATGACTTTCCCTTCTATCCTCTCATCTAGATCATTTATGAAGATGTTGAAGATTATTGCCCCCAAGACAGAACCTTGAGGTATCCACTGCATGCTTTCCTCCATGTGGATGTAGTTTCACTGGAATCCATTTGTTGGTGGTACTGTCTATTCCACATTGTTCTATCTTATCAAGTAGGCTGTAGACTACTTTATCAAATGCCTTACTGAAGTCTAAGTAAACTACATCCATAGCATTCCCCTTATCCACTTATTTAATCACCTAGTCAAAGAAGGCAATAAGGTTTGTTTGGTATGCTGTTTTTAAAAAATCCATGCAGGCTTCTAGTAATCTTGCTTTTTATTTCCTGCTCACAAATGTGCTGCTTGATTATCTTTAATAAGTTTATCTTTAATCAGTTTAATGCATGCTTTAATATCATATCAGTGCGGTATTGTTTATTTGGGTTAGTTACAGTATATTTCACCAATAGAATGATTTTAAAAAACACTAAAATTAATATTCCTTTATGACTCTTCAAGATTGCCCAAAGATTTATTAATAGAGCTTCCATAAAAAAGCAGCTAGCATAGAAAAGAACTATGAAGTAGTAAGAGGCATGGATCCCAATGGCTTAGAAACTAACCAATCCAGAATCAAAAGTCTCTAGAATGTAATTAATTTTGATACCTTGATTCCATAACCTCAACCAACATTTCTAGACCGTAGGTTGGAAAAAACCTACAAAATTATATATTACGATATTAAAGAGAGAAATTGTCCTGAGTTGTAAGAAATCTTATCAGGAGTTCTACTGATCAAAGAAATCAGGAAAAAATATAGAAGAGATCCCTCAACCACCTATGAAGGAACGCATTTCTCTTATACATGGTCATATAGTCCAATAAAAACTGGCAACAGTACTGGATGTACTAGTTATTGGTGGCATCTGGGACTATCAGTGGGGATAATCCCAGAGATGAAAATGGACAATGGAAAACTTGTGGCTTCAACAATAACTTTTGGGCAATCATTAGGTCTATTTGAGTACATCTGATAGTGAGTTGCTTTCTCAGATCTCTCAGAAGCACGGTGAGGGATGTTAGGACTTTTAGTTCAATACCAGACAAATACTGCCCAGGCTGAACCTTATTTATTATGACACAATTTAACAGTCAAGTTTTTTTTTAAATAAAGTGCCATATTCTGATTCCCTGCTTCTTAAACAGCTATAAGATACTGCAACCTTCCATTTACTTTTAGAGTCACAGCAGTTAAATAATGTTCAAACTGTAAAGTGACTAAAGTAACTATACTGAACAAGCATTAAGCTCAACTAATGACTTGAGTTTGTTCCATGTTATAGTCTGAAGCCATTAAAAAATCTTCAGCTCTTCCTTTATTTAGAGAAGCCAGTCAATAAGCGATCACATTAAATACTGTGCTCTACAATCAGAGAACAGTATCGGAGAGTATAGACAAGGATAGATGCCCGATTTCCAGTTAATCTTGACAGTTACCTCTTACATGTAATTTTCAGATAGCTGACACTTATCCTGTAACATAAATCAAGTAAGCCCTAGAAGTATTTTATACATTTGACCACTCCACAACTCAAGAACTCACAGCTTTGGAAGTATGCAGGTACTGAGACACCATTTCTCTTTTGATGCTAATGTCTTTCTCCCTTAGAGGCTGCTGCTTTTCCTCATTTAGATTCATATCCACCTAGCAAAAAAAGCATAAAAATAGTCATAGAATTATCAAGTTGGGAGGTATGTGGGAGATCATCAAGTCTGTCCACAGGTACATTGCAGGATTCTATAAACTAGTGGTTCCCAAAGTGGGCAGTACTGCCCCCTGGGGGGCGGTGGGATGCCTTAGGGGGGTGTTAAGAGGCAAAGGGGCCGGTAGGGGGGCGCTAAGAGGCAGCAGGGGGACGTTCGAGGGTCTGGCCCTGCAGGTTCACTCATTGACTGTAGCACCGCTCCAATGTGGAAGCAGTGGCACGTTATGTGCTGCCGTGGCCGCATTTGACATGCCGCCTCCTGCCGCCTCTTAGCGCCCCTCTGCTGGCCCCCTTGGGGATGCTAAGAAGTGGCAGGGGGACATTCGAGGCGCCGGCCCTGCAGGTTCACCCATTGACTGTAGTATTGCTCCGGAGCCGGTGCCTCCAATGTGGAAGCGGTGGCACGTTATGTACCACCGCGGCCACGTTCAACGCGCCGCCCGCTGCCACCTCTGAGCATCCCCAAGGGGGCCGGCACAGGGGCACCAAGAGGAGGCAGGGGGCGTTCAAGGCACCAGCCGGCCCTGCAGGTTCACCCACTGACTGTAGCACCGCTCCGGAGCCAGCACCTCCAATGCGGCAGCACATTGGGAAAAGCCACCGCCACCCCAAAGTGCCGCCGCTGTTGCATTTTGTCTGTCTGTCTGTCCGTCCACCCGTCCATCCATCCATCCAAAAGGTCTGTCTGTTTGCCTGCCTGCCTTCCTATCTATCTACCTGTCTGTCTTTCTGTCTCCCTACCTACCTATGTACCTATCTATCTACCTATCAATCTATCTGTCTGTCTGTCAGTCTTGCCTGCCTGCCTGCCTCCCTCCCTCTCTCTCTCTCTCTCTCTCTCTCTCTCCCCCTCTCCATCCATTCATCCAGGTTCGAAGCACCTGCTGTGCAGGCACATCAGGAAAGTAGAGCAAAGCCAGTCTGGGAGGGAGGGAAGGAGGGAGGGAGGGAGAGAGAGAGAAAGAGAGAGAGAGACCTGATGCATCAGATTGAATGAGGGCTAGTTTAAACTGAGGCCCTTTTCCACATTGAAACATCTTTGCCAGCACATTGAAAACTCTTTGGCTTCTTTTAAAGGTTTTGTGGACGAAACATGGTCAAGACTATCAGGAAACTCACATTTTGTTGAGGCTTTAAACAGGATCCATTGGACCAGATCTCCACCCTAAAAATTACTTTTCCCCAATGTATTAACAGTGCCAATTCTGAAGAAAGCAAAACTAAAATGTACTGGTAAATTACAAGAACACACACACACACACACACACTCCCTTCTAACACTGCTGGAGCAGGTGATTGGACTAGAGTAGATATCTCATTATCTTTCTCCTCCCTCCCTCCTTTATTTCTTTTTCTTTCTGTCCCTTCCTTCCATCCCCCCTCTTTGTCTGTCCCTTTTCCTTTCTTTCCCTTTTCTCTCTCTCTTTCTTTTCTTCCTCTCTTTCTCTTTCTCTTCTCTCTCTCTTTCCCTCTCTCAGGCTCACCCCTTTCAATCAAGGGTCACCAAACTTTTGGACCTCAGTGACCACAAAACTCATATTTTTAAATCCCGGAGACCACTAATATGAATTTTGACTGACAGTGGCTTTCTGGCGTTGGTGGGGGAGAGAGAGAGAGAGAGAGATCTAATCCAATCTCTCTCTCTCCCTCTCTCTCTCTCACACACAGGTAGGGATGGGATATAGACCCCTGATCAAAACTCTAAAAACAGGTCAAGTAGCTCTGGGGAAGCCAGTCATAAATTAGAACACTTGCTAAACCACCGGCCATTAAGTGAGGACAACTTGTATTTGATTTGCCAGTCACCTGGCCACGCTCACCCAGTCACATGACCAGCAAGCCACACCCTCAAATTAGGTCACGCCCACAGAAATTTGAATCCCACCCATGGGTGGGAGTCACCGAGGATGAGTTTGTAGCACCAAGGGGGCGATAGACTTAAAAAGTTTGGGAACCACTGCTCTACACCATACCTCCTGGATGATTATCCAGTCAGATGAAGCTGTATTCTTTTGTTCAAATTACAAGTAACAATACTTTTTTAAATAGTTTATTTATACATTTGCTCCTTACATACATAGGTACTTCGTGAACAGCACATTGTCTGGATCATTTTGTTTGTATAATAATACTTTTTCAGTTCCTAATTTCTACCTTATTATCCAACCATTGGTAAAACAAGTCCTATGTTTGAAAATATTCCATATCTTCTTTTTCTTTTATCTTTAATGTCAATCTGTCTGCATAATCTTGTATGTTTTTTAATTACATCTTCTCCTGTAAGTTTCTTCATTTTTCTAGTGCTGTGCATAGACAATTCCTGCTGCTGTTGAGGGGAGGAGCTGGCGCCGTGACGGTACGGCTTGCAATCGAGCTCTACGATTGCAGCCAATATCTTCGCCCCTGGCCGGTCCAAACGGACCTAAACCGTCCCGTAGGGACGGTTATCGTGAGGGGTATACCCTGTGGATCCCAGGGACACTGCAAAGTCCCTGGATGACCCAGGAGAAGTCCCTTTTGCTGGCGGCGGAGAGGCAGCCCCTAAGCTGCTGAAGTCGGGGCAGCTCCAGAAAGGAAGAGGCTGAAAGAGAAAGTGTGTCGGCTGGGTGAGAAACTTCTTTTTTTCAATGTTTTGAGGCTTGAAAGGACACTTTGATTGCTAGAAGAAATCTTTGTGATTTTTGACAAAACTGAACAAGCGGCGTTTTTTAAGGGAGACGTCAAAGCGAGGCTTTATTTTATTTATTTATTTTTTGCTACCGGACTTCATTGTTACTTAGTAGATAACCGGACTGTTTTTTTTCTTTTATATATATATATATATATATATTTCTTATTCTCCCTTTGGATTTTCTAATTTTTTTTTTTTCTAGGCTAGAGGCTCCCTTTGGTTACTTCTCTCTTTGTATATATATGTATATATTTCTTGTGCTTTTTTTTACTTTAATTATGCTGTTCTGAGAGGAGGGGGGAAAGTGAGAACTAAGAAACTTTGTAACACTGCCAACTAGAGGCTTGCAAATATTTTACTTGAAGTGGAGAGAACTGTGAAAGACTCCTTCTCAAGGACATTCTAATTTGATAAGATAGAGGGAAGAGCACAGCAGAATATTATTACAGGTGCTCTTCTGGATTTCTATCAACAATTAAATATCTATGGCTTGGCTTTGAAGCTTGTGGGAAAGGGAAGAGAGTCACAACAAGAGCCTTGGACAATTAAACAGAGTGCAGTGTGTTGTTTTTTTTCTTTCTAATCTTTTTTTAGTTTCGCTACCCCCCCCCCACCAGCATTATTGTAAATTTTTATTTTAGCTATGTCTTTATTTTTACTTTTAATTTTCAAGGGGAAGCCTTAGAATTTTTCATTTTTATTTTTATTTTTATTTTTATTTTTTTCCTTTTTCATTGGGATTTTTGCTTTTTCTATTTATGCTCTTGGATTATTTTGGTTTCCTTTTTTCTTTTTTTTTTAATTGAGATTTTCTGGCTGGATTAAGGTGTGAAGAACCTGAAGAAATCTTTTTTTTTGCTTTGTCCTTTATTATTATTATTATTATTGGGTCTTCTTTTTATTTTTATTTTTTATTGTGGACTATTTTATAATTGGATTAGGGTCAGGAAGAACCTGAAGAATCTTTTCTTTTTTTCTTTTCTCTCCTTTATTATTGGGCTTTTTACTATTGGACTTTCCCATTTTGGATTATAATTGGCTACTTTCCTAATTGGATTAAAATTTGAAAGAACTTGAAGATTTTGAACCATTTAAAATGAGTAGGAAACTCATACCTCCGGGTGCCTCTGTGTCTACTTCTGCCTCCCCACCATCTGGAGGACAATGTTCAATTCAGGTAATGTTAAAGCAAGACAAAGAACAAGAAAAAGTAACCTTACAGATGATTATGCAAGGAATCCAAGACCTTAAGATAAAAACAGACACCACTGAACAAAGAACAGGGAAGACTGATGAAAAAGTGGAAAATATTCAACAGATGATGGTGAAGTACGAGGAGAGACTCCCAAAAGTTGAAGAAGAGGGTAAACGAAGAGAGGAGAAGATTGGAAATATTGATAGCAGACTAACAGTGGTTGAACAAGAAAAAAGTGGGATGCTGAAGTGGGAGATGGAGAGGTCAGAATTTTATCTCAGATTTCAAAATATAGAGGAAGAAAAAGGGCAAGATTTGGCTGCGATAATGATAGAAATCTTGGCTGACGCTTTGGAAATAACAGAGGAAAAGATGATGGATGGAGTAGATGAGATATACCGAGTTTTTACAAGATATGCGATGAGAAATAATTTACCCAGAGAAGTCCACATTAGATTTACTAAAAAATCCATCAAGACACAAATTTTACAAGCGGCAAGAGAGAAGACGTTGAAATATAAAGGCAAAGAAATCTTGGTCTTAAAAAAAATACCCAGAAGAGTGAGAGAGATGAGAAGAGAATATCAATTTCTGACCAAAGTGCTATTGAAAAAGGAGGTGAATTACAGATGGCTGATCCCAGAAGGACTGATGTTTACATGGCAAGAACAGAGACACAGAATTGATTCAATTGAAAAAGCAGAACTTTTTTACGCAGAATTTTTTGGAAGGAGAGAAGAAGAGGCAGAAAAAGAGGTTTCATTAATTGAATTTCAAGAGGAACAAATGTAGATTGAAAAAGAAGAAGGTGCAGTAGGTGGACAGGTGGATATTAAAGACCAACGTGAACCAAGATCTACGAGAGCGGCTAAACCTAAATATAAAATATAACCATGGAAGAGAAAAAACTGATTACAATGAATATAAATGGACTGAATTCAGCTGCTAAGAGAAGGAAGATCTTTCATAAATTAGGGAAATTAAAATTTGACATAATTTGTTTACAAGAAGTACACATTAAAAAGCAACATGAACAATTGTTAGTACAACCAAAATTAGGGAAATTATTTACTTCTCTGACTCAATGTAAGAAAAGAGGAGTGGTTTTATATATTAAAGAGGCCACCCCAGCAAAATTGATTTACGCTGATGAAGATGGAAGAATATTAATGGTGGAAATAATGGACAATAATATAAAAATACTTTTGAGTGCAATTTACGCTCCGAATGATAAACAAGAAGAATTCTATAAAAAAATTACATATGAAAATGACTGGGCTGGACTATGCTAATATAATTAAGATGGGAGATTTTAATGGAATTGTGGACAACAAACTGGACTATATAGCAACAACAGCAAAGCACAATAGAAAGACTCTTCCTAAATCTTTTTTTAAAATGACAGATGAACTAATTTTAAAAGATATATGGAGAGAAAGAAATGCTAAAACCAAACAATATACTTTCTATTCAGATAGACATTTATCATGGTCCCGATTAGATATGATCTGGATTTCAACAGAATTAATATCTAGTGTTCAAGAAATAAACATTGAAACAAGTACTTGGGCAGACCATAACCCATTGACAATTAAATGGAAGGGACAAAAAAAAAAAAGATCGAGATGGACGTTAAATAATACTATTTTAAAGGAGAAGGACTTTATACAATGGATCGAGAAAGAACTGGCCTTTTTCTTTAAAGAAAATAGAAAAGAAGATACTTCAATGCAGAATGTTTGGGATACAATGAAGGCATATGCTAGAGGCTTGATAATAGACTACATAAGAAAAAAGAATATTAGGAAAAGTTTCTTCGTTTTCCTAGTGCTGTGCATAGACAATTCCTGCTGCTGTCAAAACACGTAATATTAAATATATATTCCCTTTATCATACTTATCTGGTACTATATCTAACACAAATATTTCTGGCTTATAATTTATAGGCTGCTTTAACATTTTTTTCTAACCATGTATGTATTTTGTCCATTTTTTTTTTTGCTTTTGCACAAGTTCAGCACATGTAGTAATACATGCCTGGTACCTGGTTACACTTCCAACACTTGGTGGACATGTTTTTAAAAATCTTTGGTAATCTCTCAAGTGGGAAGTGAACATTTTATACAGATTTTCCTTATAAGAAGTTTCATTGTCAACCTATAGTTTCTTTCCCAAAGTATTTGCTATTTATCTAATTCTATAGTGTATCCAAATTTTTTTGCCAATACTACCATTATTTCTTTTACCTGTTCAACTTCCATTTTTAAGCTTAATAAAAAGTTGCATATTGGAACTAATCAAACACAAGTTGGCCATCCTCAAAAAAGAATTGGCACAGTACATAAAGAAAGAAAACCAAAACTTTTTCAAGAATGCGAATAAACCAGGAAGGTGGCTAGTGTATAAATTGAAGGAACAGAAAGAAAAGAAATGGATTAAGTAACTGCAAGATGAAGAAGGAAATGTATGCTACCAAAATGAAGGAAAAAAAGTTAATTCAGGTCTTTTATGAGAATCTATACAAAGAAAACAAAAGCTATACAGAATAAAAAAAACATGACAATATCTAGAAAAGGCTGAACTACCAAAAGTACCAGAAGAAATAAAAGATATGCTCAGTGAAGAAATAAGAATGTCAGAAGTAACTGAGGCCATCAAAAAACAAAAAAACAACAAAGTACAGGGTCCTGAGGGATTGTTATCAGAATTGTATAAAGAACTTCAGGATAGTCTAGATCCAATGCTACTAGAGGTATATAATGCTGTCCTTACAGAAGCGAGGATACCATCACCATGGATGGAGGCCAATATAGTGCTGATTCCAAAGGAGGATGCAGACCAAACACTAATTCAAAATTATAGGCCAATTTCATTACTGAATGCAGACTACAAAATATTTGCATACATAATGGCAAAACATCCAAAAAGATTCAATACGTTTATACATGCTGACCAAAATGGCTTTGTACCCAAAAGGCAGATAAAGAACATGAGAATGCTACTAGATATATTAGAGTACTATGAAGCACACAACGAAAAACAAATGTCACTGCTCTTCCTAGGCACCCAAAAGGCTTTTGATAACGTAAACTGGAAATTCATGCTACAGAAACTGAGATATATGAACTTTGGAGACAAATTGATAAATATGTTTAGAGCAATATATTCAAAACAAGAGGCCAAAGTAATAATTAACAGTGATGCAACAAAGTTTCACAATACAAAAAGGTACAAGACAAGGTTGTCCACTAACCCCCGCTGCTGTTTATCTTAACGTTAGAAGTGTTGACGAGAAACATTTGAAAAGAGGAACAAATTAAAGGGCTGGAAATCAGACAAAAAAGGTATAAACTACAAGCCTTTGTGGACGATCTAGTATTTATTTTAGAGGAGCCTCTAAAGTCTGGCGTGAAGTTTATGGAGGAATTGGCAGAATATGGAGAAGTAGTGGGATTAAAAATAAACAAGGAAAAAACTAAAATGTTAGTCAAATGACAAATAAACAAAAGGAAGAATTGACAAAAGAAATAAGTATCCAAATTGTGAAAAAAGTGAAATACTTATATACTTAACAGCAAGGTGTATAACCCTGCGAGAAGATAACTGTACTAAACTAATAAATCAAATAAAGAAGGATTTAGAAAGATGGAATAACCTGAAAATTTCCCTAATGGGTAGGATAGCCATACTTAAAATCAACACCCTACCAAAGATCCCCTTTTTATTCCAAAATATCCCTATAAAATTAGAGAAAAGCTTATTTTAAAAAATTAATGTCAAAAGTCATATGGCAGGGAAAGAGGCTGAGAATCAAACTGAAATTAATGCAGGATACCAAAGAGAAAGGAGGATTTGACCTTCCTGATTGGTAGTTATATTATCACGCTGCAACATTTACCTGGCTAAAAGAATGGATTACATTAAGGAACAAAAGACTGCTAGGGGTGGCATGCCTTTCTTTGATATGGAAAAGACACAGCACATACTTTCAGAGACACTATATAAGACAGGCACTATTAACGGTATGGAATAAAATTAACTACCAAAACTATATGGAAACCCCTATCTGGCTCTTTACATTAGAAGCATTAATACACCCAAATTTGATAAATATGGAAAAATTGTTGTATATAAAGATATACCACTGCTCAAAAAAATAAAGGGAACACTTAAACAACACAATGTTAACTCCAAGTCAATCACACTTCTGTGAAATCAAACTGTCCACTTAGGTAGCAACACTGATTGACAATCAATTTCACATGCTGTTGTGCAAATGGAATAGACAACAAGTGGAAAGCATAGGCAGTTAGCAAGACATCCCCAATAAAGGAGTGGTTCTGCAGGTGGTGACCACAGACCACTTCTCAGTTCCTATGCTTTCTGGCTGGTGGTTTGGTCACTTTTGAATGCTGGCGGTGCTTTCACTCTAGTGGTCGCATGAGACGGAGTCTACAACCCACACATATGGCTCAGGTAGTGCAGCTCATCCAGGATGGCACATCAATGCAAGCTGTGGAAAGGTTTATACTGCCTGTCAGCGTAGAGTTCAGAGCATGGAGGCGCTGCCAGGAGACAGGCCAGTACATCAGAAGACGTGAAGGAGGCCGTAGGAGGGCAACAACCCAGCATCAGGACCTCTACCTCTGCCTTTGTGCAAGGAGGGACAGGAGGAGCACTGCCAGAGCCCTGCAAAATGACCTCCAGCAGGCCACAAATGTGCATGTGGCTGCTCAAACGGTCAGAAATAGACTCCGTGAGGGTGGTATGAGGGCCCGACGTCCACAGGTGGGGGTTGTACTTACAGCCCAACACTGCATGGGATGTTTGGCATTTGCCAGAGAACACCAAGATTGACAAATTCGCTACTAGTGATATACCACCAGAAAGAGAAATAATAAGGAAAACAATGGCTTGTGTAGAATCTGATAGACTAACTTTAAAACTCAGAAATAAGGGGAATCAGAATATTATGATATTTAGAAGAATTTTTATCAATGGCTGCAAAAAAAGACAGTAAGGTTGGAGCATAAATAACTAGGGGAAATAGAACTAGAATGAAAATACTGTATCAATAATATGAATGTTAATGGTTTAGTAATATTTTTGTATGTATGGCAGAATAATGCCAAAACAATTGCACTGTGTTTGAAACTTATAGTTGTAAGCAATAAAAATATATATTTTTTAAAAGTTGTATATTTTCTTTATTAGCTTTTCATCTACCGCTAATATTATTTGATCAAATGTTGTTTGCTCTTTATAAAAGCCATATGTCTTTAATATCTTTCTGGTATCTCAATTGTATTTGCATATGTGGCCACCATGATAAATCAACACCTTGATTCTTCAATTCTTGTTTAAAATTCCGCTTCCATATTCAAAATATCTTTATATGTTAAGATTTTTTCCAGATTTACTACATTTAGATGGATAAATGCTTCTATTGTTAAGAGCCAGACTGGTATTTTCATATTTTTGCTTTCATTTTCCCATACCTGGAATAGAGCATTTGTTACATAATGTATTTGAAAATAACTACGGGTTTTATTCTTATCATACCATAAAAAGGCATGCCATCCTAACTGGAGATCATGACCTTCCAAAAACAATAATCTTCTATGTCTGAGAGTTATCTGTTCTTTCACCCATGTTAATACAGAAGTTTGAAGCTCTCAATCTGGTAGCCCAAAGTCCTCATTATTTTTAGATTCTTGCAACATTTTTCAGTCTTATTCTCGCTTTTTTCCCTTGCCAAATTTCAAAATTATTGTGTTTTCAATATCATCAAATTATTATTTTTCTCTACTTTTATAGGGATCATTTGGAATAAAAAAAGTAGTTTCAGTAAAATATTCATTTTTATGGTTGCAATTCTTCCTACCATTGATAGTTGCAATTTTTTCCATTTCTCCAACTCGTTTAATTTGTTGTAGTAGTCTTATATAGTTATCTTCTTTAATTGTTGCACATCTCACTGTTAGGTATATTCCAAAGTATCTTACTTTCTTAAATATCTGAAGATCTATCTTCTTTGTCCATTCACCTTTCTGTTTATCTGTCAGATTTTTAACCATTATTTTAGTTTTATCTTTATTTATTTTCAAGCCTGCAACTTCTCCATATTCTTCTATTTTTTCATTAACTTCGGGTCAGTTTCCAGTAGTTCTAAAATAAATACTAGATCATCTGCAAATGCTTGAAGTTTATATTTTTCCCTTTTTATTTCCATACTTTTTATTGCTAAATCTTGTCTAATATTTCTATTTAACACTTCCAATGTTAACATAAATAGTAATGGACATCACTGTCTTGTGCCTTTTTTATATTGAAATTCTCTATCAAGTCCCCATTAACTGTTATTTTTGCCATTTTTTGTGATATATTGTCTTAATCATGTTTATAAACTACTCGCCAAAATCCATACAATCTAACTGTTGTATCATAAATTGCCAATTTACATTGTCAAAGGCTGAGAAAATGAACGCCATTTGCTTTTACGAGTGGTCTTCATAGTATTTCTACATATCTAAAATAAATCTTGTTATTTTTAATTTGTCATTGTGGTGGGAATCAGTTATAAGTTTCTTCTCTCTCTCTTTTTTCAATTTATAAGCTAACTACATCTTCCTGATTTATTGGCATTTTCAAAGAAATTTTGTTTTGCTCTTTTAACTTTTTGCACCAATTTTTCTTTTTCTATTAGATTTAATTTATGTTTTATTATTTCCTTTTGATTTTTTAAAACTTCCTTTTGTGGATCTTTTTGCAGTTCTAATTCAAGTTCTTTATGTTCTTCTAATGACTTTTGATGTTGTTTTTTATTTTTCCTTGCTATGTAGGTTATCACCAATGTACACTTTAGTTGTTTCCCACAGATTTTGCAGTGAGGTGTTTTCTTTTTTTGTTTTCTTTGAAGAAGAATCCCATTTCTTTTGCTATTGTTTGCATTAACTCTTTCTCTTTTAATAAGGATTGATTCAATGTCCCATTTCAGTCTTTTCTTTTCTTCTTTCCAACTTAATTTTATTGGGTTATGGTCGGCCCATATATTAGTCTCCATCTCAATCTCGATCTCTTGTACATGAAGTCTTAGTTCAGGTAACATCCAGACCATGTCAATTCTGGACCATGATTTATGCCTGTTTGAATAAAATGTATGTTAGTTTTTTCCTGGGTTCATTTCTCTCCATATATCCTAAAAATGCCTTAGGAAGTATCTTTCTTGCCTTTTTTCCTGTCTTACTACTTCTATAATCTAATTTTACATCTACAATTGCATTGAAATATCCTATAACACAAATGTTTTCATATTCCATTTCCAATATCTTCTTATACAGTTTTTTATAAAATTCTTATTTGGTGCATATATTGCTATCAAAAGTATCTTTTTTAAAATTCATCCCTATCTCCACCATTTAAATTCTTCCTTATTCACCCATATATATTTGTTTGGAGTTTATTGTTTCCTTAATGTATAGAGCTGATGAAAAATATATTTGTGCTGATGAAAAATATATTTTCCCAATTTTGGGGCACTCCAATAATTTAGTGTTACTTTTTTATATGGGTTTTTTCAAAGGAAAATTATATCTACTTTTAACTTTTGTAAACATGTATAATTTTAGGTCTTTTTAAGGAGGTTTTATCCTCCTAGTTGTTCTTATTTGTCTCTGATCTTTTGCCCTTATTCCTTCTCATTCTGCTTTCTCCCCTCCTTCTTGTTATGCATTCTTCTCTTCGCCTGTTGGTTCCTCATCTTTGATATTCCAACTCTCCTCTTCTTCTCATTTACAGTTATGTAACTATCATAGAATTCTATTGCCTTATCTAACGAATCCAGTCTACATCTTTTGCCATCCCAGTTCACTAATATTCCCTCTGTTACCAACCGTCTAACATTTACTTGTCTTTTAATCAATTTAACAGTCAAAAATTGATACTGCTTCCATAAATCACTTACTCTCCTAGGAATCTGTTTCAGAACTACAATTTCTTTCCCTCTGTACTGCAATGGATAATCTCTTACCCTTTTTAGTATTTCATCTCTTGTTGATTTCTTAACGAATCTCACATATACCTCCCTCGGTACCTTATGTCTCCTTGCATAGCTCGTGTTTATTCTATATATTTTGTCTATCTCCCCCTCCATCTATTGCTTTCCTATCTCTTGGGCACTTGCCAATAGCTATCATCACTTCTGGGAGGTCTTCTTTATCCTCCTCTATGTATTGAAATCTTAAGAAATAAGCTGCTTTCTCCTTTTTCTCCTGCTTTCTGCTTTTTTTTTAATCCAAAGTTAAGCCGTCTCTTCCAGGTTTTGGTTTGCTTGTGTCAACTTTTGTTTTATTTCCTTGTTTTTTTCTCAGTTTCTTCTGATTTGTCTTTTATTTTCTGAATCCTTTGTTCATTTTTTATTATCATTTGCTGAAAGTTTCCTAATCTCACATCCACAGTCTGAATCTGTTCCTTCATCTCCTGCAAATCACCTTTCACCTCATTATGATTTTTCCTTGCTTCCTCATTCTGTGAAGTAATCACTTCTTGAATGGATTGGAGCACCGACTGTATTTCTTTTTGGAATTTTTTTTTCTTGTTGTAATATTGTGTATCTTTGGTTTAATAGGCTGGATACTGCAGATGCAGGTGTGGACGATGCTTTCTTTCCAATTTTAGTTAAGTTTGGAGCACTCTTTTTTATCTTCTATAATCAATTTACAATCTATTTTATACTCTTACAAATCTAATCTTACAAACCTATATAGTGATCAAATAATAACATATAGTACCTTACTGTTTACAGTCTACCCTATTAAAGGTTATTTCTAAATGTCAACTTTATATAAATTCCAATATTAAAATATTCTATATAAATAGAATATTTATAATAAATTATGTTATATTTATATTATATTAAATATATATCTATATTTAAAATAATCTATAGAAAAAAAGTCACTTTAAATTCAAGAGTTTTATTATCCAACTTTTCCTCCAAGTCTTGTCCAAATCTGTGTATATTATTCCACTTTTCTTCTTTCACATCTCAAAATGATTTATCAAACAATGTTTGTAATCCAAAATGGCCCTCCAAACTCCCCAATATCCCAGGGATCCTCCCCCAAAAAAGCCAAAAGAAAAAAAAAGCTTAAAGAACCAAAAAGCCAATTCGCTCAGTCTCAAAGCAATTCCACAGAGCCTGCGATGTTTATAATCCAGAGTTCAGTGAGCTTAAAAGAATACACCACCTGTCTACAAACAAGTAAACAGCCTTGCTGCTGTTTTCTTATCTCCTGTTTTATCTATTTCAATTCTATTTCAATTCCATCTTTTCTTCTTTTTCATTTCCCAAGTTCACTTCCATCTGACGGCCAGTAGGTGTCGACCCAGCTCTATCTTCCAGCTTATAAAGCAAAAACTTAGCTTCAATATGTCAGAAAGTTCACTTTTTCTTTTATTTTCAGGTATTTTCGGATTTTTTTAAAAAAAATTGTTTAAAAAACAAAAAATACAAAAATCTCATTTCCATTAACAGTTACTGTGTCATTGTATATACATGTTTCCTATTTTGTGACTATACATTACTTTTATCCTTATTCTTCACCCATTCATACCACCTTTCCCATGTCGCATAGTATTCTCGATCCTCTTTGCCTTTCAGTTCCATAGTGAATTTATCTAGTTCAGCACAGTCCATTATTTTTTGAATCAGAACTTCATCTGGTGGTATTTTATCACTCTTCAAATTTTGTGCTAACATGAGTCTTGACGCAGTTAAGATGTATACAATAAAGTATCTATCTTTCCTCAAATTCCCTTTAATCATACCTAATAAAAAAGGTTTGAGTTCCAATTTCAATTTATATTTTGTAATCTCAAAAAGCCATCTCTGTATTTTCTTCCAGTATTTTTTGACTTCTATACACTGCCACCACATATGGAAAATGTTCCTTTCTTTTGTTTGTACTTCCAGCATTCCAGTTTCAAAGTTGGATACATTTTTGCCAGTCGTGCCAGTGCTAAGTGTAATCTACAAAACATTTTATATTGATTTTCTTTGAATGCTGTCAACAAAGTCAGCTTCCAGTTCTCGGTCCAAGTCTTTTCCCACTCATCCAAATTTATATTATGACCCACATTTCTCGCCCAGGCAATCATTGGTCCTTTAACAATTTCCTCCTCTAATTCCACCTTCAGTAGGTAATTATATGTTCATGTTATAAATTTTATATCCTTGCCTGTCAATATTTGTTCCAATTTTTGTAAATATCTATCCCTAGTTCCTTTACATTTCTTAAATTTAGTTTGAATTTGCAAATATACCCACCAATCTAATGTTATCCCTTGTTCTTTTAGTTTATCCAGTGTTTTTAATTCCCCCTGTTAATCTATCTATTCTTTATATCTAATCATTTTTTTAATGTCCCTTGTATTTGGATATAATATAGCTTCCATGGGTGAGATCCAGTTTGGTCTTTTCAAATAATGCTTATCATATGTCTATGGAAATAGGAGTGGATCTTATTTTTATTCCATAGAAAGGCATGCCACCCAATTTGAAGGTCATGACCTTCTATCCCGCCAAAATTCTTTTATTTTTTAAATTTATCCACATTCTTAACCCATAGTAAAATTGCTGCTTGATAATATGTCTCCCATTTTGAGAGTCCAAGGCTGCCTCTGGTTCGACTGTCTTGCAACTTTTTAAATTTTCTTCGTGCTTTTTTCCCCATCCATATAAATTTCATTACCGTCCTATCTAATTCCTGAAAAAAATTCTTATCCAATTTTATAGGAATTGTTTGAAAATAGTCTAATAGTTTTGGTAGTATGTTTATTTTGCCACTCAACAGAATTAATCATACGCTTCATAATGGCCCCCAATATGTCAGAATCAATACTGGGACTTGCTTGGTTAGACAAATGGGCCCCGGCGATCAAATGGGAGGATGGATTCAGAAAAATCCTTTTTGACTGGGCCCATTGCCCCCTCTTCCACCCACTAAAAAAGCCACAAGTCAGCTCGAACCCAGAGCCTGAACCAGCATCCATGGCATCCCACCTTCTCCCAGATAACCACCAGGTAGCCGACCAATACAAAGATTTGACTAAAGTATTCAGTGAAGAAGAGTGTAATGTTTTACCTCCCCATCAAGCCACTGATTGCGCCATAGAATTAAGAGCCCGGGGCGACATTACCAAAACCAAAGATGTATTCCATGACGCCTGCTGAAATGGCTGAATTAAGGAAATACATCAACAGCAATTTGGAATGAGGTTTTATTGAGCCTGCCAAATCAAGATTAGCTGCCCCCATGTTGTTCAAGGAGAAGAAAGATGGCGGATTGAGATTGTGTGTTGACTTTAGAGGCATGAAAGTAGTATGTGTCAAAAACATGTATCCTCTCCCTCTCACGAAGGACTTATTGAATCACCTGTCGAAGGGCAAAGTATTCACCAAGCTAGATCTCAGGGAAGCTTACTACCATGTCCGCATCAAAGATGGAGATGAGTGGAAAACTGCTTTTAACTGCCCTCTGGGTAGCTTCCAATTCAAAGTCATGCCTTTTGGACTTCAGGCGGCTCCTGCAGTGTTTATGCAGCTCATCAATGAGGTGCAACATCTGCACCTTTACTGAGGGGTCCTCATGTACCTGATGATATCCTTATCTTCAGGAAAGCCATGGAAGAACATCTTCAATTGGTCCGACAAATTCTAGAAAAACTTTTAGCCGCCAAATTATATGTGAAACTCTCAAAATGCAAATTCCACAAAGAGTCGCTAGACTATCTAGGCTACCGTATATCCAACCTGGGGATTGAAATGGACACAGAAAGGTGAAAGCAGTGCTGGACTGGCAACCCCCAGAACCCGGAAACAACTTCAAAGTTTCTTGGGGTTTGCCAACTTCTATAGACAATTCATTCCATCCTTTGCTGAAGTTGCCCTCCCGTTGACAGAGCTATTAAAAACGGGCCCATCACCCACCAAACCAAAGCCGAGTCAACCCCTGGCTTGGACTATGGACTGTCAGAAAGCTTTCGAAACATTAAAATGCCTCTTTGCAATGGAGCCCATCCTCAAGCACCCAGACGTGACCAAGCCTTTTATTGTCCAAACAGATGCAAGTGATGTAGCGGTGGCAACCGTTTTGCTGCAAAAAGACTCTCAAGACAGACTGATGCCTTGCGCTTATGTTTCCAAAAAACTGACAGACGCAGAGCAAAGGTGGGTGTTCTGGGAGAAAGAAGCATTTGCCATACAATGGGCTTTGTTGACTTGGAGGCATTTTCTAGAAGGGGCGCCAGAGGCCTTTGAGGTATGGACTGATCATAAGAACCTCGAACTCTAAAGACCCCTAGGAGATTATCGCCCAAACAAGTCCACTGGGCCCTATATTTCAAGCAATTCAATTTCAACATTAAATATATTCCCAGAGGGAAAACGTACTGGCGGATGCTCTGTCCGGAAAACCTCAGTTTGACAGCCACCAAGAGGAAATAGTACAAGCCTTAATGTCAGACGCTCAATTGGCCGGCCAGGTAACCACTCAAACCTAAGCTAACTGGAACCCCAAACTCCTGGAAGATAAGCTGGCTGCGGAATTGAAAACGGTCCTATTGACCGACCCTTGGTTCCTGGACCATCAAACCGAGGCGACAATAAATGATGGACTAGCTTGGAAAGGGACTAAGCTTTATGTACCCACAACCCTAAGACTACTGGAACTAAAGCGTAGCCACGACTCCCAGCTGGGAGGCCACTTCGGATTCCTAAAAACCCTACATTTACTAAGACAGTTCTGATGGCCAAAAATGAAACCTGATGTCAAGGACTGTGTAAAAAGTTGTTCAATTTGTGCCACGATGAAACACAGAACTGGAAAGCCCCTGGCCTCCTGTAACAAGTTGCTGAACCAGCCCAACCTTGGGAAGAAATTGCAATGGACTTTATTGTTGAATTACCTAAGAGTAAAGGGAATACAGTCATTTCGACTATAATTGACTTATTCTCTAAACAGGCCCGTTTTATAGCCTGCCTTTAAAGGGCTTTCATCTGCGAAAAAACTTGCAAAGCTGTTTGTGAAACATATCTATAGACTACATGGTGTACCTCACAGAGTAATATCAGACAGCGGGGTACAATTTACTGCAAAATTTTGGAGGGAATTTCTGAAATCCATTGGCTCCTCTCAAGGGTTATCCTCAGCTTTCCATCCTGCTTGTAACGGGGCAGCGGAGAGAGCTAACGCCAGGATTGAACAATACATTAGATGCTATGTAAATTATCAACAAGAAAATTGGGCTTATTACCTTTTGCAGAGGTTGCTTACAATAATGCAGTACATAGCAGCACGGGATTGACTCCATTCCAAATCAACACTGGAATGGATTTTGTCCCGATGCCAGAGTTACCTAGACAACCTCCCTCATCCATGTCCCTAACAGAATGGATGAATTCATTAAAGAAACGGCAGGAAGACACAAAAAAAGCTTTGAACAAAGCTGCAAAAATTTATAAAAAAACAAGCGGATAAACATAGATCCCTTCAACCTCCTTTTAAAGTAGAGGACAAAATATATTTGTCGACCAAGTATCTTAGGTTGAAACTGCCCAGTAAAAAGCTGGGTCCAAAATTTTTGGGTCCATTCCCAATTTCAAAGATAATCAATTCGGTCACTGTCCAATTACGTCTTCCTCGACTACTGGGGAAAATTCATCCAGTGTTCCATTATAGTTTACTAAAACCAGCTACTACATCGATAAGACCACTACCACTCACTCCCCCAAAACCACTGACGGTACATGGGGAAACACATTATGAGATTCAAAAAATTCTTGATTCTAGATTACACCATGGCTGATTGCAATATTTAGTCTTATGGAAAGGATGCCCCCTCTCAGATGCTAGTTGGGTAAAGAGTTGGGATGTTCATGCTGATCAATTGGTTAACCAATTCCATGAGGATTTTCCCCACAAACCGAAGTGTCCCCGTGATGGGGGGAGAAGGGGTTAAGGACGATGTATTAACCCCTATGTGTGTGTTTTTTCTTTTCTTTTAGGAGGAGTTTTCAAGGGGGGGTGCCTGTCAGCTTTGAAATTCAGCTGCCACATTTTTTTTCGAGAGTTAGAGGAGTTGAAAAGTTCAAGGTTATTTTGTGTGTTGTATTAAGAATTTTCAGTTGCAGTTAATTGGTTCTCGTGATTTATGAAGTACAAAAGTGGGAGGAGAGAAGGTGGGTTCTGTGTAACGCGCCAAAAAAAAATTTCACTTGGGAAATTGCTTTTGACATGCCAGATCTGCTCCTAATAAATCAATTGGAGAGATAACATCTCAGAGTGATTGATATCATGGATACTTTCTGGATGCTTGACACAGGGTTTATTCCATTCTCCCTATATAGTTGTCCGAAATATTTTTGAACTATTTTCTTTTTCTCAGTCATTCGATATTTTAATTTTCCATCATCATCCTCCAATTCTTGTATCAACCTTCTTTCTTTTTCTAATCTTAATTTATGGGCTAACCACCTCCCTGGTTTATTTGCATGTTTGAAAAAAATCTGTTTTGCCCTTTTCACCTCTTTGACTCGCTCTTCCTGATTTATAATGTTCAATTTATGCCTAGTAAGAATTATCTCCCTCCTCATTTTTTCATCTTGTAGTTTTTTGGGTAATCTGCTTTCTAGGTCTTTAATCTCCTCCTGTAATTTATTCTGATTTTGCCATCTTTCCTTATTCCTTTTCGCTGTATGTGCTATTACCAGCTCCCTCAAGACTGCCTTTGCTATATCCCATATATTCTGTAATGATGTTTGCTCCACTGTATTTTCCTTTTAAAAAAGTTCCATTTCTTTCTTAATTTTCTCTACAAAATCTTTCTCCTTTAAGATTTGGGGATTAAGTATCCACCTTCTACTCTTCCTTTCCTTCCTTTCCAAATTATTTTTAATGAGTTATGATCAACCCATACATTTGTCATAATCTCTACCATATTTAGAGGACCTCCAGAGAGGAATCAGCCGGGGTTTCGTGGAGCCCTGCTATCCCTTGGCTGTCTTGCTATGACACCAACCAGATTTTGAAAACATACAAGTAACAATACTTGATTTCAGACTTCCATTCTTCCAGAGTGGGTAAAATGAGGATCCAAATTGTTGGGGGAAAGATGCTAACTCTATAAACTGCTTAGAGAGGACTGTAAAGTACTGTAAAGTGATATGTAAGTCTAAAGTGCTATTGCTATTTCTCCCTAATGAATTCTGGTTTTAGGATTTTTGTTTACTTGCTGTAGTAGAAAAACAAATCAAAGTCTTCCTTCCCAGAGCAGAAAGAGAATTTTTCACATCACAGAAATCACACATTCATTTCAGCATAACTATAAGCATAAGAAACTTTTAGTTTTGTTATTCTCAAGATATAATTTTAATGGTACTTACCAGCATCTGCTCAAAGAGAACCAGCACATCTTCATCAGAGATATCCTGCAATGTCTGACCTGACCCTGAAATATCTGAGCATGAAGTAGATGAATTCCTATATGTTGTATTGGGTTTTTCTTTCTCCTTCTTTATCCTCATACTGGTGAATCTCTCAAGCTGATTAATAAAATATTAAAATTAACATTAGTGTGCTTTTTCTATTCTTCTTTTCCATTCAATTTTAAATTGTGCTACTTTCTTAACTATAATATATGAGTATTTTGGCAATGTACTAGAAAAATAAAAATCAATGCTCTTTTAAATCTCTTCATACAATTCTGCTAATTACAGAACTGTGTAAAGCTTCCAGTGGGGCTTTCACTGAATTTTCAACTGAATCATTCCATTAAAAGATTACAGATCACAACAGAGATTCACTTTGAAGTATTGAATCAAATGTCTGCAAAATGCTTTACAAAACTGATGGCTTTTCCGCTGCTGTATATAAAACCTATACCCACATATAGCGTTGCAGATGCAATTCCAAGCACAGAGGTCAGTGAGAAGATTAAATGCAGAATGGTTAATGAGTTATCTGTCACTGAAATAAGGCCCAATTAAGGAGCTGTTATTTTATTAAACTGACTCTTTTGAGTTGTCAATGCTTAATAGTAGTTTGAACTGTATTTACTTTCTCACCTTTCATATATTTGATGTGGCCATTTAAGCCTAACTACCTGCCCTTTGTGACAATGTTACAATTCTATATGGGGTCAAGATGGAAGGAGCTGGAGATTATAACTGCAGATCTACTGTGCAGTTCCAGCCAAGCTCTTAGTCAGTTTGGAATAGGAAGGTGACTGAGGCTCTGGATAGGATTGCACCCTTGCGATCTCTCCTCACTCATAGACATCTCTGTGCCCTGTGGTATACAGAGGAACTGAGAGGGATGAAATGCATGAGATGTCTAGAGCGCTGCTGGAGGAAGACAGGAGATGAACTCGATTGAACACGTGTAAGAGCTGCTACTAAGGCCTACCTCGTGGCGATTCATGTGGTGAAGTGTAAATACTTCTTCAAACTAATTACATCTGCAGATAATTGCCCAGCAACCCTCTTTAAGGTGAGCAGTCTCCTCCTGGAGAAGGAGGACATTGAGGTCCACCTGAAGGGGCACACTGAGGAATTTGCGGGTTTTCTGGAAACAAAATCGCTCGACTTCGTTCCCAGTTAGATGCCAGCGAGGTTGCTGCTCTGGTGGAAGCTCCTGAGGCAGGTTCTTGCCCTCTTATCTGGGAACAGTTTGACCCTGTTGCTCCTGAGGAAGTGGACAGGATCCTAGGGAGTATATGCACAAGCACCTGTGTTTTAGACTCATGTCCCTCCTGGCTTGTGAAAGCTTCCCAGGTGGTGACTAGGGTGGATTCTGGCAGTGATAAATGCTTCCCTACAGGAGGGGATGGTGCCCCAGCACTTCTTAAGAAGCCATCGCTGGACTCCACCCAGTTGGATAATTGATGCATTGGTTGCCGATTTGCTTCCGGGTGCAATTCAAGGTGCTGGTTGTCACCTTTAAAGCCCTTCATGGCTTGGGACCAGTTTATCTGAACGTTTCTTGCCGATCACATCTACCCAACCCATTAGAGGGGGAAGGCAGGGAATGCTGCGGGTCCCATCCCTGAGGGAGATACACCTAGTGGGACCCAGAAGAAGGGCCTTCTCCGTGGTGGCATCCCTCCCTCTGGAACATCATTCCCCCAGAGATAAGAATGGCCCACTGTCCAATACCCTTCTGAAAGGCACAGAAGGTCTGCCAGAAAACCTGGGGAACGCAGAGCGGGATGGAGCCTATCAAATGGCTCGTGTGATCTGCTGTCGTTGGGGCGGGGGTGGGTGGGGTTGGGGGTGATTTATTTATTTATTTTTCCAGATTTTGTTGTATTGTACTGTATTAATTTATTTGATTCTTTTTATTGTTTTTTATTTTAAAAGTGGTTTTACATTCTGCAAGCCGCCTCAAGTCGCCATGGGTGAATAGGTGGCAATATAAATTCGATTAATAATAATAATAATAATAATAATAATAATAATAATAACATTCTTGCAAAAAGAATAGCATCAGGAAGTACAGTAACAGAGACAAGAATACTATACTATCTTTAAAAATGGTTGATATACTATATCAAGGTAAGCACTTCACAAAAGAGAAAAGTTATCAGTCAGAATGTTAATAAAAAAAACTCCAGGAAGAGAATGAACAAAATTTATACCAGGATTTATACATAACTTACAAAAACAGCTAATGCCAAAAATATATAACACAATTGCTCTTACCTCATCTGCCATTACACGCTTCAAGTTCTACAATTGAGGGAAATAAGAGAGACAGACAAAAATGAATCAACAGATCACAAAAAACCCAGTAGCAAAAAATAAATTGTTAGGTAGACGTTAATGGCCACAAATATTTTCATCTTAGATATACGAAACACAACTGAACTTCCAGCAGAACTTCTGGCCCTTGAAGTAGTAGAGATTTGATCTTTGTTACATTTTCTGCAGAGTTACAGGCTTTAAATGTTTTGTAAGCCAGAAGAACATGCACCCCATGGGAAAGGGGAAGGCTTGGAAATCAACCCTTTTGCTCCCCTGAATAGTCGGACTCTCTCAGACTGCTGCTTGAAGTAGTAGTAATTGGGTGAGTCCCTAGCTTTGGGGCAGGGCAACCATGCAAGTTCACTGTGGAAGAACCAGGTGTTCTTAACGGACAATAAAGGGTACCACCATTTCTTGGGCACTAAGATTTTTTTGCATATTTACCTTTCATGTGAAAGTTAGTTGCAGTCTGCCATTTCCTTTTTGTGGAACAATTGTCATTTTTGAGGCTTTGTGATTTCAAGATGATGAGGAGGGAGGAGTTGGTCTAACCAAGCCAAAATAAAGAAGCTGGAAACTACTAAAAACTAAAGCATTGTAGAAACTATTTTTGAAACTTTTGGAGTTAAATTTTCCAGAGGATTATACTGCTAGCCAACTCTGCCGAACTTTTCTTTTTGAGCTTAAAATAAGAATCATTTGAATGGTGTTTTGAGCTCGCTGCTTGCCATGAGGAAGGGGTGAAACAGTTTTGATTTTAACTCCTTCTGATTGGTTTAGCCACCAGAGTTTTTTTAAAAAAGAGGCAGAGCCTAAGCTTTTTGGGCTATTTGTGTAAAGGGGTAATTTACCACAAAAGACTATAGTACTGCTAATTCTTTTTAATGTTTCAGTAGCATGATTAAATCCAGAGGATTTAATGCTACAAACTTAAAACTTCTAACTTTAAAAATTAACTTTAACAATTCTAAATTTAAATTTAAAAATTCAAATTTATTACATTCTACCCAAATGGCTACTCACAGGACAACAGAAAACTGGAAAGTTTATCAAGAGATATAGAATTTCTGAGACCCTTTATGAACAAATACACAGCTAAGACACATAAGTTGATCCAATCTATGGGAATAAAGCTTGAATCCAAGAGTGATTCTTTAGCTAGGGAACTTTAGGAGAAAAACCAATGTTTGAATGGAGATATGAAACAATAGCAATAGCACTTAGATACCACTTTACAGCCCTCCCTAAGCTGTTTACAAAGTCAGCATATTGCTCCAAACAATCTGGGTCCTCATTTTACTGACCTCAGAAGGATGGGAGGCTGAATCAATCTTGAGCCAGTGAGACCTGAACTGCCAAACTCTGGCAGCCAGTGGATCAGCAAAAGTAGCCTGCATTACTGCACTGCATCACTGCAGCTCAGTGGAATAGGTGAAGAATAGGTGAAGATTGGCGCACAAATTGAAGAAGACAAACTCTTTATGTGAAATTGAACCAGAAGAGAGGGCAATTTTGGAAGCACAGATTAAATTTCTGGAATGACTCACTTAGTGATGGTAATCCACTTAGTGATGGTAATCCACTAAGTGATGGTAACTCGCTTAGTGACAGTGTCAGCTTTCAGGGAGGAGAAGCTGAAAAGATGAAGCTAGAGAAGGTTGAAGCACAGGAGCAATCAATGCCACGCAGATCGGAGCGATGGAACAAAGGGATTCCACTGACAGATATTCTACTAGTAAAGTTAAAGTGTGTAATGTATCATATGAGCCAAGGATCTATAAGGAAATATTGGCATTACCTAAAATTGAACAAATAAAATGGAAAGAAGCCATGGACAAGGAAATGAAATCCATGGGAGAACATAAAGTGTTTCCATCTATGACTTTACCACAGGGTAGAAAAACTGTAGAATGCAAGTCAGTATACAAGAAAATACTGCCCAATAATGAGATACAATTTAAAACAAGGTTAGTAGCACAAGGGTTTTCACAGATGAAAAATGTGCATTATGGTGAGGTATTTGCGCCAACTGTAAAGAGTGAAGGCACTAGCGTTGGCAGTGGCACATGGCCATAAAATCTAGCATTCTGACATAACCACTGCATTCCTCAATGCAGAATTAGAGGAAGAAATTTACATGGTTCAAGCACCAGGGTATGAAAATAAAAAGCCTGACATGGTGTATAAATTGAACAAGGCCATTTATGGGCTGAAGCAGTCAGCCAGGAATTAGAATATATGTCTAGATAAAGCATTGAAAGGTCTTGGGTTCAAGAGTTGCAAGGCTGATGGTTGCATATACACTGGAAATCCCCACCTTGTAATAGGTGGGGATTGTCAACTATTAACATTTGTGGATGATCTTTTGCTTCATTGCAAAGGATGTATCACAGATAAACGAATTTGCTAATAAGTTGGAAAAGAAATTTGAATTAAAGAATTTGGGAGAAATAAAACATTATCTCCGTGTGGAGATACAAAAAAACTGAGAAAAGTAATTATATTCTCAGTCCTCCAGCTCCTGCTATGATGGGAGGGGGCACCAGACAGGGTAATGCTAACAATGTCTGGGATTGGGGGAAGAACATTTTCTTTGTTATGTTGTGTGTGTTTGTGCGTGTGCACACACAACACACCACTCCAAGCTTGGAGATTTTTATCCACATCTGAGCTTGCAAACTGCCAATCAAGCCTAGGTTTGAGAAGACCCTCTCCTTTCTATGTGGATAAAAGTCCCCAAACTTAAAATACAGTGTGTGTGCGCACGCGTATAAACACACACACACACACACACACACACACACACACACGGTTGCCTGCCAGCAGTTTGGGAAGGCAAAGAGCTTGTGGGGCACTGAACTGTCCCCATGTTGAGTTAGCCACCATGACTTGCTCCATCCTGAGTCATCTGCGCCCAATAAGTGGCACTGAGCCAGTCACATCTACCCAGCTATGCCCACCTAGTTGTAGTGATTGGCTGTGACCACCCAGCCACCCCAATCAGCCATTCCCACCTGGCCACTGTAAGTTATCATAGTCTTACATGCAACTAGCCCTTTGACGGCAACCATAATGGTGATGTGGCTCTCAATGAAATTGAGTTTGACACCCCTGATCTTGGTGGTTCTATGTCCTCTTTTACTTTTCTCTTCTTGATGTGTTAGCTACTAAGTTATCTTTTTTTCTATATCCTTCCATGTTTTCTCAAAGATCCCCAGTCAAATTCAGGAAGTAGCACAACCTTAAACATGCATCTAATTTGGCTCTTTCTCTATGACTGGTGGGCCTTTAAAAATATTAACTGTGGCTCCATTCAGTAAAATCACCCCATGGTTTAGAAGTACTATATTTCGATTCCACAAAATTCTAAATGAATGAAGGCAAATATACATGTCCCAGGATAGTATTGCAGGATCTAATCTGATTGGATCCAGATTGAATCCTGCAAAGTTAAAAATTATTTACATTTTTTTATTTCTGTATTTCATCTAATCCTCACTTTCTTTAATTCCATTGTGTGTAACTATATTTTTGGGGTTCATTAATTTTAATTTGTTTTTAAATCTGCAACTCTCCTTTATGGGTAGAATTGCAGCAATAAAAATGAATATCCTACCTAAAATACTTTTTCTTTTCCAAAACATACCAATGAAATTAGAGAAAAAATACTTTGAAGATTTGAATAAAACAATATTGAAATCTATTTGGCAGGGGAGGAAACAGAGAGTTAAATTAAAATTATTACAAGATGCCAAAGAAAGAGGGGGATTTGGTTTATCTGATTGGGAGCTGTATTACCAAGCCCCTGCATTAAATTGGGTGTGAGAGTGGATAAAAATAAAAAATAGGAGGTTACTAACATTGGAGGGACATGACCTACAACCAGGATGGCATACTTTTTTATGGGATGAAAAACATACAGTCCAACAGTACTTCCAGAGGCATTATGTAAGACATAATCTACTTAAGGTATGGATAAAAACTATACAGCAAAATTACATAAAGAATCCAGTATGGCTCTCAACACTAGAAGCAATAGTGCATCCAAATTTTATTAATATGGGGAAAGTCATTACATACAAAAATCTACTAGATGGAAAAGGGGAACTAAAATCCAGACATGAACTGAAAGAAGGGATACAACTCCAATGGTGGGCATACCTACAAATCCAATCAAGATTCAAGAAAGACATGAAAGAATGGGACATACAGAGAGAATTGATGGCATTGGATAAGAAACTATTAGGAATGGAGGGGAAAACAGTCAAGAGAATATACAAATATCTACTAGAATATAAAATGGAGTAATGGAGTCAAAAAAGTAATAATAAAATGGGTTCAAAATTTTGGTAATAGAGTTAGACAATTGGCAAAAGTTATGGGAAAGAAATAGAAAATTAACATTGACAACTTCGTATAAAGAGAACCAATATAAAATGTTTTACAGATGGCATCTTCCTCCAACTAGATTGGCCAAAATTAATAAAAGTACATCACCACATTGCTGGAAATGTAACATAGAGATAGGGACCTATTATCATATGTGGTGGAAATGTATAAAAGCAAAAAAAAAATACTGGTGGAAAATAAAGGTTTGGATAGAAGAGATGGTTAACCAGAAACTAGAGTTCAGACCAGAACGTTCTTACTGGGAATTATTAATGAGAAATCCAGTAAAGGAACAATATATTTAATGATACATAATAATAACTGCAAGATTGGTGTATGCCCAAAACTGGAAGAATGAAGATACCCCTACAGAAAGTGAAATAATAAGGAAAATATTAGTCTGTGCAGAGATGGACAGACTAACTTTAGAAATCAAAGATAAGGATGAGACAGAGTATTATGAAGTCTGAAGTAAAATGTATTAGTGGCTAAAGTCAAGGAAAAAGAAAGAAAGGATTGACGCTTTATAGGAATGAAAGCTAAATTTTTGTAAACCAAAGAGAATGGAATATAATGGACAAATATGAGATGATACAAATGCATGAGTATAAAAGACAGCTGTAAATATGTATATAATTGTATATAGATGTAAATAGAAATAATATGCAGCTAGCACTATACTAATAACATAAGGGAAAAAGGAAATTAACTGTTATGTGTATCTCTATACTATAGTTTGTATGGCCAAAATGATGGCCAAGAAAGTTGCACTGTGTTCAATTGTTTTTAATGTTTATTCAATAAAAAAAAATTATCTGTTTTTAGACTAACACACTTGGAAACTCAGGAATTTTGTTTCCTCTGAGTTTAGTTTATAAGTTCAGGATACACAGAGGAAAAGAGAACTAGCATATGGAAGCTGGCAATCATAACAGCAGTTTATCTTCTCACCCATAGATGGTGAGGAACAAAAAATCAAGGGAGCTGATCAGAACTTCACATTAGATCTTCCTTGTTTCTTTACACTGCTGTCTAAATTGTTCATTTTTACTTCACTTTATATTGCAGTCTCTATTTGTACAAAATGCAACATTTCTCAGACTTCTCATTTGGGTAAAAGAACTCAGCCTCCCTTGTTTTAGCATTTCATATCTGCCTAAGACATTCTCTCTCTCCCTTTGTGGTTTCAAATACAGGAAACAGGCTACCCACCCAAAGGTTAACGGAACAGTGGAGTGATGAAACAAATTAGCAAGCAAGCACTTTTGAAACTGTTACACCCAAAAGATCATCATGCTTTAATATTACTTTAAAAGTAAAAATCATGTACTGGCTGACTAAACCATTATGGCTGCCTCATTTATACTTCTGTCTAAAATGAGTAGGGTTCTAACACATCAAAATTTTAAACTTTTGACAGATGTACCATAAAAAGTCAAAAGCCCCAACACTAACAACAGAAGAAAAAATGCAAATCACACCTAGATTGAGAGGTAGTCATTACTATGCAATGACTCAAAGAAAAGAAATTCCAGGTTGTCTTGTGGTGATGAGTTCTCATTATGAATTACTACATAAGTAGCACCAACTAAGTAGCTGCTTCCTTCATATACAGTATTATTGTATGAGGGGGTGGGGGGATGGATACACAGACAGATATGACAGGATTGTTTGACTATGGAGATTCTCAGTTACCCAGGTCATGGCTGTCCCAAAGATGATTTTTCAAAAGGCTACTGGATTTTCTTTGTTTTTTCTCTTTAAGATGTTTTGGTTCTCATTCAAGAAGCATTTTCAGTTCTGACTGAATGGTGGGGAACTAGTGTTAGCACTTTGAAAGTCAGACATTAGGTCACCGAGAGTCATTGAGAAGCCTTGGGGGTTGATTGTGCCCTCTGGGTCACCTGAATCAGAGTACAAATGGGTATGGAATCTTCTTGGAACTACTGAAAGGACTCTGTTGTAAACAAGAGATAGGTAGTGTCGTATCCCTTGCCCTCTGTTGACAGAGGTCTGTTCAATTTTAACATAGATGGCCTCTTTCAACCCTCTTTCTAACCAGTGGTTCTCTTTCCAGAATGTGAGTTTAAAGAAAACTTGGATGGGAGTTTGCTTTTTTGCTTTTTCAGCAAATACCCCCAGTAGCCCCAGTAGGATAGGACTGGGAACTTTTTTCTCACTTGCTCAGGCCAAAGTGGAACATTTTCATTTTCCCATCTTTGAATGAATTGGCAACAAGTTTGTTCGGGTGGAATGTGAGGCTTTACATGCAACCCTCCACAAATAAAATGAAAACTCCTTGCTTGCAATATTTACATTTCAAAAATTCCTGATTTAGTGATTTAATGCATTAAGAAGGTAATTAGAACAGAAAAGTGACTAAATAAGTGGGTCAGAGAAATGCTATGGACAGTGTACCTAGGCTTCAGTAAGGTATTTGACAAAGTAGAGCACATGCTACTTCTTGGTAAGATAGAACAATATGGGACACACAGTACAACCACCAGATCAATTCACAACTGCATGACCAAGTGTATTACATCTACATCAGCCTTTCTGGCTCTGTGGAATGGCAGCAGCAGTGGGAGGGTGGGAGGTTTCATGCGTCCGCGCCACTTGTACAAATGCAGCCTTGCACATTTGTCTGCCACTTGTGTTGGGGATCCCTGATCTACATGAAGAGAAACATTGTACTTCAAGGTTCTGTTAGGCCTAGAACATTTTCATAAAAGAGCTAGATGAGGGAATAGCAGAGAACTCATCAATTTTGCAGACAACACCAACCTAGGGGGAATGGTTAATTCTTTGGAAGATTCAGAAGGATTTTGACAGACTTGAATACCATGCCCTATTCAATAAATTGCAATTCAGTGGTGACAAAAGTAAGGTCCTATACTTAGGCAAGAAAAACCAAATGCACAATTATAGAACAGGTGGTATCTGGCTCAACAAATTGGGTTTTAGAACTGAGAAAAAGATGAAGTACTTAGGGTTTATGTTGACAAATGCAAACATAAAACTGTTCCAAAATAATTGTGTGCCTCTTTGGAGGGATATTAAACAGGACCTATGAAGATGGGACAAACTGCACCTATCACTATTGGGTAGAATTTCAATAATGAAGATGAATATTTTACCAAAGATACCTTTTTAATTCCAGACATTACCAATGCTCACAACTGTTAATCCATTTAAACAATGGCAGAAGGATACTTCAAAGTTTATATAAGGAAAAAAAAAACAAGAATTAGATACAACCTATTGCAAGATGTGAAGGAAAGAGGGTTTGGATTTATCAGATTTGAAATTGTATTTTGATGCATACTGTCTGGCCTGGTTAAAAGAATGGGTGAACCATCAGAACAAGAGGTTGCTTGAATTAGAGGGCCATGAATTAAGGTTTGAGTGGCACGATTATCCATGGTATGATAAAACTAAGTTAATGTTGACTTTAATAAATATTTTGCTAGAGATGCCAAATTAAGAGTTTGGAATAAATATAAAACAAGGTTCTCTACGAAATTGCCTCTTTGGGTGTCTTCCCAGAAGCTTTTTAAAGAAATGGTGGTGACGCTAGACTGGTGGATGTATGGTAAAATGCTATCTTTCAACTCTGACAACCTACACTAAAGTTGAGGGAAGAACTTTAATCAGAAGGTTATGTTTGCCATTGGTTGACAAATCAACAACTGAAAGAAGGATTTAAATTAGGTAAAGAGAGTTATGAGTTTGATTTCATTAAAAATGAATTGGAAAACTTACTGTGTGGAAATGATGAACATATTGCTAAGATTTATAAAATGTTATTGAAATTAAATTTGGAAAGTGAACATGAAAAACATTGTATGATTCAGTGGACCAGGAATTTTGGATAAAATGTGAAGCTTAAATAATGGGAAAATATGTGAATGAAGTGTTTAAAATTTACATTAAATTATAATATAAAGAAAAATTTTATAAGGTGATGTATCACTGTTATTTAACACCAGATAAGTTACCTAGAATGTATACAGGTATTTCAAATTAATGTTGGAAGTGTAAAAGTAAAGAAGCAACTTTTTATCATTAATGGCGGACATGTGATAAAGCAAAGAAATTTTGCAGCAAGATTCATATTTTAATACAGATTTTTTTAAAATGAAGATAAAGATGAAACCAGAAACTTTTCTTTTGGGTTTAATGGAAAAAGATGGGAAAAAAATGCAGAACTTTGAATGCAGAACTATCTTCTATAGTGTATGTTGACAGCAGCAAGACTACTGTACTCACAAAAATGGAAGGACATTTTGATTCCCTCCATGGGCTGCAGAAGCTGATAGAGTTGGCAGAAATGGTCAAATTGACCATTTTGATAAAAGAAAAGAATATAAGGATTTCCGGGTGGACTTCCGTTGCCTTCAGAGTGAGGACTGCGAACACCGCGGCCCCGTTCCAAGCTCAACTCATCAGAGGGCCCCAATCTGAGCCATAGACACCCTAGAGGAGTGGTGAAGAAAAGGGGGACCGCCTGGCAGGTAGAGAAGAGCCTCATCTCTCCTCCCTGACATGGAAAGCCCCCTCATCTGAAGACGAGCTGCAGTGGTAACTAAAATGGCTGCCACGAAGACAGAGACAGTTTGAATATCTAAGACTATGCAGGAGCAGAGAGACTGTGAATGGTGTGCAACCTGGGTGAGAATACTTTTGAATTGCTAAACATAACCCCAATAAAGATATCAGAAAAGAGGACTCATAAGGATTTTTGATTTAGCAGCGCCTTAATACTGGAGAAGAATCTGTAAGATACTAAAAAAAATAATCCTAAAAATTGAAAGATGGAAGGAAAGTAAAATGAAGAATAAAGAAAAAGTTTTTTAAAGAATAAGCAGAAAATTGGATTTTGTGATAAAAAAAGACCAAAGAGACAGGGGCGAGGTGGAATATGGAAACTGATCTAAGAGTGCCACCTGATGTCAAAAGAAAATATTGTAGATCCCTCAAGTTTTGAAAGGACTTGAATCAAGAAGAATTGAAAGAAAGAATTAAAGGAACTTTATTACTAAAAGACCCCAGAAAATTATAATACAAAATTTAACTGATAGAAAAATTGATGAAGGTATCACCCTTGGATTATTTAAAAGATAGACTGATTAACTGTTGGATATAAAGACTCCTGGACATTGGATTTATAGTTTGAAAAGCAATTCTGGTTTGAATAAAAGATTGTTTGACAATTGGATAGCAGAAACAGATTAAATAAAAACAAGGATGAGCGGAATATGCAAAGAAATTGTGTTGGAAGTACAGACTATAAAAGACACTATGAATAGAAGATTTGAGGACATTTTGAACAAAATACAGAGTGTGCCAGAAGAGCTAGAAATGGAAACGCAAATAACAGAAAGAAAACAAGAGATACAGGAAGAGGAGGAGCAAACTGACAAAACAACCAGAAAAATAGAACAGATGGAACAATAAATAAAAAGAATAAAAAGGAAATAAAACTTAAATTTATAATGATTGATGCAATAAATCAAGGGGAGAATATTTTAAGGGAAAAGCAACAGGGAATGAAATTAGAGAGAGAATACTTTGAGAAGATGGGGTAAAATTAGATAATTGGAAAAGGAGACAATGGAATATAATAGAGAAGAGAGTAACGATTAAGAGGAAGGGTCAAATAATGATAGAAAATGGGACACAAGCTTGCAAGCGATTAATGCTTTAATAAGAGGAAGAGACGATGGTTGAAAATGGGAAAGAAGGATTCCACGTGTATTATTTATTATGCAAGATACATAGTAGTTAATTATAATAAACATGAAATTAATGCTTGAGTATAGGATTATTATTAAAGATAGATAATTGATAATGATAATAAAAAGAAAATTAATATGGTAATTGTAATAAACATGGAATTAATATTTTATTACAGGATTATCAAAGATATATAATTGTTAAGTATAATAAGTATGAAAATTAATATTTTAAGAAAAGAAATGACATGTGGAGTCTGAGATATAAAAATAATATAGTCAAATGTGGTATTAGATAAAAGTGATTATATTATTACTAGAATTGTATAATTTGCTAAATGTAAATAAGATTAATATTACTTTGTTTGCCTTACGATGAGACCAGAAAGGGATTTCATTTTAAATATAACAGTGGCACAACTAAGAACCAAGAATGGGATAAATAATGCGAAATGCAAATTAATATGGATTTATGAATGGTTATTAGAATTATATAATTGGTTAAACATGGCAAGTATGACTATTAATATAACATTTATAATAAAAGAAGTAATGTTAAAATTATAGAGATTAGCATAAAAATAGCATATGAGAATATTAAGAATGATGAATTGCATTCATACTAAATTATGTAAGAAAGTTAACAATATCAATATGAAATAATTGTCAAGTTTGTTCTAAAATGTAAAATACCCTGGAACCACACAATGATGTGTTCACACAATGATGTGTTTGTAGAAATAAAAAATTAAAAATGTATTAAAAAAAAAAGAATATAAGTACCTTTGTTGCCACATGGAGACTGCTTCTGAACTTTGTGCTTGAGATGAAAAAAAAATGAAACTTTGATTTTGGGTTTTACCGATAGGTGTTTATAGAAATAGCTAGTTTGTATTACTATAAGAAAACAAAAAGTTGTGGTTTGATGTTAATGCTTTATTTTATGCAACAGAGGGAGTCAGAAATCACAACTTTTTTTTCTTTTTTCTAGCCCTTCCTTGCTTCTCTTTCCTTCTTTCTTCCCACTGTTTTCCTATCTGCTTTTGTATTTTGTATCTTATCTTGTAACCTAATTAAAAATATATATAAATTAAGTATGAGCCAGCTGGGTGCTAAAACTGCCAAAAAAATAAATAAATGTAGTTCTAGGCTGCATGAACAGAGTGGATAGCATCTAGATTCCAAGAAGTGATAGTGCAGCTTTATACTGCACCGGTAAGACCACACACTTGGAATACTGCATCCAATTCTGGTCACTATGATACAAAAAAGATGCTGAGACCTTAGAAAGAGTACAGAGAAGAGCAACAGTGATGATAGTGGGTCCGGAGGCTAAACCATACAACAAACAGGTGAGGGAACTACCCTATTTCTCAGAAAACACGACCCACCCCAATAATAAGCCCAATCCTAATTTTTGGCAGGTGGGCCTGATATTACCCTAACCCCAAAATAAGCCCAGGGGGTAGGTATGGCTGGCACAAATGGCGGCACAGACATGGGGGGGGGGAACCTCCGGCTGCAGAGAGGGGTGAAAGTCATTCTGCACTGAAGCAGAGGCATTCTGAGCTTTCAGCAAATCCCAGGATTGCAACTCTGAAGGTTTGGAATGGAGCCTTCAGAGTTGCAATCCTGGGATACGCTGAAGGCTTGGAGTAGAGCAGTTTTCGTGAAAGGCAGGAAAATTCTCCTCCCCATTTTCGTGAAAGGCAGGAAAATGGGGAGGATAATTTTCCTGCCTGTTATCCACTCCTCTTGGAGCAGGACCCTGCAAGGCTTGTGGCATTGCACTCATGAATGGCAGCACCTCTGTGAGCTTCATAACACCGGTGCAGCTGGCATCCTACCATGAGTAGCTGCGCCAGCATATCTAAACTACGCGCAACAGCACAGCAATCCTTGCAGGGTCCTGCTCAAAGAGGCTGCACCAATGTAACGAACCTCACAGCAATGCCGCCGCTCGTACACGCAATGCTACAACAAGCCTTGCAGGGTCCTGGGATATGCTAAAAGCTTGGAGTGGAGCTGTTTTTGCAAAAGACAGGAAAATGGGGAAGGAGAGAGGGAGTTTGAGGAATGGATGACAGGCAAGAAAATTCCACTCTCCATTTTCCTGCTGCTCGCCCAAAAGCCTCCATTCCGAACGCTGAAGTTTCAGAATGCGGGCTTCTTTTGTGAAGGAGAGGAAAAGGGGGAGGGGGAATTTTCCTGCCTGCCATTCTTCTCTCAGTCTGTGCTAAGCTTGAGGAATAGCTCCTTTCGGCCACTACAGAAGCGGCCCTGTGGAGAGACAAGGGTGCACGTGGGGTGCTCCTTTCGGCCCTAAAGAAGCGGCCCAGTGGAGAGGCAAGGGTGCGTGTGGGGTGCTCCTTTCAGCTGCTAAAGAAGCAGCTCAGTAGAGAGATGAGGCGTGTGGGGAGGAAATTAAAGACACCCCTTGAAAAGACAGCCTAGCCATTTTTTCAGGGGACTAATGGGAGTCTTTAACTACCCAGATATCACCTAGGAGACAAACTCTGCAGCAAGTGGGAGATCAAACAGATTCCTAACCAGTCTAGCTGACAACTTTGTCATCCAAAAGGTAAAAGCACCACTCAAAAGGTAAACCTTAAATATTGAGGTGGACCCTAACTTTATTTGCTATTGGTGCTAATAGGCAAATCTTATTATTTTTTATGTTGGTTTCTTGATTTTTTTTTTGTTGCTTTTGAGCGGAAAGGGGTGTTTCGTATTTTATTGCAAGCATAATACTTTTATATAAATCGCATTTCACACCATTTGTAAAACTATTCCACACTGAACTCTTTTTTTCCAGTTTTTCCAAAATTTCTATGGGGGGGGGGGGACAGGGGAAAATGTTTGTTTTCTCATGGCTTCAAAATTTTTGGAAATTTTACATCTCTATGTAGGAAACATACCATTGTAATAATGGGAGACTTTAACCCCACTAATATCAACTGGGAGGCAAACTGCACCAAGTGGAAGATCGAATAGGTTCCTAACCAACCTAGCTGACAACTCTGTCATCCAAAAGGTTAGAGGAGAAACTAGAGAAAAACTATAATGGACCTAACTCTTACTAATAGAGAAGAAATGATAGAGGGACTTGAAGTTGCCAGAACTTTGGGTGAAAGTTTTAGCTGATTTTAACAAACTCCGAGACAGCCTAGGAAAGATTCCATGGATGAAAATCCTAAAGGGGAAAAGAACTCACAATGCGTAGGAAACTCTGAAAAATGTGATCATAAAAGCCCAGTCCAGCACAATACCACTGAAAAAGAAGAACAAGAAATTCAAGAAGGAACCAACTTGGCTGCACAAAGATCTCTCTGATAAACTGAAAGACAAAAAGGACAAGTACAAAAAAATTGAAAGAGGGACACCTCAGCAGATAGGCAGAACCTACAAAGATGAAGGTCAGGAAAGCAAAGGCTCAGAATGAACAAAGACTTACAACAAAAGTCAAAAATAATTTTAAAAAGTTTCTTTCAACATAATAATAAGAAAAAAGTCAAGGAAACAGTCCACTAAAGAGAGAAGATGGCAAGGAAGTAATAGGCAGCAGAGAGAAAGCAGAGCTACGTAAGTCATTCTTTGCATTAGTCTTCAAGTAAAAAGAAACCCAAAAGAAGCCCAACCTACCCAAAAACAACTTCTGTAAAAGATAGACTAGAAATAAAAATTAAAATAAGCAAGAGAATGGTAAGACAACATCTATCTGACCTTGATAAATATAAATCATTGAGATCTGACAGATTACATTCCAGAGTTCTGAAGGAGCTGGCAGATTTTATCTCGGAACCATTGTACCATATCTTTTGAAAATCCTGGAGCAATGGGGAAGTACCTGAGGATTGGAAAGGGGCTGATGTGGTTTTATTTTCAAGAAAGAAAAAAATAGACCCAGGAAACTACAGACCAATCAGTCTAACATCAATATCTGGGAAGATCCTGGAAAAGATAATCAAAAAACAGATCTGCAAACATCTAGAAACAAAGTTCTGTCTCCCAGCAATTTACCTCCTGACAGTAAACAGCCCGTTTTAGTTTCAGCACAGCCTGATTAGCACAAGCAGCTGACTGTGGGTTGGATCAGCCTCCTGACAATCAGCTGTTTCAAGTTGCAGGGATTGCCATCACCTACTGCTGCCTCTGTGCGCCCCATTTTCAGCCTATTCCAGGTGCAGGGATCAGAACAGGCCAAAAATGGAGCAGTGGAGGCTGAAAACAGCTGACAGTTGGCAGGTTGATCCAACCAACCATCTGCTGCTTGTGCCAAATCAGGCTGTGCTGAAGCTGGCCAGGCTGTTTGCTGCAAGGGGCAATTGCTAGGAGGCAGAGGCCGAAGGGTGGGGTCCAGTGGGTAGGCGGGGCTTCAGCACCATTTGCTGTATAAGACACACAGACATTTCTACCCGCTTTTGGGAGTGGGAACTGCATCTTATACACTGAAAAATACAGTAACTGGAAAAAAGAACTGGAAATCAGAGCAATAGGACAATGAAAATATCAGCTTGGTGTTCATCAGCTGTGAAAACTATTCTATACTGGAGAACTTTAGAAATGCATTGAATGCATTGAAAAATAAAGCATCTTATACAAATGTATGGTATATCTACATCTCAATGAAATTAAAATGGTTAACTCAAATGGTTACATTTGAACAATATAATTCAGCTGCAAAAGATTGCAACCAAAATGATCAGAGGACTCCAAACGTCCCTTCAAAAAAAGGCAAGGAAACAGGATCTGAGGTGCAAGAAAACAGCAACTGAGGAGACATGAATGAGTTATATTAAACTATTCATGACATTAAAAAGTGAACATGGTGAATTCCCCTGCCACCCAGAAAGGCAACCTGTCATACCAGTTAGAGTTGGACTAGAAACTGGGAGATTATGAGTTGTAGATTCTATGAGGTGCAGAAGGAAGCTGGGTGGTTTTAATTCAATTGCTATCTCTCGCTCAACCCATCTCACAGGATTGTAATTGGAAGGGAGCATTATAGACACAACCCTGAGTTGCACAAAATAAAGGCAGAATACAAATTTAATAAACAATAAACACTAAGACAAGTTGATCAGTGAAGCTAATTAGAAAACATGGAACAGATAGTTGTGAAATTCATTTCCTCAAGATATATGATGATCCTTAACTTGGACAGCTTTTAAAAAGGATTGCATGATTCAACAAGGCCAACTTTATTAAAGAGGAATCAAAGAGTTATTTTCAGGCTGAAGATAATTTGCTTCCAAATATATGTTGCAAGGGAAAGGTATTTTTCAGCATCTTTCTTGGAGGAACTAGAGGCATCTGGCTGGCTCCTATTGGAAACCAAATGCTGAATTAAACTGGATCTTGCCTGACTAAACTCTTATATTCTAATCTGCCCTGATCCCTTCAAAAGTACTCTAAGAACAGCTTCAGAGCACTCTGGAAGGAGAATTTACTGCTGGCTAAAAATGCGAATAAAGGTCACAACCTGTTATGTATGTTTACTTTTGCAATGGATCTTAATCCAGGCATGATATACCTGAGTTTAAAACAAAATTGAACGGTGCAAATTACAAATGTTACACGCCATAAAAAAAATCAAGTGAAGATTCGGCTTAAAGTTAATCAAGAAACAGCCCAAGAACCCTACAAACGCGGAGAACTTTCCAAGAGTTGGTGAGGCAAGGCGTGAACCGAGGCCTGAATCATATCCAGGCAGCCAGAATTCAGACTCCGCTATTGGACGGACCCATGAGGAAAGGAAACTTCCTGCTTCGCTCCGTCAAGAAACTGATGGGACAATGTCTGCACCCGTATGCAAGGCCAAGCTTCCAATCTACCAGCGCAGGGAACCAAAGAAAAGGTAGGTAGGACAGCTCCGCCTAAGGACTACCCAAATCCCTCTGCAAGGGGGATGCCTCTGCAAGGCAGGTGGCCTCCCTCTCTCTCTAGACTACTTACGAATTTCCGCGGTTTCCCGCCGCCGCCGCTTCCACCTGGCTCTCCTGCTACCGCAGCCACCGAAGGCTCGTCAGCATTCTTGCCTTTCTTCTTTTCTCGACCGGCTCCGCGCACGGACCCGGACGCGTTCCCGCCGCTCTCCATTGCACTGGATTGGCAAGGCCCGCGCCCGTAGATGACCCGACTTCAAACTTCAGCGAGTAGAACCAGCAGCGCAGTAGTGGCCAAAACTGAAAGTGCCTTGCTACTTCGGAGACCTGGCGCTCGCAGTAGGACTCCTCACCAACGGTTAACTCCACTATGAACCGCTGAGCCGGCCTGGCACAGCTTACTGCTTCCTTGTAGTTCGGAATCTACACCACGCCCACTGTGTCGTCATCGCGTTCTATAAAATAGGCTCCTCAAAAACGGGAAAGCGGGAAGCCGCCTATCTTTGGTTGAACAGGTACTGTTGTTATAGAGATAGATCTAGTAGAAAGACTGGGGACGAAACTTCCAAGTTCCCTTTGTTTTTTCCTTTCCGGGATCGAAAATGAAGCGACCTAATCAACACAACTATTGAAAGCCAAAAAACAAACAAACCCCTCATTCATTTTTTCCCTTTCGTTTGAAAAAGGTATGTTTAAATGCAGTTTTTAAACCGTTGTAAATATTTTTTGCTCCGTTTCCAGCAAAATTTCTCAAAGAAATAGCCTTGCTTTCAAAAGTCTTGGATTAATTGACTTGTGTTACCAATATTACTCAAGGCTCAAATTATGTTTCATGACATAGACGTTTTAAAAATGGACAAGGACCTACTCTTTCTGCTAGTTTTGCTATGCTGAAATCCAGGATTTTTAAATTGTTTTTACACTAGCAGAAGTCATTTACACAAGGGGTCTCCAACCTTGGCTACTTTAAGACTTCAACTCCCAGAGTTCCTGAGGAACTCTGGGAGTTGAAGTCCACAAGTCTTAAAGTTGCCAAAGCTGGAGACCCCTGATTTACACCACAAGTACTCATAATGAAGCCAGTGTTCAACAACATGACTGAACATTATAGTTCCATAACATTATAGCTTTTTTCTCTCCATTGCCAAAAGCCTAAAACATTTTTATACAGGTAATCCCCAGGTTAAGAACGTATTCAAACTTATGCAATAAGTCGATATCTTTTTCTCTGTGACAGGCCCAGGGGTGGGATGGAAATACACTGCTCAAAAAAATAAAGGGAACACTTAAACAACACAATGTAACCCCAAGTCAATCACACTTCTGTGAAATCAAACTGTCCACTTAGGTAGCAACACTTATTGACTATCAATTTCACATGCTTGTTGTGCAAATGGAATAGACAAGAGGTGGAAAGCATAGGCAGTTAGCAAGACATCCCCAATAAAGGAGTGGTTCTGCAGGTGGTGACCACAGACCACTTCTCAGTTCCTATGCTTTCTGGCTGATGGTTTGGTCACTTTTGAACGCTAGTGGTGCTTTCACTCTAGTGGTAGCATGAGATGGAGTCTACAACCCACACAAGTGGCTCAGGTAGTGCAGCTCATCCAGGATGGCACATCAATGTGAGCTGTGGCAAGAAGGTTTGCTGTGTCTGTAAGCGTAGTGTCCAGAGCATGGAGGCACTACCAAGAGACAGGCCAGTACATCAGGAGACGTTGAGGAGGCTGTAGAAGGGCAACAACCCGGCATCAGGACCTCTACCTCTGCCTTTGTGCAAGGAGGGACAGGAGGAGCACTGCCAAAGCCCTGCAAAATGACCGCCAGCAGGCCACAAATGTGCATGTGGCTGCTCAAACAGTCAGAAACAGACTCCATGAGGGTGGTATGAGGGCCCAACGTCCACAGGTGGGAGTTGTGCTTACAGCCCAACACCGTGCAGGATGTTTGGCATTTTCCAGCGAACACCAGGATTGACAAATTTGACACTGGTGCCCTGTGCTCTTCACAGATGAAAGCAGGTTCACACTGAGCACATGTGACAGAGGTGACAGGGTCTGGAGACGCCATGGAGAACGTTCTGTTGCCTGCAACATCCTCCAGCGTGACCGGTTTGGCAGTGGATCAGTAATGGTGTGGGGTGGCATTTTTGGGGGTGGGGCGGGGGTGGCGCACAGCCCTCCATGCGCTCGCCAGAGGTAGCCTGACTGCCATTAGGTACTGAGATGAGATCCTCAGAACCCTTGTGAGACCATATGCTGGTGCAGTTGGCCCTGGGTTCCTCCTAATGCAAGACAATGCTAGACCTCATGTGGCTGGAGTGTGTCAGCAGTTCCTGCAAGACAAAGGCATTGATGCTATGGACTGGCCCGCCTGTTCCCCAGACCTGAATCCAATTGAGCAAATCTAGGACATCATGTCTCACTCCATCCACCAACAGACTGCCCAGGAGTTGGGGGATGCTTTAGTCCAGGTGTGGGAGGAGATCCCTCAGGAGACCATCCACCACCTCATCAGGAGCATGCCCAGGCATTGTAGGGAGGTCATACAGGCACATGGAGGCCACACACACTACTGACCCTCATTTTTACTTGTTTTAAGGACATTACATCAAAGTTGGATCAGCCTGTAGTGTTTTTTTCCACTTTAATTTTGAGTGTAACTCCAAATCCAGACCTCCATGGGTTGCTAAATTTGATTTCCATTGATAATTTTTGTGTGATTTTGTTGTCAGCACATTCAACTATGTAATGAACAAAGTATTTAATCAGAATATTTCATTCATTCAGATCTAGGATGTCTTATTTTTGTGTTCCCTTTATTTTTTTGAGCAGTGTATTTTTGCTACCGGTTCTGTGGGCATGGCTAGGTGAGCATGACCATGTGACTGGGTGGACATGGCTTTTATTTTTTTGCAGCACACCCCATCCCATGCTGTTTTTTTGTTTTTTGTTTTGTCTCCTGGGCCTCAGGGAAGCCTTCTGGGAGGCCATTTTTGCTCCCAGGAGGCTTCCTTGAAGCCCAAGAGGCCAAAAACAGAGCACGGGGTGCGTGCACCACCACCATCCCGTGCTACATTTTTTTGCCTCCTGGGCCCCAGGGAAACTTCTGGGCAAAGCTGTAAGAGAGGGGGATTCCGGCACAGCTGATCATCAGAACAGCTGATCGTCAGGGGGGAAGAAATATCAGTGGGTAGATATTTATAAGTCTGGGGTTTGGTAATTGAGATGCTCCAGGAGGTTGTACAATGTAGTGAGCCTTGTGTCTTTTGCTATTCTAGTGGTGATGGGTAAATCCTATTATGTCCTAAAAGTAATGTCCTGTCCTTAGAATTTGGATGGGGGAATGTACAATTTTAAGAGTCTTTTTCTAGAATTTTTTTAAAATCCCATTAGCTCCAGCTTTCTGTGGGAGCTTGTGATTAAGGGGTTTTGTTTATAAATAGAATGGATACATAATCTCCATTCCAAAAGACTAGTCTCTCCTTCTTGAGGCTGTTTTCCTATGGCCGGAAGACGGGGGCTGTTTTCTGCCTTCAATAACATGTTTCTCCATTTTTCCTTCAGGGAAATATAATATTCTGCCTCTTTTAATATTCTCCAAATATTTCATTATCTAGAGTGGGGGCTTCCCACATCCGGGTACCAACATACAGTACTTTTTTTTTTGACAAAGGTGTTTTTGTTTAAATTTTTAAAATATTTTTTAAATGTCCAATTTCAGTAATCCTGTGCTACAGTTTGTTGAAGCGTTGTATTTATCTGAAAATTGATTTTTAAAAGTCCTGGAATTTTCATTGAACATCCCCCTCGCTGTCTTACTGCTTCACCCAGGAGGTTTCCTCGAGGCCCAGGAAGCAAAAAGGGGCATGTGGGAGTAGGGGTGGGGTGCTGTGCACCTCCAAGCTCCTCTTTTTGCCTTCCTGGGCCCCAGGGAAGCCTTCTGGGAGCAAAAACGCCCCCCCCCCCAGGAAGCTTGACTGAGGCCTAGGAGGCAAAAAAATGGGTTGCTGCAAAAAAGAAGCCACGCCCACCTAGCCACGTCTACAGAACCGGTTGTTAAAAAATTTGAATCCCACCCTGGATTTAAAGCATCTGACAGAAATTGTAGCACAGCATGAAACCTCTGACTTTTTAGATACTATTGAATTTCAACTTCCATCAGTCCTTCCCATTGGTCATTCTGGAGCGAGTAGGGGAAAGGATTGACATTTGAAAAACCCATCAAAATCTGCTTCCCGGGGAAAAAGTGTTCCCTTGATTGCAAATGGGTATTTTTGGCCCGTCAACTTTTTCACATATAAAATGAAAAGTCTAATGATAATTGAACTAAAGAAGATTAATGTCTCATTATATTAATATAATCTTAACTCTAAAATAACTT
This sequence comes from Pseudonaja textilis, assembly GCF_900518735.1. The sequence continues at coordinate 1,995,424 of NW_020769422.1, read as the reverse complement.
GGCACATTTGGAGATTTTCTTTATTGCAAACCTCAGGTGCTAATGCACCTGAAAATGAAACTGGTTTAAAAATCCCTTTCTGCATTTCAATCCCTTGCATTTATTATAAGATATCAATTTTGCTTTCTGTTAGTGCAAAGAAGTATTAAAACTATAGTGGTGTAAAACTCCACAACCAACATCCAAATTGCCAACTGGCACACTGTGCCCCAAACTAAATGTTCTATCTCTCCCTCCACACTTTTCTGAATCCCAGGATTCCCATCCAGTATTGCAACTCCAAAATGGTAGGAATTCTACCTTGCCAATTTCCTCTGAAAAATCAAACAAGGATATTAAATTAAATTTTCTGATTGGCTTAATGCTGTTTGGATTATAAAAATCTCTTTCCCCAAAGGAACATTTTCATCACCACCACCCCCAATTAATGACATGAAGATATCATCATATTACCCCTTTCAGTCTCTAAGCTTTTCCAAATGATACAAAATGAAATGTGAACTTAGTAGAATTGATTGCATTTTCTACATGAACCTGAAATGCAGCTGGTTCATCTAATTTTTTTTTTGACTAAGTGCAGTGCTAATTCTTTATTTTTCCACATCAATAAAAATCAAATAAATTTACTTCAAAGTGTATTTATCTGAAAAGAAACTATAGGGAACTGGGATCCCCTTGATAGGATAGACTTAGATTTGCTAAGAATATGCAGTGTAGCAGATAAGTATTTTTCTCTTTATCTTCCTTTATTGGAAGAGGTGTTTCTTAAATTCAAACTGCTTCTTTCAGAACGTATGGTATAAGTGCTCTTCAGTACAATTTGAGCAATCTAATCTCTTTTAGCATCCGCTTTTCTATTATATAATGACATTAGCTCATGCCTTCTTTGGTCACAAAGCAGCATCTAAAAAGTGAGTCTATATCATACTAGTAATATCCAAAAAATCTAGAAATAAAGCTTATGCACTTCATAACTGATTACTGTATTGATCTTTCTGGAAGTTTTAATAAAATATCCTGTGACATGGCATATAATTATGCTCAGACTGATCTTCTGTTTAGATTTAAATAGTATCTCCCAATCTTGGTAATAACTAATAGACATAGAGTAAATGAAAAAGTGTTTGTACATTAAATCTCTTATATCTAGGGAACATAAACTTTTTTTGTTTGGGCTACATTGCAAACTTCAGAATATAGGTAGTCCTTGACTTACAACCATTCATTGTGACCATTCAAAATTATAACAAAACTGAAAAAGTGACATGGCCATTTTTCACATTTATGACTACTACATCACCTCCATAGTCACATGTTCAAAACTCGGAAGCCTAGAAACTGGCATTTATGATGGTTGCACTGTCCCAGGGTCATATGATCAACATTTGCAACCTTCTGACAAGCAAAATCAGTGAAGAAACAAGATTCACTTAGCAACCATGTTACTAACTTAACAACTTCACTAAACATCTGCCTTAATGAGCAACGGAAGTTTTGGGCTCAGTTGTGGTTGTAAGTTAGGGACTATCTATAAAAACATCAAAGTTGTCACTTTGAAAGATCATATATACTACTGTTTTTCTAATGTGAATCTACCTTCTTTTGTGTTTCTTTGTAATAAATGTTTCTGAAAAGTGGTTTTGAGAGCTAGCTTGATATAGTGATTAAGATACTAAGCTAAAAACCAGTAGATCATATCCCAAAGGTGCTTTTTCAGGCAGTAACTAGACTTTCTTGTTTTTTCTTTTGAAGACATTTCACTTCTCATCCAAGAAGCTTCTTCAGCTCTGACAAGATAGTGGGAAATGGATCGATTTATATTCCTTGCAGCTGATAATTTACATCCTTTTAGAGGGTCATTGAAGAGCTTGGAGGTTTATCTGTGTCCTCAGGGTCGTCTGAGTATTGCTCCTGATCCCTGTAGTCTGCAACTTTTCCTCTGGAAATCCAGAGGATTTCCTACTCATACACCATTCAAAGAGTGTTCATCCCAGCTGTCTGCAAGGAATATAAAGCCTTCCAGTCTCCATTATCCTGTCAGAGCTGAAGAAGCTTCTTGGATGAGAAGCGAAATGTCTTCAAAAGAAAAAACAAGAAAGTCTATTGGCCTCCTGAAAAAGCATGGACAACTATGACATGGATGACTGAGAATCTCTATAGACAGTAGACAATAGAATATAGTTCCACTCAGTGGTGGGATTCAAAATGTTTTACTACCAGTTCTGTGTGCGTGGCTTGGTGGATGTGGCTTGGTGGGCCCATTCCCTCCCCAACCCACTAACCTGCTTTCCAGCTCCATTCTCCTGTGCAGGGCAACCAAAGAAGACCCAGCCGATCAGCTGAGACTCGGGGGGCAGAGAATAGATGGGGGCAGGGGCAGTCAGAGGTGGTATTTGCCGGTTCTCTGAACTACTCAAAATTTCCGCTACTGGTTCTCCAGAACTGGTCAGAACCTGCTGAATACCACCTCTGGTTCCACTTAACACATATCTTTGTGGACCAGTCAATTTCTCTCTATCATAGGAAGAAGGCAAACCACTTCCAAGGTTCTGCTAACAAAATTTACAGGGGTCCAGGCAGTTGCCAGGAGTCAGTCGCCAGGAGTCAACACTGACTCAACAGTATATTTTAAAAGTTATTTTAAGCTCACAATAGAGAACAGTGACATCTATTTATTTCTTTATTGCATTAGTATATTGCTGTATATTGCCAAATCATCTCCAGTATAGGCTCTTGACAGTTTATAATAAAATGTACCCCATATAGAAAGTGATATTGTAACCTAACAAACCTTAGAGGTTGATTTAAATTTACATGGTTGAAAGTAAAATCAGAAGTCTTTTTTTTAATTTCTTTTCTTTCTGTACCTTTGGCTTTACTTTCTTTACATTTTTTCTAGCTTAATTGTTAGTTTTCAATAATATTAAAATGAAAAAACTCACTTCCTTCTAGTTATCTACAGTTATCTAAAAATAAAATAAAATGTCCAAGTTAAGAATAAAAAAATAATAATATAGGTAAGAAAGCAAAATACATACCACAAAGAGAATCAGTTTGGTGTCCTGTAGTGATAAAGGTCCTGGCCTAGAAACTAGGTGGCTATGATGTCTATTCTGTTCAGAATGGTTGCTGAACAAAAGGTTGTTAACCAAGCACAACCTGTAATAATAATTTAATCATAAATAATCATAGGAAATTCTGTATTATTTATTTATATCTCCAAGAAAGTTATTAAAATATTTAACATAAAGATACCGTTTACCCTCAGTACATGTTAGTCTGTGTGCAGCCTGACATGCAGTTAAACTCATCTATCCATCAATAAAACAGACCATGTGTGTAGATCTGAATGCTTTATTAAAAACAGGATATGGTAAAACTGGGGAAACAGGAATGCATATAATGAGAACCAAATACAGGATAGGTAGTATTGAGTTACTTCTGAATATAACAATTAATAAATACAAGTAATTTAAATCTCACTAGCGATGCTCTATGTGTAGGATCTGGGTTTGTCCTTGGATGACCATGTGCCACAGGTTAAGATGGATTCTTCTTTGTTCTGCCCTCTCCAAATGCTAAAGGAAATGGAGTCTGGTTTCCCAGCATGCACTTGTTTTGACAGTGTGGGCTGATGGGTAAAGAGGTTGGGTTAGCTTCAAACAACATAATTGGTAATTGTCTCTCCAGCCACTAGATGGGGCTAGACAGCAAAAACATTATATAAAAGTTATATGCTGGGGCATGACAAATACAATGTATGGGGGGAAAAATCCATTGCACAACTAATGTTAACATCAAAGTAATGCACAAACACATTAGAAATCCTTTTGGTTGTAAATGCAAATTCGTGTTATATGAATAACCTTTTGTTTTTGCATTTTGTCCCACTCTTAAATCAAAATGTTTCTTAGAGCAGCTCATAAGGATCTGCAATATGACCATCTTATTCTTAAGTTAAGCAATGGAATACAAAGAGATGATAATAAAAAACAAAAACACTCAGGGATTCATTTGTGCATTCTTCAAAAATAATAGTAAAAAGTACTTTCGGATCTCATGAGGGGCACAACATCTCCTTGCTATTCATTTAAGTCATGCTTCTTTTTTCATAATATCTGTAAAAATCTGGAAAATATGTGACTGCTTTAAATGTAAAATTAATTGAATTATTAGAGTTGTACTTTTTTGAAGCTTGCAGGAAACCTGAAAAACAGGGTGCTTTAAGGAATGGCAGAAAAATGCTATGCTCGTGCAAGTTCCAAAGTACTTCTGAATGATTTTGTCAGGCTACAGAACTTTTCCCATTCAATCAACAAGAATGAACTTCTGAAAACCAAACGTATCAAAAGGAATCCTTTATTGAGATGAGACAATTAATGTAGGGATTAAAAGCAGCATCTAACGTGCCTCAGGCATGCAGGGATAGATAAGGGAGTTTAAGACCCCTCCCCTTCTCCTGATGTGTATTTAGTAAAACAAAGAGCCAACATGTTTATTCCCCCCCTCTTCTGAGACCGATCTTTTTTGAGGTTCCCAGGAGACATCTCCCAGCAGGAATTGTTATGGTCTCTTCATCCTGTGGCCGTCTCTTTCAAAGATGACTGGGTTCCAGGCATCTGGTCTCTGTCCCTCCACAGTATATCATGGGTTATCCAAATTCAATATAAGATTTAATATATCCAGGTTTCCATCAAAAAGGATTTTTTTTATACCAACTTCACCCTTGCCTTCTTCTTCCATGAAGTATGGCAGATACACAGATCTGACATCCTGCCCTCCTTAAAAAGCAGGTAGATCTACCTGGAAAACAAAAATCATGCATTACACTTTGCAATTTAAGATGGTTTATCAGGGTATTTCAGGTGGAACTTCCGTAGTAATGTGGACACTTTTACGTGTTGTTTGGCTACCCACTCATTTTCTGAGGAAGGAAGGTGTTTCCAAGCTACTAAGTACTGTGTGGATCCATGGTGTGTGCATGAATCAAGGATACCTTTAATTTCAAAATGTTGTTCCCCATGTACCATAATGGGAGTTGGGGGTGTGGGAAGGGGGAGGTCTGAGGTTTGAAATGATCTCTGGTTTGAGCAAGCTACAATGAAATACTGGATGAACCTGCCTAAGTGTTTTGGGAAGTAGAAGCTCTACTGTAACGGGGTTAATAATTCTGGAGATGGGGAATGACCCAATGAATTTTGGCCCCAGTTTCTTAGGGGGTTATAATGATTTTAAGAAATTTGTGGACAAATATACATGGTCCCCAATCTTGAAAGGTTTAGGATCACAGTGTTTTTTGTCTGCTTGAACTTTAAAAGCTGCTCTAGCTTCCTGTAAAGCTAATCTTACCACTGGCCACATGGCTTGCAAGTTATTAATCGACTCTTTAAGGGAGGGGATTTCAGGTTCCTTGGTGGGTAGTTCTGGCATGGGGTTGAATTCTTGGCCTGTGGCTACCTGGAATGGGGTGAAACCTGTGCTACTGTGGACCGAGTTGTTGTATGCTACCTCTGCAAAAGGAAGAAGGTCAGTCCAATTGTCCTGTTGGTAATTAACAAAGCATCTTCAATATTGTTCTAATACGCTGTTAACTCTCTTTGTCAAGCCATCCGTCTGGGGGTGATTGGATGACGATAACCTCTGGGTGGAGCCTAATAGGTTTTAAAAACGCTCGCCAAAATGTGGATGTGAATTGAACACCCTATCTGAGATAATCCATTGGGGAGCTCCGTGAAGGCAATAAATGTGCTTTAAAAACATCTTTGCCAAGGCCTTGGCAGTTGGGATCTTTTGGCATGGAATAAAGTGAACCTGTTTGGAAAAAAGATCAGTTACAACCCAAATAACAGTATTCCCAGCACTTTTCGGGAGCTCCACTATAAAGTCCATAGAAATTTCTTTCCAGGGTGCAGAATGGTCTGCTACTGTCTGTAAAAGTCCAGGAGATTTCCCTTGTCTTCTCTTTGCAGTAGCACAAGTGGGGCAGCTCGCAACATAGTTTTCAATGTCCTTTTTGAGAGATGGCCACCAAAATTGTCTTTTGATGAGGTGCAGGGTTTTTACAAACCAAAGCGTCCCACTATTTTGGAGTCATGGCAGCATTTTATGAGGTACATCCTCTGGCTTGCTGGGACATAAAGTTTGTGTTCTACCCAGGCCAGGCCATCTTTGAGTAAACAAGCATTTTTGTTAGCCTGAAACCAGTCGTCCTTAAGTAGTGCCTCCTTAAATATTGAAGTTGTTGTGTTTTCAGTCAGTGATTTTTCCTTCTCTTGTGCCCGCGTGATTACTTTGGTTGCAAGTTGGGTCGGTTGGATCATGGGTTTTATAACTTCAATCTTTTTGATGTTGTATTGGAGCTTTCTGGACAGGGCATCTGCCAAAAAATTTTTCCTCCCTGGAAAATATTTGAGAGAGAAATTAAACCATTTAAAATATTGGGCCCACCTTGCTTGTTTTTCGGAGAGTTTCCATAGTGTTTTCAGGGCTTCTAGATTTTTATGATCAGTCCAGACTTTAAAGAGGATTAGGCTCCCTTCCAGGAACTGTCTCCATGTGAGGAGTGCCCATCTTACAGTGTATGCCTCTTTCTCCCATTTCCCATTTCTCCATTGCAGCACAGCTTTTCTGCCCACAAAAGCCTTGTCTTTGACAGCCGACGTCGAAAGATAGAGAAAGAGCTGCTGGGAAGAAGCCAGTCAGCCCAGCATTGGGAATACCCTTCCTCCCCACCTGCCAGCTCCAAATTGCATCAGTAAAAGGGGTGGGTGGCTAAGTGAGGAGCAGGAAGTCCTGCCATGCCCAGTGAGGGACAGCAAGAGGATCCCCATCTTGCTACATGAGCCCCAGTGGCAGCCTGACTGCTTCCATTCCCCACTCTCTCTGGTGCTAGAAGCCAAGTGTCGACCCTGAAGGACCACACATCTTGACCAGGGAAAAGCAATAGACACAATTTACATGGACTTCTGTAAAGCCTTTGATTCAGTGGTGCACAACAAACTACTGCTGAAACTAAGTTCTTACGGCATCTCCAGATTGCTGCATAAGTGGCTAGCTGTGTCCCTGTCAAACAGGCAACAAATCGTTAAAATAGGGAGGGCCCTATCAATTCCAGCACCAGTTAGCAGCAGTGTCCCCCAAGGCAGCGTTTTAAAGCCCACACCTTTTCTACTTTACATCAATGACCTATGCGATCATATTAGAGGCAGCTGCCTCCTCTTCACTGATGACGTAAAATTATTTAACAACTGACAATGCTGCTGCCCTACAAAGCCTGTAATGTGGTCAAAGCCTGTGGTCAATGCCTGTAATGCTCTACCCAACTCCGTAGTTATAACCTCAAACCCTCACAGCTTCAACCTCAAGCTGTCTACCATGGACCTCACCCCATTCCTAAGAGGTCCATAAAGGGGGCGTGCATAAGTGCACCAGCGTGCCTAACCATCTGTCAGATCCATGTATCTGTCATTTCTTCAATGGAAGAAGAAAAGCGGGGGGAGGGGGGGATTGATAAAGAAACCCTTCTTGTGTAACCTGAATATATTTAATCTTATATCGAATTTGTATAACCTACACATGATACAATGGAGGGATGAAACCCAGATGGCTGGAACCTATCACCTCTGTGAGAGACAGCCAGGAGATGAAGAGTCCATAAAAATTCCACAGTGAGGTGTGTCCTGGGAAACTCTGGAAAAGATCATTCTAAAAAGAGGGTGGGAGGAATTAACATGTTGGCTCTTTGTTTTACTAAACACACATCAAGATAAGGGAGGGGTTTTAAGCTCCCTTATCTATCTCTGTATGCCTGAGAGACCTTAGACGTTGCTTTTAACCCCTACATGAATTGTCTCATCTCAATAAAGGATTCCTTTTGATACATTTTGATACATTTTCAGAAATTCATTCTAGTTGATTGAATGGGAAAAGTTCTGTAGCCTGACACCATCCCTGTCTTACTGTCCCCATTTATCTATATTTACTTCCTTGTTCATGCTTGTTCATACTTATACCTGCTATCTTGTAAATGTTTAACAAATAAATAAATAAAAATAAAGGTGACCTATATGTAGCCATATTTTATTTTAGCTTTTGTCTATCTTTTTCCTTAGCTTCTTTAGGCTTTCTACAAAATAATTTAACTGTCAGCTGGTGCTCCATTCAAAATCCAAGAAAGAAATACTTCGACCCTTTAATCAGGGAAAAGATATCTTTTACTAGAAATCAAGTAGTAGCAACAAAAGAATTCTGAATCTGAGAAAATGGGTGCATAAATCACATATACAAAGTAATGGCAATGTTCCCACCCCCAATAGTTCAATTGGCTCATCCAATTAAAAGTTGTGTATATCATCATGTGGGCATCTCCAGGTGGTGATGAGGCTTCTGTCCGTTGACCTTGACATAGTTTGATAAAGGGTTGCAGCTGCGCATAGCATAGGATAGAAACCTAAGCAAGAATGTACCCCCCACCCAGTTTATACAGTTCTGGTTTGTAACAGCTCCAGCTCACTTCCCATAACCATTCCCCCCTCCTCCCCACATTACTTATGACAGCCGAAAGATGCAAAGCAAAGGGAGAAAAATTTGAAGGCTTACATTAACACTATTTCAGGTTCGCCTGAAAGCTGGTGAGAGTGGGGTTATAGAGATAAAGGCGAGGAGTGTTTGGGAGGGGCAAGGGGTGGGGGTAGCCAGTAGTGGGATCAGCAGGTTATCCGAACTGCACACAAAGTTAACAACCAGTTTGGCCGAACTGGGTCAGACCAGCTGAATCCCACCTCTGGAACAAAGGGATGAGAGATACGTTCAAAACTGGTTTTAGCTAGAATTTGTTGGTAACTCAAGACAAACCCTAGAAACTAATAATTATTAGAGATATTGTAAATAAGGGGCAAGGAAAATGTATTCATTTTAGGCATCACAGATAGATTGTGATGGCCTGAGTACTCAGCCAATGAGGAAAAGGTAAGAGGTGAACTGGCGCTGGTGATAAGGAATATAAAGAAAGTATACTGTTGGCTTAAGATGTGCCCACTGTACCTGCGTGTACATGATACATCCTCTTTGCAAAGTAGTAAATAAAATTAGCATTGTTTTCTTTTATAAGTTTTGGTTTGCAATCATTTCAAATTAGATAAATGAATCCCACAAAATGGACCTTGGAAGTCTTCTATCAACCCCCTGCTCAAGCAGAAAATCCTATATCGTGCCACATAAATGACTGTCCAATCTCGTCTTAAAAACTTTCAGTGACAGAACCTCACAACTTCTGGAGGCAAGCCATTTCACTAATTAATTGTTCTCTTTGACAGGAAATTTCTTAATTCTAGGTTGAAACTCTCCTTTTTAAGCTTTTTTATTTTAAAATAAACTTTATTAAAGATTAAAAAGAAACATATATACAGTATAAGATATGTTTAGTTACAAACGAAACCAATATACAAATACAAATATTGACGTAAAACATATATATTTCTTATCAGCTATATAATAGCTTATAAGCTATTTCTTATCTTTTTTAAGCTTCTATCTGTTACTTCTTGTCTTGCCCCCAGGTGTTTTGGAGAATAGAATGACAGGGTTCCAGAAAAATCCAACTCCAATTAAAAACTCTGAGACAGGCATTTTCTCAAAGTTTCTTTTTATTAGAGTAGTTATATTGGCACATCTGGGAAAACCCGAATCAGAAAGTTCCAGATTTTCCTCCAATAAGTAAAAATTACAAATCCACCCCCTGCCCCCATCATTCCATCACATGCCCCAATCACCATCCGTTCCAACTTGAGATATCCCTTCAACCACTCCTCAACCAGGTGCAGGAATAACATGACCTTGACTTTAAAGAAGAATGCTATTATGTCTAACCATATATGCTCCATGAAATCCCCCCTCCCAACTTCCCAAGTTCAAGAATGTGGCAGCGTGGAAGCTTCTGGTGCTAATGTGGCTTCCAAAGCTGACATAGGTCTTCTCTATGACAGCCCCTCAAATATTGGAGAACTGCTATCATGTCACCCCAGTCCTTTTATTTTTTAGTTTAGACATTCCCAGTTCCCTAACCATTCATCACTTTAGCCTCAGTTCCCTAATCATTCTTGTTATTCTGCTCTACATTCTTTCTAGATTAATTCATACAGCAGATGACCGTCTCCCCCAAAGTACTTATGACCTGATTTTAAACTTTGGACAGCCATTTCTACAACCCTGAGGTCATGAGATTGCATTTTGGGCACTTGACAATCAACTCATATTTATGGCCATTTGCAGTGTACTGCAGTCATGTGACTGTGGTTTTTGGCATTTTTTTCTAATTTCTGTCATTTACTTCTGGTTTCTGGCAAAAAATGCCACAGGATAAAATGGATGAACTTAATTCATTTTAATTAATTGGTTTTGTGCAGACCTCAGTGTGCATATGTATTACTTCTCCTGCGGGAGCTGCATTGATTGCCGAGCTTCCAGGTGCAATTCCAGGTGCTGGTTGTCACCTTTAAAACCTTTCATGGCTTGGGATCAGGTTAACTGAGGGACTGTCTCTTCCCAATCCACTAGAGAGGGGAGGCAAGGAATGTTGCAGGTCCCATTTCCTTGGGCAGAGGTCCTCAACTTTTTAAATGGGGGCCAATTCATGGTCCCTCAGACCAGCGGTCACCAACCGGTGGACCATGAGAAAATTTTGGTGGGCCGCAGAGAAATCTCACTCCCAAAGCACCCCCACAAAGCAATTAATCCAGGCTGTGCAGAAACACAAGGCTACGCGGCCCACATGGCCTGCGGGAACCCTCCCCGCCCACTCACTCCTTACCTGGTAAACTTCCTTTTTCCGACCATCATCTGCTCTGTTGTACCAGGAGATTTAGATTAGCTAGGAAGCAGGAAATGGCTGGATTTCTTGCTTTCTAGTTAGTCTTTAGATTTTTCGCTCAGCACAGCTGAACCTCCCTTAGGACTGAAGGTTTGCTTGCAAGCAAATTCAGTGCAGACTAACAGCAAGCAAATTTGAGAGACTGAGCTAGCCGATGGCAGGTAGATAGATCATTGAATGATTCTGTGAGCAACTCAATCTGCCTGCTTTGCCTGATTTTGGGTAAAAGTTGCTCTTTTTTTAAATAAAAAATTCAATATTTGCATGCATGGTGTGTTGTGAGTTAATTTTGTGAGTTTGTTTGCAAGCAAATTTTATGTGACAGACTGAGCTAGCCAATGGCAGATAGATAGATCTCTGAATGAATCTGTGATTCTGTGAGCAACTCAATCTGCCTACTTTGCCTGATTTGGGGTAAAAGTTGCTTTTTTATATATAAAAAAAATCAATATTTATATCAATATTTATAATATTTACATACAAGCCATACCCAGCCAGCCACATGACCACCAAGCCACACCCACAAATTAGGCCATGCCCACAGAACCGATTAGTGGTCCCTGGGATCTAAACTTATGAGTTTGGTGGTCCCTGAGGTCCAAAAGGTTGGCAACACCTGCCTCAGACTATTGGGGGGCTGGACTGGCTGGGTGGGCATGGCTAGGTAGTCTTGTGACTGGGTGGACATGACTAATTTAGAAGTCCATTAAACAATACATACAAATTAAACTTTAACTTGTTTTGCTCCTGGGGGGTGTTCTATTTGCTTTTGTTTGCACATTGCTCTTTTGGTTGACTTTTCTTTTTACTATATCATTTTTTAAGTGGTTTAGGAGTCTAGTGGTACACTTCAGGAAACTCAGTTTTGCAGCAATTTTTCTCAGCCCCATGGAGCTTACAATCAACAAGTATCTCTCTCTTTCCCTCACCCCTCTCGTACTGTCTATCTCTCTCTCCCTCTCCATCTCTCTCTCTAACTCTCTGTGTGTCCCCTGGGGGTGGGAAGGAACCCCTGGAATGGTGCTGGGAATCTGATGTCCGGAGGCCAATGAGCAGCACGTTGAAGACCAGCTGGCCGGCAGGGAGGCGTGTCAATGCTGTGGTCTCTCCAAAAGTAACATATCTCTTTTCTCTTGAAACTTGAAGCCAGCGGGTGGGCAAGTGAGCAGCCCTCCTCCTCCAATCCAGTCCTCCTGCAGCATTCTGGCCATGTGGAGGCCTCTTGGGGCCTCTGCTTAGCCCATTTTTGGCCTCCCTGCCCTCCAGTAGCCTTACCTTTCAGTTCCAGGCTGGTGGCAGACAGGTGGGTGGGGCAGCCTTGTGGTCCCGCGCGGGCTGAATTAATGGTTTTGGCAGGCCATACCTGGCCCGTGGGCCATAGTTTGAAGACCCCTGCCCTAGGGAGATATACCAGGTAGGACCGAGAAGAAGGGCCTGGGGAACTCAGAGTGGGACAGAGCCCATTAAATGGCTGTATGATGTGTTATTGCCGGGGTAGAGAGGGGTGGGGTGGGGCTATTATTAATTTATTTGATTATTTTCTTAGTTTTATTTTTTATATATGATGTTTTTATATTCGTGTAAGCTTCCTTGAGTCGCCTTGTGTGAATAGGTGGCAATATAAATTTTCTAAAATAAATAAATGATAAATGACAGCTATATTCACTTAACTACTGCAGTGTTTGAGGATTGTACAAAAATGTTGTAAAATTGGACACAGTCACATGGTGATCCATTTAACAACTTCACCTGCCTGCTGACCTGGCCTGAAGCCAGCACCATACCCGGGTCTGTAGCAAAGTTGCTTGGCGGGGGTAGGGAGCTATCCATGCTTTGCCATGATCGGCCATTAGGACCAGCCTGGTGGCGAGGTGAGTCTGCTCACTGGCCACTCCTAACAGCAAGTCCTCCCCACCCTTCCCCCCATTTCACATGTTTTAAATGTGCCTAAATTTCGGGGGTGGGGCTTAATTTCACCTCATGCCTATAAAACAGTGCTGGGCCTTCCTATGGGGGAGGCGTATTGTTGGAGAAACACGGTAGAAGGTGTTGCAGGGCTTCAACAACTGATCAACTTCAGCCTCTTCAGCACCAGTGATTGGGGCATAGATTTGGACTACTGTGAATGGTTTGCCTTGGATTCAAACTGAGATTATTCTGTCATTTTGGGAATTGCATTCCAGTACTGCTTTTCCTACTCTTTTATTGAATATGAAGGCTATTCCATTTCTTCTGAGGGATTATTGCCTACAGTAGTATACCTGATGGTCATCTGAATTAAATTCACCCATTCCTGTCTATTTTAGTTAGCTGATTCCTAAGATGTCAATGTTCAGTCTTGTCATCTCTTGTTTGACCACATCCAGCTTGCCTTGATTCATGGATCTTATATTTCAAGTTCCTATGGAATATAGATCTTTACAGAATCGGACATTCCTTTCACCACCAGATACATCCACAGCTGAGGGTCCTTTTGGCTTTGATCCAGTCATTTCATTCTTTCTGGTTTAGTTTAGTTCAGTTTAGTTTAGTTTAGTGTCATTGCATCTTATACATCGAAATCAAACACCATCTTCAGCGCACATCATGATCATGAAAATAAACACAAACACATATCCTTCACACTCCACACATTGAACTGAAAACACCCAACACCACACCAACACTGTTGTACTATACAGTAGAATTCAAAAGAACTATTGCCCTGGGATAGAAGCTGTTTTTCAGCCTATTTGTCCTTGTTTTTATTATTCTGTACCATCTAGTTCAAAAAAAAAGGATGCCCAGGATGAGATGGATCTTTGAGAATGTTTTGAACTTTCTTAAGACAGTGGGAGCTATAAGGCTCTTACAAAGAGGGCAACCAATGATCTTCTGGGCAATGACTTTGGAGTGCTTTCCTATCTGCCACTATGCAATTGGCAAACCATACAGAGGTGCAGTAAGTTAAGATACTCTGTATTGTGCAGTGGTAGAAGGTCACCAGCAGTTTTTCATTCAGTTGTTGTTTTCTGAGAAGTCTCAGGTAGTGTCAGCCTTCAAGATCTTTTCTACTGCTTTGCATCTTTTGACTGCCATAAGTAATGGGGGGAGGGGATATGTCTGGGAAGAGAGCTGGAGGTGTTACATTCCTGTGTTGTGTAAATGAGAAGTGGGGGGGGAGTATAAATTCTTGCTCTTAAGTTTCTATTCCTCAGCTAGTTTTGTTTTCTCTGCGCAGCTGCAAATCTTTATCAAAATATGTCAAGGTCAATGGACAGAGGCTTCACCACCACCTGAGGATGCTCACACGATCCTATTCACAACTTTTAATTGGAAGACTCATTTGGACTATGAGGGGTGGGAACGTTTCCAACAGTTTGTATATGTGATCTGCGCACCTAATTTCTTAGATTCAGAATTCTATTTGATGCTACCACTTCACTTTCAGTAAAAGATTTCTTTGCTCTAATCTAAAGAGTCTATGTTTTTCTTTCTTGAATTTTGAATGGAGCACCACCTGACATTATTCTGAATCTCACCACCAGCCCACCCGGAGAAAATATCCAGTTTTCTTCCGAGAGGGTTTGATATCATGTCATCTTCAGCTAGTGATTAGGAGGATCTGGAAGCTGTGGGGGGGGGGGCAGTCGATACTAATGCCGGAGATGCCAGCAGCTGAATTGCTAGCTGACCTTACGTTGGAAGAGGTTCCAGCTGAGAAGCCCAGATGGTCATTGGGTGTTGGCTGGAGGGATCCAGAAGAGCCCCCCACCTCCTGGAATTACCATTTCCCGACGGCGTGGGAGAGAGGAGCCACCATGGCAAGAGAGGGAGAAGAGAGAATTATTACTGGATCAAGCCAGGCAGCTCCTAAATGAAGCCTTCGGACAGCCCCACGCCACTCCAAGGTATGAAGGGGAAGGGGGAGAAAGTTTAGCCAGAGACAGCCAAGCTGCCCCCACCCCCATAATTCAGCCTACGCCAGCGTAGCACCCAGCTGCAGCCCCGGGGGCCCCAGCAGTGGGTGTGATCCCTAGAAGACGCAGAGTCCTCAAGCTGCCTCCATTAGAAGTGAAATTTGGGGGAAATCCCAAAGACTTGGGTTTCTTCCTAGCACAAGTCTGGAGCTAGGAAGGAGGAATATGGGGAAGAGTTCACCTCTGAAGCAGCCAAAGTGAGATGTGTTACCAGGGCCCTGGAGGGAATAGTGGCAGAGTGGATGGTGACTTTGCATAATGATAACGCCCCCCAACTGCGGAATTACAATGTATTCATGACGGCATTGCGGGCAAGATTTGAGGATCCACTGGCGGAGAGAAAGGCCAGGATCAGGATGAAAACCATAAATCAAGGGAGGAGGTCAGTGGCCGACTACACCCAAGAGTTTAGACAGCTGGCATGCCATATCCGAGGCTGGTCCCAGGGAGCCCTGATAGAAGCCTACAAAGATGGTCTAAATGAAGACGTATACTAGATGTGTATCTCCAGAAGGGATCCTAATGATTTGCAACTGTGGTACTTGCTGGCAGAAGAAGTGGAGATAGATTTGACCGAAGCAGACACGGGGGGGCTCTGGATGGAGCAAGCCGTCCCCCCCACGCTTCCAAGATGCCCCTAAACCTCCGAAGGGAGGAGAAATGGCAAGACCCAGATCCACCGCCTGTTTTCGATTTGGGAAGGAGGGCCACCGAATTGCAGACTGCAGGGTCAAGTTGGATCCCAAGGGGGCGCAGAGAGGAGGGAGGAAACCTGAAACCCCCCCAGCCAAGCCTCACGAAACCGCGCTAAAGACGGGGGAGGTTGTAGAGGTTGCCCCTCCAGCAGGAGAAGAGCTGGACCTCCGACCTTCCTTGAAGATAGTGAATCCGACTCAGAGGACGACTTCCTGGTAAGTCCAAATAAGGGCCCCATGACCATTCCAGTAAAATTAAGGGTACCCACTTCAGGGACCGAAGGGGAGATGTTAGCCTTGCTAGACTCTGGGTGCACGAGATGTGTAATCAACATGAAAGTGGTCGAGGAGATGGGCATCAGACTGAGAACTTTAGAAACACCCATAGCCTTTTGCCAATTAGATGGATCTGTGGCGGGGGGTTGCCCTGCACACTTCATAACGGAACCCCTAGAGATGACCATGGGGGAGCATAAAGAGACTTTATGTTTTATTGTAGCCCCTGGAATGGAGCAACCATTAATACTAGGATTGCCCTGGCTCCGCAAGTGGAATCCTCATGTGAACTGGAGGAAGGGGTCGTTACGCATAGGCCGATCGGCGACCGGAAGGGGAGGAGCCATCCCAACAGGGTTTCAGAATCCGGTTGAGCCAGCCTCCACAGGTACCGAAAACTTGGAGGGGGGGGGAAAGATTCAGAGAGAATATTGGGACTTAAAAGAAGTGTTCAGCAAAAAGGCTTCAGATGAGCTTCCCCCTCATCGATCAACAGATTGTAGTATTGAAATTCTGCCGGGGGTGACGCTCCCAAAACCAAAACTATATTCGATGACACCATGGGAATTGGAAGAGCTGAGATCGTTTATCAATAAAAATTTGAACCGTGGTTTCATCCAACCCGCTAGACCTCGGGTAGCGGCCCCAGTGTTGTTCTGTGAAAAGAAAGATGGTTCCAAATGTTTGGTAGTTGACTATAGAAACCTGAACGCAATTTCTGTGGAAAACGTGTACCCCCTCCCCCTAATGAAGGATATGTTAGCCCACCTGGCTAAAGGGAAAATTTTCACGAAATTGGACTTGAGAGAAGCATATTACTGAATCTGAATTAAAGAAGGGGATGAGTGGAAAACCGCTTTTAACTACCCGATGGGTTTTTTCTAGTTCAGTGTTCTCCCCTTTGGCCTACAGGGGGCTCCAGCCGTATTCATGCAGATGATCAATCAAGTGCTACACGAACATTTATACAAGGGGTTTTTGGTTTACCTTGATGACATCCTTATTTACACAGAAACTCGGGATGAACATGTGAGACTGGTGCGTTCAGTCCTACAGAAACTGCGAGCCGCCAAATTATATGCTAAACTGTCCAAATGTGAGTTCCATCAAGAGAAAATCGACTACTTGGGGTATCGCATCTTACACGAAGGCATTGAAATGGATCCAGGAAAGGTACGGGCTGTGTTGGAGTGGGCCCCACCGTGCACCCGAAAGCAACTTCAAAGCTTCTTAGGATTTGCCAACTTTTACCGGCAATTCATCCCGTCTTTTGCTAAGATAGCAATGCCTATCACCAATCTCTTAAAAACTCAGGGGGAGGCGAAACCAAAGCCTAGCAAACCGCTGGAGTGGTCCATGGAATGCCAAGCTGCTTTTGAAAAGCTGAAACGACTGTTCGCTGCAGAACCAGTGCTTAAGCACCCAGACATGGATACCCCTTTCATAATCCAAGCCGATGCAAGTGATGTGGCCGTTGGAGCGGTATTACTTCAAATCAATGAGAAAGGAACTTTACAACCCTGTGCCTACACCTCCCGCAAACTGACTGAAACTGAAAGGAGGTGGGCCGTCTGGGAGAAGGAAGCGTTTGCAGTTTGCTGGGCCCTATTGACGTGGAGACACGCTCCTTGGAAGGAGCAAAATACCCATTTGAGGTATGGACTGACCATAAGAATTTGGAGGCCTTAAAAACGCCTCGTAAATTCTCTCCTAAGCAAGTTAGGTGGGCCCAGTATTTTAAGCGGTTCAACTTTTCACTGAAGTACATCCCGGGAGGAAGGAATTTTATGGTGGATGCTTTGTCTAGACTGCTTCAATATAACAGTGTCCGTCAGGAAGTGATACAACCGATTGTTTCAACCAAACAATTAGCCACCCTGGTGGTTACTCGAGCCCAGAAGAAGAAACAAGATGTGGATTTATCAAATGATTTGACGGTGCAATTGAAGGAGGCCCTAAAATTGGATGAATGGTTCCTGACTCATTCAAATAACTGTACAATTAGAGATGGGTTGGCCTGGATGGGGGCAAAGTTGTATGTACCAGAAACCTTGAGGAGCCAAATATTGCAACAGGCCCAGGACTCTAAAGCGGCTGGTCACTTTGGATTCGTGAAGACCTTACACCTTGTTAAGCGACAATTCTGGTGGCCTTCGTTGAAAAAGGACATTGAGACTTATGTGGCTAGTTGCTCAGTTTGCACATCAGCAAAAAGGCCTTCTGGTGAGCCAGCAGGTCTGTTTCAAAATGTGGCCAGGCCAACAGCTCTGTGGAAGGAAATCTCTATGGACTTTATAGTAGAGTTACCTGAGAGCACTGGACACACGGTTATTTGGGTAGTAACCGATTTGTTCTCCAAACAAGTGCATTTCATACCTTGCTCTAAGATTCCCTCAGCAAAATCATTGGCTAAACTATTCATGCTACATATCTATAGACTGCATGGCATTCCTGAATGTATAATTTCTGACCGAGGGGTTCAATTCACCTCGAACTTTTGGAGGGAATTCCTGAAGTTAATAGGCTCCACCCAGGGCTTAAGCTCTGCCCACCATCCCCAAACTAATGGGGCCTGTGAGCGGACTAACGCAGTGTTAGAACAATACCTCAGATGTTACATAAATTATCAACAGGATAATTGGGCTGACTTACTGCCATTTGCCGAGGTGGCATACAACAATTCTGTCCATAGTAGTACTGGGTTCACCCCCTTTAAAGTGGCATCGGGGTAAGACTTTTTACCCATACCTGAGCTTCCTCATGAAAGACCTAACATCCAGTCGCTAGATGAATGGATATCTCAACTCCAACTTAACTGGCCAGTTGCCCATAAAGCATTAGATGATGCACATCAATCTCATAAGTTTGCAGACAAAAAGAGAACTCCACAGAAGACCTATCAAGTGGGTGACAAAGTTTTCCTGTCCACCAAATATTTACAAACCACTCAAAAGTCGAAGAAACTTGGTCCTAAGTATGTAGATCCTTTCACGATTGAACAGATCATAAATCATGTGACAGTCCAATTGACACTACTAAAAACTCTTTGACGAATTCACCCAGTTTTCCATGTTAGCTTGTTGAAACCTGAACACACTTCTGGTTTGAGACCAACTCAGGCTGATCCTCCTATACCGTTGCTGATTGAGGGTGAACAACAATTTGAAGTTAAAGAGTTTTTGGACTCTCGTAAATGGAGGGGTCGTCTCCAATACCTCGTTGCTTGGAAACATTTCCCATCTTCCCAAACTGAGTGGGTTAATGAGAAGGATGTTAGAGCCCCTAAACTGATCAAAGACTTTCGCACAAAGTATCCTGATAAACCCTAGAAATATATATGACTATTAACCAGTGTCTTTTATGTTGTTCTCTCTTACAGGACTAACGTCTTTTTTCTAGGAGGGCCGAATGTCAGCCTTCAAGATCTTTCTACTGCTTTGCATCTTTTGGCTGCCATAAGTAACGGGGGGAGGGGATATGTCTGGGAAGAGAGCTGGAGGTGTTACATTCCTGTATTGTGTAAATGAGAAGTGGGGGGGAGTATAAATTCTTGCTCTTAAGTTTCTATTCCTCGGCTAGTTTTCTTTTCTCTGCACAGCTGCAAATCTTTATCAAAATATGTCAAGGTCAACGGACAGAGGCTTCATCACCACCTGAAGATGCTCACATGATCCTATTCACAACTTTTAATTGGAAGACTCATTTGGACTATGAGGGGTGGGAACGTTTCCAACAGTTTGTATATGTGATCTGCACACCTAATTTCTTAGATTCAGAATTCTATTTGATGCTACCACTTCACTTTCAGTAAAAGATTTCTTTGCTCTAATCTAAAGAGTCTAAGTTTTTCTTTCTTGAATTTTGAATGGAGCACCACCTGACAGGTAGTATAATCTCTGCTGGGCCCTTTTGACCAATCCTGCAATGTGAGCACCCCAGATCAGGTCTTCTTTTGTGGTAACACCCAGAAATTTAAAACTGGCCACTTGCTCTACTTGGTCTCCATTGATAAGCAAGGGCTGGATGTCTGATCTGTTCCTTCTATAGTCCACTATAAGCTCCTTGGTCTTATTGGTGTTGAGGACCAAGTTATTGTCTCCACACCATGAAAACCCACTGGTCTCATCTCAGTAGGCAGACTCACCACCCCTGGAGATGAGTCCCACCGTTTTTGTATCATCTGCAAATTTAGTAATAGTATTACTAGCATGAGCGGGAATGCAGTCATGCACATAAAGAGTACAGAGTAAGGGAGTCAACATGCAACCCTGTGATGTACCAGTGTTAAGAACAAGGGTTGAAGAGGTATGATTACTTAATCTGACCCTCTGTGAGCAGCCAGACAGGAAATCCATAATCTAAAGGCAACTTGAATAAGAAAGTCCAAGGTCCAGAAGTTTAGACACTAGTCTATGTGGAAGAATTGTGTTAAATGCAGAACTAAAATCTACAAAAAGCATCCTCACATAGCCCCCGCCCCCGCTGTTCTAGATGAGTCAGAGCAGTGTGAAGAGTGATGGCTATAGTGTCCTCTGTAAATCTATTTCTTCTGTATGCAAACTGGTGTTTATCAAATCTATGCGGAAGATCAGAAATGATATGCCGGCAGACCAATTTTTCAAAGCACTTCATAATGATAGGAGTGAGTGCCACTGGTCTGTAATCATTGAGGTTATTGATAGGGAACTTCTTTGGCGGTGGAACAATGGTAGAAACCTTCAAACAAGATGGAATAGTAGACTGGGATAAAGACTGATTGAAGATCCTAGTAAAGACTCCAGCCAATTGATCAGCACAGTCTTTAAGCACTCAGCCATAGATAACATCAGGATCGGCAGCTTTTCTAGGGTCCACAGCCCTCAAAATGCTCCTTACCTCCTTGCCTCCACAATGAGGTGAGGGCTATAATTGGCTGGTGATTGTATTTTATCTGTCTCTGATGTCTCCACTTCAAAGCGAGCAAATAAATGATTCAGTTCCTCTGCCAATGAAGCATCCCCTTCAGCAGGGATGACATTGGTTGGTTGATGGTTGCTAATTTGTTGAATCCTTTGCCACATCTGCCTCATGTTATTGCTATAAACATTATCCTCAATCTTCCTCTTATAATCAGTCTTGGCCTTCCAAATACCTTTCTTCAGATTAACTCTGGCAACACTGTATCTTGCCCCATCACTGAACCTAAAGGCCTTGGTCCTGTCACGCAAGAAGTGCTGGATTTCCTTGGTCATCCAGGTTTTCTGATTTGGATAGATCCTAATACGTTTATCCACAGTGATAGTATCTGTGCAGTGTTTGATATAGCACAGAACAGTTGCAGGGTGCTCCTCTAGGTCAGGATGGGAAAGATGTCCCATTTGTGTTCTCAAAATAATCCTGAAGTTATTGGGAAGCATCTTTTGGGCAAGATTTCACTGTCTTTATTATAGACACAGCCATCTCCTAAGAGGGATGTACACTGGTGCTAAAAGCAGTGACATATGATCTGATGGTCTCAAGTACGGTAATTGTATAACCTTATAGCCATGTTTGATGTTGATATATACTTTGCCTAATATGTTTGCTCCTCTAATAGCACACTTAACATGTTGATAGAATTTTGGGAGCACTGCTTTTAAATCAGTTTGATTAAAGTCTCCCGCTATGATATGCACAGCATCAGGATACTTATTCTACTGATTACCAACAATGTTATACAAGAATCCCAAAGCTAGTAGTATTGGCACCAGATGGGATATAGACTGCAATAATCAAAACCATGCTGAATTCCCATGGAAGATATATTGATCTACATTTAAGAGTCATATACTCCAGATCCATGGAGCAGTGGCTGTCTACAGTCTTTGTATTGATACAAAGTGCTACTAAATACTAGCCTTCTGCTCTTCCCCAGTTGCATATTGGACACCTTCTGATCAAAGGGGCTCATCTTCCAATGTCATACCTTTTTACCTTTTCATACTGTCCAAAGGGTTTTCATGGCAAAGATACTGGAATGGGTTGCCATTTCCTTCTCCAGTGGATCACATTTTGTCCCAAGCTCTAAGTTTGTTGAAGTCAGCTCTCTTTAAAGTCTAAGACACTAATTTGATTTTGTTATATTGCTTGGTTTCAATATGACACTGCTAACATTAGCTGGGAAAATATTACTTTTATGTTGATACACTTTGGATTGGCTTCTTTCTGGCTCAGCATTGGGCCTTAGATCTTCAAAAGATAGCAAATATAGCATTTTTGCACTGTGGGAAGCAGTCAATGTGCTCCACAATGTGGAGTCCAGCATTTTTTATTGTCTTTCATTATCACTTAACGATAGAACCCTGATCATGCTATTTTTCTCCAAATAAATATTAGAGATCTGTCCCCTTCAAAATCTGTCAGATCCATGTATCTGCCATTCTTCATGGAAGAAGAGGTGGGGGGAAGTTGGTATTAAAAAAATCCTTTTTGATGGAAACCTGGATATATTAAATCTTATATTGAATTTGGATAACCCATGATATACTATGGAGGGACAGAGACCAGATACCTGGAACCCAGTCACCTTTGAAACAGACAACCACAGGATGAAGAGACCATAAAAAATCCTGCTAGGAGATGTCTCCTGGGAACCTCAAAAAAGATCGGTCTCAGAAGGGGGGGGGGAATAAACATGTTGGCTCTTTGTTTTACTAAATACACATCAAGAGAAGGGGAGGTTTCTTAAACTCCCTTATCTATCCCTGCATGCCTGAGGCACATTAGATGCTGCTTTTAATCCCTACATGAATTGTCTCATCTCAATAAAGGATTCCTTTTGATAGGTTTGGTTTTTGGTAGTTCATTCTTGTTGGTTGAATGGGAAAACAAACCTGTCAGGCCCAACCCAATTTACGCCCCCGACAAAACTGAGAGTCCTGCTTTGCCCACTACACAACTCTTGACACTTGCTGAACAGGTGCCAGGCATTTGCACAGAAATCCCTGAATAGGGTGGCTGAGTTTCTGCCTCTTTGAGTTTCTACTTCTCTTTTAGGGGAAATATTCTGCCTTTTTAGTATATCCTAAAATATTTCATTTTCCTAGGAGAGGGGTGTGTTTTAAATTCAACAGGGAATAAGCAAAACAAAAATATGTCTTATTTTAGAGATTCAGTATAGAAGTTAGTGTCCAGGAAATTGGATGGCCTGTGGATGTATGGAGCAGTTCAATTGAATATAGCTGGACAAGTTTCCTGTTTGATTTGTGACATGGGGCGCCTCCCAGTATCTTGGAAAGGAAATAGGAAGCTGCTGCTCTATAGCAGATTAGTGCAGGACATGTGGCACTTATTTCAACTTAATTACCAGTGAGTAGCCAAGCTCTTAACATTTTCAAATTCAGATCCAGTTTCATTCTTTTGGTCTCCTTTAAAGTCACTGAAAGTGGAGATGTCAGAAGCAGAAAATACTGTGGACTTTCCCCCTTCAACGGAAAAGAATGAACTTCTGAAGACTAGATGTTTCAAAAGGAATCCTTTATTGAAATGAGGTGATTCCAGCCCTATTCAAAGCAGAGTCTAAATGCTCCCAGGCATGCAGTAATAGATAAGGGGAGTTAGGACCCTTCCCCTTCTTTAGATGTGTATTTTGTCAAACAAAGAACCAACATGTTAATTCCCCCCTCCCCTTCTCTGAGAACGTATCTTTTAAAGAGTTCCCAGGGAGTATCTTCCAGAGCTGGAATTTTTATGGTCCTTTCATCGCTTGCTATCTCTTCAAGAGGTGACAAATCTCTGGACATCTGGCTCCAATCCTCCAGTTGTACATCATGGTTATACAGATTCAGTATAAGATTTAATATATTCAGGTTACGTCAAAAAGGATTACTTGTACCAACTCCCCCCCCACCCCCGCTTCTTCTTCCATTGAAGAATGGCAGATACATGGATCTGACATCCTGCTTCTGAGCTTTCCTCTTTACTGACAAGAGGGAAACTGAAGCAAAGATTAAACTCTACTTTGTACAACCAGATATTGTCAAAGCTTCATAACTTAATTTAGAATTCAGCTGAGCAATTCCCCCAACCCTGCCCATCCAGCATCACAAGAAGGAAAATAACTTAAAAATAAGGTTAAAAACTCAATGTGTGCACTTAAAAGAATTGCGTACAAATCAAATGATACGTTATTTCTAAACTTTTTTACTTGAATGTATTTGAATATGGTACAGTTTGCCTTAATTAAATTTCTACAATACATATTCATACACACACACACACACACACACACACACACATATACATACGTACATACATGCATACATAGTATATATCAGAGAAGTTTTAGTTTGATCTTTTATTTTTATTTTATGTTATTTTATTTCATTGATGTGAAGTGCCCAGAGACATTGAGAATTGGATGATGTGAAAGATTTATCTGTTGTAGGTCCCCAATTTACAATAGTTCATTTGCTGACTGTACAGTTACAATAGCACTGAAAAAAAACTTACAACCATTTTTCACACTTACAACGGTTTCTGTATTCCCATTGTCATATGATCAAAATTCAGATTCCTGGCAACTGACTCATATTTATGATGGTTGCAGTGTCCTGGGGTCATGTGACCATATTTTGTGATCTTCTGACAAGTCAAGTCAATGGGGAAGCCAGATTCATTTAGCAATTATGTTACTAACTTAACAACTACAATTATACACTTAATAACTGTGTTTAGAAAGATAATAAAATGGGGCAAAATTCATTTAACATATGTCTTGCTCATCCACATAAATTTTTGACTCAATTGAGGACTACCTATATCAGGGCTGTCAAACTCCTGTTCCACAAGCCAGATGCTTCATGTGTTGGCCACACCCACTCCTAGTTTAGCAAAGGGGGGGAAGTCCCAATATATCACATGACATCACCATGATGAAGTTTGACACCCCTGATATCAAAGCTTTTATGTTGCATGTGCTCACCTGCCCACTGCACATGCAAGTGGAGCTGTGTGTGTGTGCTCATCCACCAATTTTGTGGCCCTGTTCTGAGTGAGTCATGGCCCAGGGCTTAGGGATCCTTGCTGTATACTATTTCACTACACTCATTGGTTCCGAGCCTGCTCTCCTCCAACAAGTCTTCCCCCTCTTCTATATACTAGTCCCTTAGATATTTGAACACAGTTATCACTGCTCCTATTATAGAATTACAGGGCTGGAAGAGATCTTATTCCATCCCAGTCAAATGGTTCTTCATTTCTTGATAACCTTGAGTGATGGAGTAGTCATCCAGGAGGCAAGCTGTTCCATTGATTATTTTTTCTCACTGTCAGGAAATTTCTCCTTAGTTCCAGGTTGGATCATCTACTGACGAGCTTCTTCTTCTCTAGACTAAGCATAATCAGTTTTTCATAGGACTTAGCTTCCAGTTGGCTTATCATCTTGGCAGCTTTCTCCGAATAGTCTTCATTCTATTGATGTCCTCATTACTTTTGTAACTTTAAATTTATTTTATTAGATATAAATAGAGCAGAGCAGAGCAGAGCAGAGCAGAGTAGAGTAGAATAGAATAGAATAGAATAGAATAGAATAGAATAGAATAGAATA